>QPMI01000519.1:0-333063 GCA_004431415.1 Cyanophora paradoxa
CATATTTGTCTGCAACCTTGTCCATATTTGAGCACTTGAAGGCATTCCGCAATTAATTCGGCACCTTTGAGGAGAGGGATGGCTCAGTAGCATAGAGACGTTGACCATTAATTTCAACAGTGAAAGTAATGTCTTTTGAGTTAGCATGCGTTTTAGGACACTGTGGGAACCATTGAAACCATCAATACCTGCGGCATCACGAACTGAAACAAGAAGACCATAGACAAGACCAGAGATCTGTGACAGGTTAATTACGATTTGGTTGAGCATTGCCTTTTGCAGCAAAATTGACACTGTCAACAAAACCAATATCCAGAGCAGGAATAGCCATACCAGTGGTCTTCACCTTCTCAATGACAGTAGCAAACAGTTCATCAGAAACATTAATAGCATGCATGTAAAGACGAGGAGAAGTGACTTTAATTTCGGGGGTTGTTCCAGAGATGGTGAAAGTGGTGATCTGTTGACCAACATGGGCAAGAGTAGCATTAGCAGTAGCACCAAGTCCATCATCCTCTGTCTTATCAGCAGCTGTTCCACCACAACTGGAAGAGCACGACACCATAAGAAGTCTCAACATAACCCTTTCCAGATCTCTTGACCAGACAGTCACCACCATTTCTCCTGTGAGAGCACCAAGAGGGAGGTAGTGGTTTAGCCATGGGACGGGGATTTCAACAAAGAATGACCCACCAAGTCGGTTGGTTCCATGGGCAGGGATAACCATGAACCATACCCATTGAACGCTTCTTCTTGGCGAGTTGATCCTCACTGTAATAGATAAGAGGGAAATGAGCAAGGAAATCAGAAGGCACATGGAAAGTGTAAGATCCATAGGTGATTTCAAGTCGAGAGACAAGAGCACAACTGGGCGAACGTATCCATTGCGAACAAGGTCGGTATCACCAGCAAAAGTGACAGCTGGAAGGTCAAACGCAAGTTCGAGTTTTCCACAGAAATTGTAGCGAGGAGCTTGAAAGAAATGCGATTTCCAGCATTATTCTCGAAAGTGTTGCTTGGGTTCACAACAACAAGAACTGGCTTCGACTTGGATTCAAGACCAAGCATGAGAGAGTTGTCCAGAAACGCCTTGGCTTCTTCGGGGTTGTTAGAGCTTCTTTCAGAGAAACGTTGGAGGGTCGAAGTAATATCCATGATTATCTCTTTTATTATACTGCAACATAAAAAATTCACTCAATGATCCTTGATTTTACGCAAAACTCGCATTACAGGATAAGATGGATGGGTTTCCGCCATCCTCCTCTTGAAATATTCATACACAGGATCACCAGCAGGTTCATCACCATATCGAATTTCGAAGGTGAGGTGCACAGGTTGACCTTCGAAATCAATTGGGTTCATTAATTGCATTCACAATGTCAACCGAAAATGTGGAGAGCCCAGATTCTTGTTATAGTATTTATAAATCGGATGGGCTTCTGTTGAATTATAAACGACATGCTCACCATAATCTTTATCAGGAACCACGATTTTTGGAAATATCCAGTGAGGAGACCATCACCACATTGCACAAGATCACCCAGCTCTTTTACTCTCACAAATAGGACACTATCCTGGTCTTCTCGGGTTCAAATGAAGATATAATACCATGCACCATCGACCCAGTGAAGATACCATCAGTAAGAGTATTATAAAATGATTGGATTGGGTGTGTTACCATATCTTCCAGGATCAAGACCAAGCAGTCGAGCAGAACTCAAAAACCTCTGAATCTGTGCCTGGGTTGGGTTAATTGCGGTTGAGAAAGCCAGGTAAAACGGTATGGTGGAATGGAATATTACTCGTTTCAGTGTATCATCCCATTTGCAACGAATAGCTACTGCTGGTTCTCTCAATGCAAGTTTGGAGTTAATTACATTCACCAGTTGTTGGTGTTTTGAATGGGTGTGCTGCGACTTATCACAATGTGTTTCCATGATTCATAATCGGCAGCAGGTCGATCAGTTGGAATACCAGTGCTTCCTGCACCAGATAACTTTCAGACCAATAAAGGTAGAATGCATTATCTATGTCACATCTCCTACTTTGGTTTCACCACTCACCATGGGGATGCTGTTATAGAATTCTGCTGAGACCAGTCTTACTGCTCTTACAAATTCATATGTGCTGGGGGGCGAGCAATAAAACTCGAAGTAGGTCCATCTCCCGAAATTGTATTAAAGAGCTCACTTCAATGTAATCCACAGGCATCTTCTTTTATCTATAAACATATATTTAAAATGATTCGGCTGGTCAATATAGATAGCAGAGACCGATCAGATGGACAAATAGAAAACTCCTACAAGTTTCACTCACAACCCCAGTGACCAAACCAAGAGAATGTCGAGTTTTGTATGCAGAGATCCCCAACAGCATCTATAACTCCATTGGAGACCACCTTCTTGTCAGATTCTACTACCAAGGCATCTCTGAAACCAAGCAGGTCTTCCTTCTCCCCAAGTGGTTACATAAATCAAGGTCATTTCGGGGTCACCACTCCATATAATTATGGTCTGAATTCACATTTACTGGGAGCAACAATCTCACATATGCATTCAAGGTCTACTACAACCTACCTCCTACAAATTGGAGTTTTACAGTAATGTTCAATTCGATATGGTTGCATCTACACAGAGATTTGGGTAAACTTCTTGGTGTGAGTTCAGTGGAGTGGGTGGCTTCCACCGAACAGATTTACGATTTTCCCAGCGTCTGCAAGGTCTTTATATGCCCCCGAGAATTTTCCTTTATTTTTCAGGAATACCAATCACCCCAAACCATCCCCAATGGGAATCACATTCACAGGATATGAATTCGAGGCATCTCGCTTAAAACTACAAGTTAGAAGCATCCAAGATGACAGATATGAATGCAGAACAGTATTTATACATGCACATTAAAGACTCTCCCCATTTGCTACAAACCACAATATTGTCCCAAGATCACAACCACAGAATCAAGGGGCGATTCTCAGATTGCAGTTAAGTAAAGATATTGGGCAGTATGTTTATCACAGTGGAGAGCACAGTGAATACATAAAAATAACCGATCGAAACCTTGTGATTAGAGAGTTAACAGTTGAGTTTCGCGATTATTATGGTGATCTTGTAGATATGAATGGAATTGACAACTCATTCCAGTTAGAGTTCTTGGCTATTGGTAATGATTAAACCGATCCTGATAGAAGAACTCCCCATCTGTCTCGAAATATTAAGAATGGGACTCTTTCGATCTTCTGTATACCATCGGCGAATTGTCTTATCCCATTTAGCACCATTCTTTTTCAAGAATCTACAAAGAGTTGATCTCCTTGTAATTCGCAATCCATCTCTTGAAAGATCTCATAATGATCTTGTATTCTTTTCACAATCAAGATGTAAGTCCCATGGAAATTGTGATATTGCTGGTTAATCGGCATGTTTCCTTTACAGCATGATGGGAAATCGTTTGTCATTTTTTGGCGAAACGAGAGTATCTCATGAGATAGATGAGAGAATAACAGGTGTGTTTTCAGGGTTGGAGAAATCGGAGAAACATAGAGTATTGCGATTTCCGAGTTAGTTGACACTGAGAAATTCAGAATTTCAGATGGTCTTACTGAAAATGGTCAGATAATCGGGTGTGACACCTATTTAATTGACTGTGACGCCTCTTTAATTGACTGTGACGCCTGTGACGCCTGTGACGCCTGTGACGCCTACTTTCAAACTTTTTAAAATTTTCAAAAATGACAGACTTCTTAAAACAGCCGTCACAGCCGTCACAGGCGTCACACCCAATTAAAAATGGAATCTCTTTCTCTTACTGAGATATTCAAATATATTCTTGTCTTACTGAAATCCGTCTTGTGACACCTCTGACACCTACAAAACACTATCCATTAATCCACCTTTCCGAAAATGCGAAGTTGTCTTACTGGAAATGGTCTGCAATTTCGCTGTGACACCTAATTTAATTGAGTGTGACGCCTGTGACGCCTGTGACACCTACTTTCAAACTTTTTAAAATTTTCAAAAATGACAGACTTCTGAAAACAGGCGTCACAGCCGTCACAGGCGTCACAGACATTCTACCCCTCTTACTGACTTTCTCAAAAACAAATATATCTCTTACTGAATATCATTTGAATACTACCTGTCACACTTGAATTCATTTATTCTGTTTTATAGAACATATGCAATCTCATCGATTATTCAATTGGAGACCATGCAACTCTGTGACACTTTTTCGATCAAAAGTATACATCCGCAATCTCATCGATTGTTTAATTGGACATAATGCAGTTCCGATATATTCCAATAGAAAATCCGCAATCTAATCGATTGTTTAATTGGAGATAATGCAACTCTGTGACACTTTTTCGGTGCAAAAATGTAAATCCGCAATCCCATCGATTGTTTAATTGGACATAATGCAACTCTGTGACAGTTTTTGCGTTTTCCGATACAAAATGGGCGGTGGTCTACTTCAATACCGATGAGATATATCGAGTTTATGCGAATTTATGCGAATTTATGCGAATTAATCGCGATTATATCGTTCTTTAAGTAGTTTAATGTTAATCAATCGAAAGTTATATATGTAATCGACAAAGAACATAATCTATCGATATAATATCGATTGAATCATCGTGGAATATGCATTAAATTAAACGCGTTTATCATTTTTAATACAAAGTTTGCATTAATTTATACAAAGTTTGCCATAAAAAGTTAAAGAAATTAATCGATAAATATGTATTTAGTATTAAATTAACACATATTGAAAAACGAATTTAAATCCAGAGTGAATCGAGATCGCGAAGCGATCGAGATGAACGAGGGATTTAAATTCGTTTTTCAATATGTGTCGGTCCTTTCGATGTCTCTTCCAACAACGAGGCTCCTCCTCGTGTGCGCGGCAGCACGCGGAGAAGCTGGGGCGGGACCAGCAGGAGATGTGCGCCGTCGCGCACGGCGTCGCGGATAGCCGCCAGTGGGACATGGTGCCCCCGCCCGCCCCCGCCCGCCTCGAGTGCAGCCGCGACCCGACCCGACCGACCCGCGCGGCCCGCCAGATCGTGCAGATGCTCATGATAAAGCAGCCCGAGTGGATGAGGGTGAGTCGGTGATCACGATACGATAAATTTAAAGCGACCCGGGCCTCCCTCCAGTTATTGTGCGCCGGCCGCGAGCTGAGGGCCTCGGGCAGGACATCGAGGAGGCGGACCGGCTGACGGGGATGGAGCCGGCCACGTGGGACGACCGCTACAGCATCAACTTCTTCGGGGTGCGGTCGCGCGCGATCCGCATTGAAGTTTCGGGGCTGTGCGATGCAGTCGCATTCTCCCTCGCGCGCGTCTCGAGCCGGCATGCACGTGCAGGCCCCCGACGACGCCGAGGAGGCGGAGATCCCCTCCCCCGTCGTCGTTGCGACCCCCAACTCGCGGCCGCGCCGCCCCCTCGGCCCCCAGCCGGCCGCCCGCGTCCTCGCGAGCTACGGGGCGCCGCCGGCGCCGGCGGCGGACGGGGAAGGGGGCGAGGAGGAGGCGCCGGCGACGATGACGGAGGCGGAGTGGAGCGCAATGATCAACGAGCGGATGAAGAATTCCGTCCTCGCCCTCAGCGTCGTGCGCCGCCCCCGCCGGGACGGGCCGTTTGGGCGCCTCCGCGCCGGCTGATGCGCGGGCGCGCCGCGGTGGCAGCTGGCGGGGGCGAAGGAGGCGGCGGAGAAGGCGCGCGTGAGGTCGCTCACCTGCGAGACGTGCGAGTTCGACAAGCAGCCCGCGCGCAACGCGGCGCGCCAGAGAGCCATTTTCCCCCCTGCATGTGCATCCTTCAGCCCTCTCCCGTCTGACTGCTACCACTGTACGCTCAGGCGGCGATCGCGAGGCACAAAATGACGCCCGCCCACGTGGTGCGCTAGTCGCGGCCGATCCGAACGTCGACTTTCAGCTATAGCTTCTTGAAGCCTTGAATTTCGTTAATATACTATTTTTGCATCGACTCGAACTGACCCTGGGCGCAGGAGCGGGACCGGTCGTACCGAAAGCTGCTGGCCGACCTCGCCATAATCTGCGAGGATGCCATCGAAGGGTGCGCTGCGATCGTACACGCGTCCGGCTTGAGTCTCGCATCCCCGTGCAGCCTTGTCGAGCCCCTCGAGCTGTGGATTCGTCGACCCGCACGTGGATTCACACGCGAGCGCAGGATGCAGGAGACGATAGCGGCGCTGTGCGACCTCGGGGGCCAAAAAAAATGAGAGAGGACCTGATTCTGTGGCCCACCCCTCTTCACCACCCTCACCTCTCCGAACCCACCCCAACCCACCCAATCCAGCGTCTTCCCAGCCATCACTCTCGCCAACCCTTCCGCTACGTCTACCGCCCTTCTCTCCCTCTGGTCTACCTCCCCTTCCATCCAGCAACCACTAGGTAGTATCTAACGTCTACTCCAATCGATCTTGCAAAAGATATAGCAGTGATTTGAGACGGGCCCCCAACGCGACGGTCTGCAGAGATAGCTTAATCAGCAGCTAGGCGTTAATACTGTGTTCTTCCTATCTAAATAGCGGAGAGGTTTCCAGGTTCTAGCTAGACGATAAAACTATATAATCGAAGCTGATTGCATATGCGAGTTTAGGTTCTAGTTAGTCAATAATACTGTGTGGATGATAGCGCCAGTAGCAATGTTGAAGATTTGGACAGGAAGTCCTAAAAACGAAAAGATCGAGAGATGTTGAAGATTTGGACAGAAAGTATAGTAATGTAGACGAGCTTCTATGCGCTGGCATAAAAGTATAGTAATGTAGACGAGCTTCTATGCGCTGGCATAAAAGTATAGTAATGTAGACGAGCTTCTATGCGCTGGCATAAAAGTATAGTAATGTAGACGAGCTTCTATGCGCTGGCATAAAAGTATAGTAATGTAGACGAGCTTCTATGCGCTGGCATAAAAGTATAGTAATGTAGACGAGCTTCTATGCGCTGGCATAAAAGTGATAGTGCGCTGATAGTGCGCTGATAGTGCGCTGATAGTGCGCTGATAGCTAGCGGAGACAAGCCGGAGACAAGCCCGAGACAAGCCCTGTGCCAAGCCGGATCCCGGAGACCAAGCCCGAGCCAAGCCGTCAAGCCAATCGTTACAGGCATCGTTACAGGCATTCACTCCCAGCGATGCCGGAGCCCTAGCTTAGTGAAGCCGCTCAGCATTGGCTTGTACTCGATCGCCGGCCCGACAGGATCAGCACTGCTAGAGGCGATGCGCAGGATCGATGCGTTAGCTACAGGCAGCTCGCTAGCATTCTCATCGACCTCGGGGATCGCAACAATCGTCTTAGCAGGAACAGCAGATGCAGGAGGGCAACCTTCTTATCGACCTTTGTCTTCGTGATCGGTTCATTTAAAATCTTGTTCTCCATCTTAGTCTCAGCCGCGATGCCAGCTATAAGATCACTAGCTCGCTTCTTTGAAACTGTTTTAAGACCGGTCACAGTTTAATGAAATACCTGCTACGATTAGCCGTCTCTGAGATGTACAGCGGCCATCGTCGGTATCCCTTAGCTTGCTAGTCTTGGTCTTCTTAGTCCGAGAATTCGGGATCTTATCAAGAATAGCGTTCTCATCGGCGGTAAGAGCATAGTCGTTGGATGCACCCTCACCGCCACCAGCGCGACGGGCTAGCGGGTAAGCATCAGTATCACCACTCAAGAACTCGATGTGATTCTTCTTAGTAGGGCTGGAAGTGCGCAGCCAAACTGCATGTCTGTCGACTTCTTTCGCGGAGTGCGCAGCCGAGACTGCTTGTCTGTCGACATCTTTTAACTAGTAGTGGGAAAAAACTTATGCGAACGATCTGTCGAAGGGGACGTACTCGCTGGCTGCATTCTTGATTGCGGATTTAGCAGCAGCAGACGTGTAAGAGACATCCTCGATATCGAACTCTAGCACGAACGAGAACTCCGTGTTTGTGACAGCGTCTGTTCCATTATGATAGCGCAGCGATATGTCAAGTTCAGACAGCTCAGCGTTTCGATCGAAGCCTGTGACGGGAACACGATCCTCAGATGTGAACTTGATGAGCTCCCCGAATTTTGAGTCGATGTGAATCTTTGCGATCGAGCCCGTTGTATAGGGGTTAAGTGTCAAGATCGAGCCTTTGATCTGCTGAATGTACAGGAACAAATACGTGTGATAAAGTAGATCAACTGGCATATCGCTGAACAGCTCGTACGAATATTGTACGCCATCGATTGTCTCAGGTGTTCAAGCTCACTGGAAAGGTCACTGAGAGTCTTCGCAAACCCGAGCAGGTTCGCTAGTTCGGCCGATGTGAAGCTCAAAATAAAGTCCGCTTCACACAGGAACCTAAGCCGCATTGAGATCTCTTCGAACTGAACGACGAACTTGCGCTGATAAGTAGTTCCACCGTAACTATACTGCTGGGTTTTAAGAAGCGTGCTTAGATAGTTTGCAAGGGAGGTGGCGTATAGACTCCGGGCTTGAAAGTGTTGGCACGTGTTTTCTCAACGCCAGAGGGATCAAGGGTGCCGGTGATAATTGCGGCTTGTGTGGACAGGTTGAACATGTTATGAAACAGTTCTAGCGAATCAACTCGCACCGACTTTACATTAACGAGGGGCCTTGGGAGATTGATCTTGAAATTCGAGGACGTGCCTTCGAACCGGTCCCTAGAATCGACATTTACGCGGAGCTTCATCTTTACAACAATATGCATGAAAATTTTCTGGTCTATAATAGCAAATGGCGCAAGCAGGAACAACTCTAAAGGAGCTCCTCACTACCAAAGGTTCAAGCGAGCTTTATCTATCCCCGGGTCTCACTGTCGGTGTCAGCCCAAGTTCAAGCCTTTCCTTGAAACGATCCGTCCGCGAGGCAACTCGTACGGCTTCGCGCAGACTGCCGCTTTCGACCTTCCGCGCAAGCAACTTCTAAACGGTGTCTCGCTATACTTTAAGGTCAGCGTCGCTGGCGGAGCGGCCGCCTCAGTGCTGCCGAATGGCGCAGGTGCATTTATTGAAAACGTGCGCTTTGTTCATGGATCCTTCAAGATGGTGATCCCAGGAGACTGGCTTACTGTGAACGCGCTCATCGATAATAGCGTTGCATCCGCCCAGGCTTTTGCTAGCAGCTACGGCTTTGGAAAGGACGCTGCTCTTGAGATTCTCGATGCCAGTCGCGAGTATGTGCTAAAGATCCCCTCCCAGCTCTGGGACAATTCATACTTCCCGCTCCTCGCACTGGCTGACATGCCCACCGTCGAGATTGACTTCCGTTCGGCTTCGGTGGTTGGAACTGTCGCTAGTGCTGTTGCAACTCTAACGGATTGTGCCCTGGTTTGCCAGTTCGTGAATATCCCTAGCGAAGAGGCTGAGTCTATGCTTAAATCTGCAAACGAGAGCGGTGGTATTCGAATTCCTTTCACCGAGATTATTTCAAAGCGCTCGAGGCAGTTAAAGACTGACGACGCGGGGAATGCAGTCGAAATCTCCTTGCCAACGTCAGCGGCCTTGTGCACGCGATCCTGATGACAGTGCGTAATGCGAATCACCTGGGCACTCGCAATCACAATTCATTTGCTGGCAACGGAAATGCGCTGAAAATCGATTCGTTTGAGATCATGCACAACAACCGAACTCTCGACATCAGCAATAAGCCAATCTCTGGGTTTGTATCATCGTGCTATCACATTCCAACTCAATACCGCGGTGCAACCACTGGCAATTCAGCTCTTGGCTTCGAGGACGGAAATGTCTATGGGATTGTGCTTTCGAAATCTGGCAAAGACTCACTGCATAACGCTGTCCTCGGCTACACAGACTTCTTTAATTCCAGCAGCAGCTACTGCTCGCTAACTGTGACCGGCTGCACAAACGCAGCGCCAGCAGTTGTTGACTTCCACGTCCTGCGCCACAATGTTCTCGTAATTAACTCGTATCAAATGTCAACTCTAAAGGTAAGTAACTTCTAGATGGATATCAAACTGTTTGATCCTACAGAAATAAAACTGCCTAAACGGTTCTTGTTTGTCGGTCCAACAAACTCGGGCAAGAGCACCTACGTAAAACACGTGCTAAATGCTGTAGCGCCACAGTTAGACGATATTTACGTCTTCAGTACGACCGCATTTACTGGGCAATGGAATGATACAACACGACCAAGTAATATCCAGGAAGAATGGGATCCAGTTTTGGTTGAAGCGCTGCTAGAACGACAAAAAGAAAGAAGACGCAAAAATGATGATCGCAAGATTGCAATTGTTTTAGACGATTTACTTGACAATGACCTAGTAAATGTCCACAGTGACAGACTCATGCAAAAGCTATTTACTTCTGGCCGTCATTACAACACCACCCTTTTCATAACGACTCAACGTCTTTGTGGCATCAGTCCGACGATTCGGCGGAACTGTGAGTACGTTTGCTTTTCGTCGATTTTGAGCAATGTTAAAGAGTTCAACACTTGCTTCGACGAATATAATGCCGGAGCGAGTCGAGCAAATCTAATGCGTCTTTTCGTTGAATGGGGTCATTCGTTTCAGGTTTTGATATATGAAGGCGTGAGCGCGGACCGCGTTTATGCTGTTGACAAAGCCTCTGGAACGACTTCGGCTCTATTGCGCTTTGTGCGCGTAAAAAAGCAGCGCGATCGAAAGTCGGTAGCCAGGACTGTTTGAGCAACCAACTTGTATATTCTGGACGTGATGTCGCGATCCACAGGTAGGAGGCTCCTTTAAAAATACCAAAGCTGATGCAGTGACTTGGGGTGAGTTGACTCCTGCCTGGCCAACAGTCTTCTAGATTTAACTCTTCCTCTGCCGTTTCGAGTTCGAGTTCCATTAAAAAGATAAAGGGGTGTTATTCCCTTCATTCAAACCTGTGGGAAGTTCAGCCGCAGAAACGGCTTGTCCTCTTCGCTGGTATGTTCTATAACGTAAGCATCACGAGCTTGAGCTGCTGCTTCGGCGGTTGCAAAGTAGCCGATGTTCTTTAGACGGCCATTGATCCTGTAATTTGCTTTCCATTTACAAAGTCGCTCATAGAAGCTGACGCCAATGAATCCTGATGTGTTTGTGAGCCGACGGTTTTGGTTCAACATCTGCTGACGCTTTGTCGCCAAACGTAGATTCTCGCGACGATTATCGAGTTTGTTATTATTAATGTGATCTACAGTAAGGTCATTCTCAAGTCTCCCAACAATGAACGTATGCAAATACATATTCTTTCCATTGATCTTGCTCGAGGTATAACCATTGTTCAAACACCATCGTTTCTCCAGCACTCGATCAGCATCATCCTGTGATACAAAAGCGTAGGCGACGATTACTTTGCGCCGATTGCGAATACCGCCTAACGGAATCAAAGCAGCTCCCTCTGGAACATCTGGAACGATGACCTCCATCTGCGCAGCGAGCTGCTTGTCTGCGACTTTTTCGTTACATTTACAGTTTGCATTATCTTTAAGACTTAAAAGTCGCGCTAATTTGTCTTAAAAGGATTTATGTCTCTTATTATTGAGAGACAAACCGAACAATGACTTCTGCAATTACTGCGGATTGCGTTGCGGTTAAACGTGGCCGTGGGCGACCCCCTAAGGTTCGTCTTTTAACAATGGAGCCTTATCAGCCGAAGAAGAAGGGGCCTAAACCGATGGAGGTCACCCCGGAGATTTTAGCAGAGCGACGCAGAAAGAATGCTGAACGCAATCGCAAACTGCGCCACACGAACGAAACATACCGTTTGAAACAGCTTGCCATCACAGCGAAGTATCGAGCTGAGAATCCTGATAGGATCCGGGAGTACCACAGGAATGCTATTGCGCGTAGATGCCTCGCGAAGAGCGGAGCTTCTGTAGAGCTCGAGGTGATGCAGCTTTAGCACCTGCTCGTAGCTTTGGCTCCCCTGCAATCTCAAGCTTCTTGAGCTCTCGATACTGCCGGCTTTGACCGCTGTATTTTTTTGTTTCGATCAAACCCTCACGTCTCAATCGTCTCTGCTGTCGCATTTGCACTTCTTCTTTTTCGATTCGTGTTTGAGGTGCAAGCTCACGCGGTTGACGTATTTCCGATGGTTTAACACGTCTAGAAATTTCCACACCCTGTTTTGTAACGAGTCGAACACGGTTCTTGTCTGCGCCAGCAACTATGTACGTCTCCTTGCTTGGCTTTGTGGTTCCCTTCGCAAAAACGCTTGGCTTCGGCTCCAGGACTTGCACTTCGGTCCTGTGCGCGGTATGTTCGAATTGTCTCGTTCAATATCGTTCTGTCGCTGTCTAACTTGATGCAGCTGCTCGGCTACCTGTGTATTTTCCCGCATCCACTTTGGTGAGTGCTCCCCGCCGAAAGAGCTGTGGGCTGTTTCATTGTACGCCTTGACAATTGCCGGCAAACGTGAGAGGAAATGCGGGGAGCCACGAGCTTCTGTATCAGTCTGAATCAGTGCTCGCAATGTCCTCGCGAACCTGTCGATAATTCCCAGCTTGGAGCCTTTTGAAATGTGATCATCCTTAGCCACATCAGTGTGCATTTTCAACGAGTTCTCTTCAGCCATTTCCCGAATTGCTGCTGTGTTGAAGCCGTTGTCTCCTGAAAAGCCCCATATTCCAGGTAGCTGCTCGATCATTTTGGAAGCTGCTTAAAAGTCTCGAGCTTACGGACCACAGCGAAACGGGTTGCAATCTCGACCGCTGCGAACAGGCGAAATCTCCAATGAACAGCACGTCAATTTGCCACGCACCGGGTGGCGCAGTAATCTGGTACATCTTTGTAAATCAGGCGCGATTTTTATAATGTCCAATCGCTCGGGTGTTGATCCCGTCAGTCTCGAGGAAGCGTTTGGTATCAAGGGGATGTAGAGCCTGACGCGAGGTTCGTTGTAAATAAATCTCATGTAGTTTCGAGCGGAAACCGAGATTCCTTTGATGTCATACGATTGCTTTTCTCCCTCTTTAGGGCAGACGCACCGGAAGAATACATCCCTTGTGAGTCTGTTGTAGTACGTCTTTTGAATACCCTTGCATACCTGCTTGTCCGTGGAATCTTCACGCGAATAATAGTAAGATTTCGGCCGGTTAGCGATCCACTCTGTCATTTGCAGACCATGGAGCTCATCCTTGAATAATCCCGGAGTTTTCCCCATCGATCGTAGAGCTCGAACCTCATCGGCTGTCATGCCATCGAAGAATCGATGTGTCTCTGGGTAGTCGCTAACATCCAGCTCATGCTTGATTGAGCGTAAATCAGCATAGATATCTTTGGTGCGAACCTCGATGATGAGACTGTCAGTATCCGTACCTAATAGTGTCAGCCGCTGGCCCAAAGCAGCTTGAGCACCTGGTAGTAAAAGCGGTACATGTGCAGCTTGGAAAGTTCGAGGATGACGAACCCGCAGTAGATAGGTTTGTTCAGATTGTACTCACTTTTGCGCTTGGAAACGAATACAAGGTTCTCTTCGTACATCACCACCTGCTTCAACCGATTTGGTTCGCTGTTGATCTTCACCAGACGGTCTCCCGAAGTCACAAGCTCTGAAAAGCAGTGCTTTCTCACGTTCTCCATTGTTTTGCCAAAGACACTGTTGTTCATCAACTTGTAAAGGTCCTTCTGGTATGTGAACTGCGATTCTTTACGTTTTTGAGTATTGAGATCTATGAAACGCCCTAGCCATGCGCTTTGTTCGTACGATAGGATCCGATGGATGTTGGTTACTATCATTCCAGTGACGTATAGAGCTGAAGCAAGCGTCCATCAACAACATAATTCTTTTTTGGAAGCAGATTTGGAACGAGCTTTGGAGTTCGTTCAACTGAGGTAAGCTTCTCGTCGTTAATCATATCCTGTTGTCGCTTTGATAGGTGTTCCTTGGACACACACATCCGTTCAGGGGCCAGCGGATAGTCTGAGAACTCGTCATGGAGATGCTCAGGCATGTACATATCGACTTCGAGAGCATAGCCACGAGCTCCATCCGCGTCAAGGCTTGCAACGTACTGCATTACATCAACGTCTTGATCTAGTTTATCCCAGCGGAAATCTCCTGTGGGTAGCTTGCGCTTCATTGCGACGCCGTACAAGTTGTTTGCATCGAGGTACATGAGCCACGATTCCTTGTGTGTTCGGTAGTAGTTAGAAATGCATGTAGACTGTGAGACTGTAGGCTCAACAGCGTGGGTGTACTTGTTGAACTTTATGCTCAAATATTTGTTCTCAGCTCGTGCGTAGCGTTTTGAGATCATTGAGATTCCGCCCTGATCCCGGATTCTATAAATCTGTGCATATCCTGCTGCCCCTCGTGAAAGAGCTCGAGCTTCACTCCAGTGTGCTTAAGTGCTGCCTGCCAAGCAAATCCCGGCGATGACATAAAATAGCTAGGATCTAGGCCATACGTTTCAATACACGTATCACGATAGTTTTCAAACACGTCAGCTAGTAACGCGATATCTGTCATCATATACTCCATTGTATAGCCTGATAGCGTTCTGCAGCCGAGCTCTCGCCAAACAGCCTTCGCATGTGCGTACTCATCTTTCGTGCATTTCTTCTGTTTAAGCTGATTTTTGAAATAACGACGTGCAGGCAGTTTAGACTCCTGAAAGCGAGCCCAGCTCGTCATGTAGTCATAAGGGTAAATCCCTTTGCTAGTCATCAGCTTGAACCGAGTCTCGTCCAGATACAGCGAGCGCGTGATCTTCTTCTTCTCCGCGGGCAGAGCCTTTGCAAGGTCGTCCAAGCTCGCATTCAAGTGCTGAGCCGAGTCCCGTAGAACGTAAATTCCATACTTGAACTGCGAAATTCGCTCGCTATTCTGGAAGACCTGATCGAATTTTATCGAAAGGAGACTCTGCGGGCGGAGCCGGCGTTCGAGCCCCTTCTTCGCCTTCTTTTTCTGCTCTGGGGTCATCTCACGCCCACCGTACTTGCTTTCAAACTCGCTTTCGACATGCGCTTGAAACTCCTTCCAAGCTGCTAAACGACGGTTATAGCCAGATGCTAGAGCACGTACGAGCAGGTGGAAGTCAAATCCTCGACCGTTGTGCCAGAATAATGGAACAGCAGCTGATTTCGCGCGGCGTCGATTGCAAGCTCTCCAGGCAGCCCCGAAATATCGGCCAGATTCGTGGCAGTGATCACGGTGCTTGTCTTTCGCATCCTTGAACGTGTTCTTGCACATGTAGCACTCGGTCGTCGTTTGAAAACGCTGCTCCTCTTCCTGAGTAATCTGGATTGGTGCAGTCTCTCGCAAAAGCTCTCGGAATTGTGGTTCCATTTCGTCCAACCATTGCACGAACTTCTCAGTGCAGTCCTCGCTCTCCGAACCCATGTATTTGAAACAAAACTGTTCACCTTTTGAAGATACAACCAGACAGCCGACTGAAGCAATCACATGCACACCTTTCTTTTCGGTCTTTCCACTAATGCAGGGAATTGGCATTGTAATCGTCTCTGAATCAGCATATCCGACCAGACGTTGCCGGATTGAGTACTCAAAGTTAATAAACTTCTGGATATGTGCTCCTTTCTCCGGCAGAACATCTCTTGCGTGTTCATCCCGATCAAGGCAACGGTCATATTTCAGATGATTTTCAAATGCTTGATCTGAGCTAAAACCGACCTGGCAGGCTAAGCAATAGTGCTTTGCATTTGATTCGTTCTTTCGGAACAGTCGTGAGACGCTCTTAATCCAGAGGTAATGCCCGACATCGTTTCCCTCCCCAGCCGGCACATACAGTATTGGGATTGCGTCTCTCGCAGCACTGATATGGATTGGTATGATATCCTGCTTATCTAGAGCAGTTGTATAAACGCAGAGCTTGACGTTATTTGCTTGCTCGAATTTGGTGAACATCCTCGAGTCAAGCGGGGTCGGATATGTAAGCATTGAGCAGTCCAGCGATGTCTCGTGCTGGCGGTAGTTCCCTGCATGCCGAGAATCAACACCTTCGCCCAATGGATTGCGAGCAGCAAGGACTGCGTATTTAAAGCACTCGTTGTTCGGTGCATTTATATTGATAAGCGCGTGCTTGTCTGAGAGCCACTTTGGCAGTACAAAGCCTCGGCCACGGCCACCAATCCTGCGGAAATAGCGCACAGTTTTAAAGACCAGATACACCCACGTGTCAAATACTGAGGAATCCCTGCTTTTCTCTGCCGAGATCATGTCTAATTCTTCGAGCTGTGAACGCAAGGCCGCCTCAATGCTTGTCCCTGGCTCGATGCGATCGAAACGACGATGTTCAATAACGATAGCGATCGTAGAATCTGTCTCTGGCTTTCTGTAGACACCCAATCCAGAGATTTGTAGTGCAATGCCCATTCTTACCGCCTCTGCAAGATTTACCTGGGCGCTTACGAATGATATAGCATTCTGTTTGAACTGCTCAGAATTCTCGAAGCGAGCTTGCATTGATGTTACGCGGCCAGAACCGCGAGGCAATTGGTATTTCCACTCCGCATATCGCCCGTCAAGCGCTGTTGTAGTATTTCCGTCATTGATTTGAACATCATTTCCACCGTCATCCTCAGGCAGCTCGGCAAAGCCACGGACGATCTCTGCCTGCACCTCTGCGATCGCCAGCTCTAGTCGACGACCTGACACAGGACGCGCTGGCCTAGGAAGTCTTGCAAGTTCGTTCAAAAGTGAAGCGTACTTTTCCAAAGTTGCAAACCGTGTTCTCGACCCTTGTGCTGAAATTCTAATCAATTTATTTTTGAAAGCTCCATGTATGACGCGTCGATTATACAATGAAATCGCGAGCGCTTCGATCTGGTCTTTGATTCTGGCCAACCGGAAGCGCCGAGTCGCTGCATTATTTTGGGTAACGTCCATTGGAAGTATATATCACAATTTTTTTGCTTGTTCCAAACGCAACTTCACATAGCAATATTGGAAAGGGATCTCTTTAAGACAAAATAAGAGAAACCTCAATTGCGGTGACCCTTTGGTGATTCAAAGACCGGCGCTATCATCCACACAGTATTATTGACTAACTAGAACCTAAACTCGCATATGCAATCAGCTTCGATTATATAGTTTTATCGTCTAGCTAGAACCTGGAAACCTCTCCGCTATTTAGATAGGAAGAACACAGTATTAACGCCTAGCTGCTGATTAAGCTATCTCTGCAGACCGTCGCGTTGGGGGCCCGTCTCAAATCACTGCTATATCTTTTGCAAGATCGATTGGAGTAGACGTTAGATACTACCTAGTGGTTGCTGGATGGAAGGGGAGGTAGACCAGAGGGAGAGAAGGGCGGTAGACGTAGCGGAAGGGTTGGCGAGAGTGATGGCTGGGAAGACGCTGGATTGGGTGGGTTGGGGTGGGTTCGGAGAGGTGAGGGTGGTGAAGAGGGGTGGGCCACAGAATCAGGTCCTCTCTCATTTTTTGGGGCCCCGACGAGGACGAGCTCCCCGAGCCGGCCCGCCCCGCCCCGCCTCCGGCCCCGGCCCCGGCGCAACTCGGAGCGTGGCTTCCTCTGACCGCCGCCCGAACCGCGCAGATCCAGGCCATGGCGATGCGGATGCTGGAGATGCAGAGGGCCTTCGTGGCGGGGGCCCAGGCCGCCGGCCTGCGGCGGGAGTGGGAGGACAGCTGGCGCGCGCTCGTGATCGAGCGGCGCCGCGAGTGCGTGGGCCTCGTCGAGGAGGCCGAGGAGGCCTTCGGGCTGCCGCCCCGCAAGTGGCGCCGCTGGCCCCACGGCCGCTCCGCCCTCACCGACCTCGGCCCCCGCGCCATCCGCACGCAGGCCCGCCAGCCCAGCCTCGGGCCCGTCGCCCCCGCCCGCCCCCGCCCTCTCCCACGCCCCCTGCGCCCCGCCCCCGCCCCCGCCGACGCCGACCCCTCCGACCGTGGCAATCCCGCCGCGCGGCCTCCATCCGCCCCTGGGCCGAGCGGCCGCGGGGCGCCCCGCCGACCCGCTGACCAGCGGCTGCAGCGCTAGCCGGCGCCGGCGCCGGCCCGGCGCGGCGGCCGGTCGTTTAGCGACGGCGCCCTCCTCCGGTACCCTAGGCCTCCAAATATCGGTCTAGCTATAGATCGAGCGAAGATCATGTTCTGGGAATATATATTGATTTAAGCTCAAGAATGGAATTTCGCAGCTTCGAATTCGAGAAGCGCAATCTCGCGGACTGGCCATGGCCGCCATTGCGGCAAGTTCATTGATATAACACACGACAGCAGCGTGTGCACGTGTTACCTACTGTTGTATATTTAAAATAGCGAGTAGCGATAGGCACCGGATGCAGAAAAAGATAAAAAGGCAGCGGGCAAAAGAATGGGCAGCGGCCCGGCGAAACAATATTAATCGGGAGGCAGGCGGTGATTTGGTCAGGCGCGCTTCACGCTGTACCCCCGGAGGTTCAGTCGTTCCGGGTGCAGCGTCGCCCCCGCCGCCGCCCCCGAGAAGGAGCCCTGCCGCCCCAGCGACGGCTTCCCGACCCGGCGCGTCAGAGCCGGCCCGGGGGCCCGGGGGCGAGGCGCGGCGGCGCACCCGTTCCGAGGTGACCTGCTTCCTGCGGCCGTCGCCTGCGGCGGCGGCGGCAGCAGCAGCAGCAGCAGCGGCGGCGGCGGCGGCGGCGCCGTCCCCCGAGCCCAGCGACGGGGCGCCGGTGAGGCCCCCGCCGCCGCCGGCGGTCGCCTTGCCCGAGTTGGAGCGGGGCAGGGGCGGCCGCTCGCCCGCGCCCACCCCTGGGGCGGCGCCCTCCGCTCGGGCCCTGCCCTTGACGGTGGGGCCGGAGCCGGCGCGCCGGGGGCCGCGGGGGCGGGGGCGGCGCTGCCGCCGCGGGGGCGTCGGAGGGGGAGGAGGGAAGGGGGCGCGGGGCCCGCCCGGCCCGAAGACGGCGTCGGCCGCCATGCCCGAGGCGGGGCCGGCGTCCCGCTCCGAGGGCGGGAGGGCGCGGCGGAGGGCGCGCGGGTCCGGCGCCGCCGCGAACTGGCCCCCGTTGGCCTTGCCCAGCTCCGCCACGTCCAGCACCTGCGAACAAAGTCAGGGCCGGGCCGGGCCGAAACGAACGCCCGAGCTAGGTGATAGCCCCCAGAAGCCCCAGAGAAGGCCGAGCGAACAAGCCGACAGCGAGGCGGGGAGCGGGCGGGGCGCACGCGGCGGACGTTGGCCTCGTTGGGGATGAGCCGCCGCGCCAGCCGCTCGAACTCCCGCGCCCCGAAGCCCTGCGCCAGGGAGACCGTCAGGACTTGGGGCGGGCCAGGCCAGGACAGGCCAGAGGGCAGAGCTAATGGGGAAGGAGCAGAGGAGAGGGGAGCGGGGCGGGGCGGGGCGGGGCGCGCTGGCTCGCCTTCCAGGTGAGGTAGATGGCGCGCTTGGCGGGGGTGCGCGTCTCCGCCGACGCGTCGCTCACCAGCTGCGCCCCCGCGCCCCCGGCGCCCCCTCAGCCACCCGCCGGCGGGCAGGAGCAGGCTTCGGGGGCGGGGCGGGCGGCTCGCCTGGACGAGGACGGGGAAGAGGCGCTCGAGGGCCGGGGGCGGAAGGGCGGAGACGCGGGGCCCCAGGCGCTCCACCAGCGCCTCCACGCACGTCGCCACCTGCCGCCGCCCCGTCCGCTCGGCGCCCGCAGCTCGGCGCCCGGGGCCCGGGGGCCGGCGAGCGCGACGCCCTCCCGCGTCCAACTCTCCGCTACCTGCGGCGCGCCGGCGGGGCTCTCACCTTGGCGCGGACGGCGGCGTTCTTGTGGCTCGCCTGCTGGAAGAGGGGCGGCAGCAGCCGGCCCTCCGTCAGGTGCTGCCCCGCCCCGCCCCGGCCCCGGCCCCTGGTCAGCCCCGGGCAGCGGCGAAGAGGCGGCGGGGGAAGGGGGGGGGGGCTCGGACCGTGGCCATGGCGCGGAGGGCCCGCTCGGCGCCCTCGGAGATGAAGCCCGACGACTCGCCCACCTGGCGGGCGGGCGCGCGTCAGTCGAGCGGGCGGGCGGGGGGGCGGCCTGGGCGGGGGCGGGACCTTCTTGAGGAGGACGGGGAGGAGGTGCTCGGCCTCGGGGTCGAGCTGGCGGCGCAGCGAGGTCACCATGTCCAGCACCGCCATGATCGCGTTCTTCGACACCGACGAGCGCTGCGCCCCCCGGCGCCCGGGGCATCAGTGGCGCGCGGCGGGGGCGGGCGGGGCGCGCGGGCGCACGAGGTTGTCGACGGACTGGAGGACGGCGAGGGTGGCGGCGTGGAGCTGGCCCGAGGCGACGAGGACCTCGGGGTGGTGCAGGGCGACCCGCCGCAGCGCCGTCAGCCCCGCGTGCTGCGCCGCCCAGTCCCCCGCCCCCCGCACCGCCTCCAGCGCCCCCCGCAGCTCCGCTTCCGGCCGCTCGCACGGCTGCAGGTCCGCGCTCGCCACCTCCTCCGCCTTCAGGTAGCCCGGGATGCCCCCGTCGAGGCGAACGCGCCCCCGCCGCCCCCGCCCCGCCCCCGCCGCGCGTGCGCCCGGCCGCCGTGGAGACGGACGTGGCGGCGCTGCTCATCGAGTCGCGGGCCTCCTCGGGGCCCTCGGGCGGGGCCGCGCCGGGCCGGGGCCGGCGGCCGCCGGGGCCGCCGGGGGAGGGGAAGCCGCGGGAGCTGGTGCTGGAGACGGAGGAGTAGGCGCTCTGGGGCATGCCGTTGGAGGCGGAGCGGATGGAGGAGGCCGCCGACGAGGTCGACGCCCGCGAGTGCCGCGCCCCGAAGTGGCCCGAGAACCCGTACCCCCCGGGCGCCGGCGACACCGGGTCGGCGCCCCCGTCGTAATACGAGTCGGCTCCGGCGCTGAAGGGCGGCGAGTGGCCGAAGTGCTCCGGGCCCGGCGAGCCCCCGTCGTCGTCGTACACGTACCCCTCCTCGTCGTCCGTCTTGCCGCCGCCGTACCCCCCGCCGGCGGCGGCGGCGCTCTGGACGCGGCGCGAGGGCTCCGGGGCGGAGGAGGGGGCGGCGCCGTTGTTGTTGGGGGCGGGGCCGAGGAGGCGGCTGCCGGAGACGGCGCGGCGCTTGAGGGTGCGGAGCTTCTCGCGGGCGAACTCGAGGGCGTCCAGCTCCTCCGCCAGCCGCGACGCCGCCCGCGCCTCCTCCGCCGAGATCGGCGGCGACGCCGCCCCCGCCCCGGCCCCCTCCTGCGGCGAGGGCGAGGCCCCCGCCCGGCTGCGCCCCGCGCTCCCCCGCTCGCCGCGCTCGCCGCGCTCGCCGCGCTGCCGCGCCGCCGCGCCGCCGCCGCCAGCGAGAGCTCCGCCTCGGGGCCGCGCCGCGGGCCGCGCACCGAGGCCGGGCCCCAGTGCGGGCCGGCGAGGCCGCCGGACGCCTCCTCGCCGCTGTCCGAGTCGCCGGCGCTGGCGGGGGGACGGCGGGGGCGGGGGCCGGGGAGGTGCCGGCGGAGAGGGCGGGGTCGTGGGCGCGCTCGCCCGCTCGTCCGACTCCTGCACGGCTGAGAGCCCCGGTTGCGCCGCCGCGCTCCCGTAACGGCTGTGCAGGCCGCCCCGCCCCGGGCCCAGCGCGGGGGCGGCCCGGCGCCCCCGCCCGCTCCCAGCGCCGCCGGGGCCCTCGCCGTCGCCCCGCGGGGCGGACCCGGCGCGCGGGCGAGGCGGAGCGAGGAGCGGTCGGCGGCGCCCGGGCTGGGCTGGGGCCCGTAGCCGGGACTCCCCGGGGCGAGGCGGCGGGGCCGGGGCCGGAGCTGGGCCCGGGCTGGGCGGGGCTCCACGAGCGCCCCGCAAGCACCTCTTCGCCCTCCGAGTCGCCCCGCCGCCCCCGCCCCGCCCCCGCCGCCGCCCCCGCCGAAGAAGCTGCGGCCGCTGTAGCGGCCCGAGTAGGAGGAGGACGGGGCGGAGGCGGAGGCCGGGGAGAGGGGGCCCCCCGAGGGCCCCGCCGGGCCCTCCGGCTCGACGGAGATCGGGGGCGGGCCCCGCCGCCGCTCGGAGGCCCCGGGCGGGTGGTGGGGCGGGGAGGCGGCGCGCGGGGCGCCGTAGCGCGCGGGGGAGGCCGAGGGGATGGGAGGCGCCGGGGGGTGCATGCCGTGCTCGAAGACGCCGCTGGACTCGGATTCGGGGTGGTACCCCGCGCTGCCGGCGCTGCTGATGCTGCTGGACTTGGACGTGGTTCGCCCCAGTGGGGCCGGCGACGGCACCGGCGACGGCACGGGCGGCGGCGCGGCCGCAGCGCCGGCACCCGACGCGCTCCCGCCGCCGAATGGGTCCTCAGAGGAGAGTAAGGGGGCCCGTACCCCGCCGGCGGGGCGCGCTCCTGTTCGTGATATGGGCATATCCCACGGGATCCTGCGGAAGGCTTGAGCGGCGGGGCGGGGCGGGGGCGGGGCGGGCGGGCGGGCGGGCGGGAAGGGATGGGCAGGGCGGGGCGCACCTCTGGCCGGCGCTGCGGCGCGGGGGCTTGGGGGTAGTCGCGGAGGGCTCCGAAGAGGTGGAGGCGGAGGAGGCGCAGGGATCGTCGGAGGCCTCCGGGGGGGGCCGAACGTGCTCCACGGTACCCCCCCGCAGGGAGGGGAGCGCGGGGTCCGAGAGGCGTTCCTGACGCGGGCCATCAGGCGGGGCGGGGCGGGGCGGGGCGGGGCGGGGCGGGGCGGGGAGGGAGGGAGGGGGGGGGGGGTACCTGCAGGGATTGGAGGGTACCGGCGTCGAGGGAGGAAGCGAGGGCGGAGCGGAGGCGCTCGCCGCCGAGGAGCGGCTGGAGGACGGCGGCGAGCTCCTGGGCCACGAACCGCACCCGCGCCGCCCCGTCCCCGAGGCACGCCGCGAGCGCCGAGAGCTGCGCCGGCCGTCTTCGATCGGCGCGGCGCGGCGCGGCGGGGGCGGGGGCGGGGGCGGCGGGCGCACGAAGGCGGGCCCGGCGAAGGGGGCGGCGGCGGCGGCGGAGGGCGCGAGGAAGGCGGCGATGAGGGCGTGGAGGACCTCCTCGCGGATGCGGGAGGAGGGCGACTGGAGCGCCGGCAGCAGCTGCGGGAAGACGACGGAGGGGCCGGCCTGCTCCACGAGGCCCGCCACGACCTTGTGCGACGCTTGCCGGATCACGATCTTGTTGTCCCCGAGGCGCTGCGCCACCCGACCGCACAGATTCGCGACCCCGTCAGCGGAGAAAGGAAGGAAAAGAACGCGGAAGACGGCCGGTGCGCACGTCGACAAGGGCCGGCAGGAGGCGCCCCAAATGCGGCTCGAGGCTGATGCGCCGGGACATCACATCTAGAACCGACAGAGCCTTCAACACGACCGTGAAGTTCGCATCCTTGAGCAGCCGGGTCAGCTGCTGGACCAGTTCCGCCCCGCTCTCAACCAGCTGCCGCTTGTCGTCCCCGCCCCGGACGGCGCGCACGCGCTCGAGGAGCTGCAGATCGGGTCAAGGCGGCAAGCAAGAGACAAGCGGGCGGTATGAAGGAACCTCGTCGACTGCGGCAGCCCGCGATTTCCAGTCGGCCTGGCCATCGAGGAGGGCAGCGGGGAGCAGCATGGGCCCTACGAGGCCGCTCTCCATGCTTGCGTCAGTGCCCGCGCATCGCTGGGTCCCGATCCCTTGTGCCGGTCAAGACTGTCGCCCGTATTGCTCCAGGTCCCGCGGGGCGCAAAGCTGCTTCTACCGGGCGCAAGGAGGGCAACGAGTGAGCCGGCGGGAGCTCTAGCTACGGCGTTCTCGCGGAATATGAGACCGCTCGGGGGGTACAGCTGAACCCGATCTCTTCCTGGCAGTGCCGCCGAGGATCGCTCGCCGAGATCGCTTTTCTGATGGTGGAGGAAGAGGCGGCCGGGGTCCTGAGCGACGCGCCGGTGGTGCCCGCGCATGGCTCGGGCCGTCAGACGCCGGTCACGTGGAGCCAGAGGAGCGTCGGCCACGTACAGGCGGATGGACAGCTTATCATCTATCCTGCAGCGCCGAGCCCGCGCATGCGCCCTTCCCCGCCGCCAAACTCTGCGGGCGAAGAGGTCGTCGTGCTGTCGAGTTCGGACGCGACGCAAGTCGTTCTCTACAACGCAGGCGAGCGCCTGGGCGCCACGCGCGATCCCTACCCCAGCGCTTCTGACCTGCGATGACCGCAGAGCGGAAGTCGCTCACTCTGCACTCGACGGAGCCCGCCGCGCACGCGATCTCTCCTTTTGAGCAAGCCTTTTGCCCTCTATGCAAGCAGCGGCGGTGCGGCCGCCTCTCCCTACGGCCGCTGCTTGCCGCAGCCGCCGCGACGACCCGCCGGAACACTCGGGCGCAGATTCCACGCGAGCGGCGCGGGCAGCTCCTTCCGGAACTTCACTGCCCAAGGCTACTTCTCACTGCTCGGTGCGGCGCGAGCCGCGACGCCCGGCGAGCCCCCGCCGACGGCGGCGCCACCGCCGACTCCCGCCCGCGCAGGCGCCACCGTCAGCGCCGAGGACCCCTCCTCTTCAGACAACGAAGCGAACGCTGCGCCGCAGCCGCCTCCGAAACCCGCCGGCCTGCGCTCCGACTATTTGAACAGCGGGTACTACGCCCGGTTCTTTGAGGGCGCGTCCCCCGCTCCCCGGCTCCCCCGCCCGCCCCGTTCCCGTCCCGCCGCTCACGCCCGCAACAGAGGAGCGTAAGATCGGCTCCGGCGGCTTCGGCGCCGTGTACCTTGCCCGTGCGCAGCGAGCGTACCCCTGCCCGAGCCAAGCCGAGCCACTTCGTTCGCAGGGCACGTCCTGCACGGGATCTCACTGGGGCAGTACGCCGTGAAGAAGGTCCCCGTGGGCGACAACCACGGTACCCCCGTCCCCGCCTCCCTCCCAGAACGCCGTACCCCTGCATCCGTTCCAACGCGGCACCCCCAGCCTGGTTCGTGAAGGTCCTCATGGAGGTTCGAGCCCTCGAGTCGCTCCATCACCCCAACGTGCGCCCCTGCGTACCACTCTTTCCCTGCCCCACTCACAATCCATCCCTCCCCCACCCCCGCACAGGTGGTTGGGTACAAGCACTCCTGGCTCGAGACCTCGCGCACCGCCGACTTCGGGCCGGAGGTCCGTGCCCCCGAACGATCCCGGTCTCGACCCCGTACCCCCTTCCGACCCCATACCCCCCCCAGGTCCCCTGCCTCTTCATTCTGATGGACTACGCGAACGGGGGCAACCTCGCGGACTACGTGCGCGAGCCGTACCCCGCCCCCTCTGCCCCACCCCATGCTGATCTGAATCTGTGTCTGAGCTCGGGCTGTGCGCAGGTGCAGGGGAAGGGCGGGCGGGACAAGCGGCGCATTCTGGAGGACTCCGAGATCTGGTCGCGTGCGCCTCCTTCCCCCCCCCTCCCCCCCCCCTCCCCCCCCCCCCTCCCTCCCTTACGGCCCCTCTATGCCCCAGTGTTCATCGACATCTGCCTGGGGCTGCGCCACCTCCACCACTCCGCCATCATCCACCGCGACCTCAAGGTCCGTATCCCCCCTTCCCCCGCCTCCGACCCCCCCACCCACCTCTCCAGCTTTGCTGACCGTCCGCCAGGCCCAGAACCTCCTCCTGCACACGACCTACGACCCCGTCTGCAACACCGCGCAGGTCCGCCCGCCCCCTCCCGCGCGGAAGCTCTTTCTAGCTCTAGAGAAAAGTAGCTCTAGTCCCAGTTCCGCCCTTCTTTAACCTCTGGTTCTCCTGAGGAGCCGCCGCCCACGACTGCGCCGCTCACGGCCGCCCGGCCCCTCCGCGCGCCGCAGACACACGTCATGATCTCGGACTTCGGGCAGTGCCAGGTGCGACCCCTCCCTGCCCCCGCCCCCCTGCTCCTATCTTCCCGCCACCCCGCCGTCCCCCCTCTCAGCTCCCCCTCGCAGACGGCGCACTCGATCCGGAACACCCTCAAGCGCACCGGGAACACCGGCACCGTGCGCCCTCCGCTTTGCCTTAGCTTGCCTCGCCCCAGCTCGGCTGAGCTCGCATTGCATTTGCGTCGTATCCCGAGATAGAGCGAACCTTCTGACCTCGTCCGTTCGCCGTACCCCCCAGGTGGAGTACGTGGCGCCGGAGCTGCTCGTGACGGACGAGCGCGGCGAGTTCCGCACCGACTACGACGACAAGGTGCCGCGTACCCCCCTTTCCTCCCCTTCGTTCCCCTGCCGCCTGCCGACGGTACCCCCCGCAGAGCGACGTCTGGTCCCTCGGCGTGATCCTCTACCTCCTCTGCTTCTCCCAGCTCCCCTTCCAGAGCGGGTGGGCAGCGTACCCCGTATTCCCGAAAGTGGACGGCTCACATTCCGGGGTACAGCGACTCCGAGGAGCTCGTTCGCCTCATCGTGGGCGCCTCCGCCCCGTGCGCCCCTCTACCCCCCCTCCCCCCCCTCCCCCCTCCGAACGCAGCGGCGCAGGTTCCCGGCGGCGCCGAAGCGGCCGGCGGGGCTGCTGGAGCTGGTGGAGTGCCTCCTGCGGCGGGACCCGGCCGCCCGCCCCTCCATCGACGCCGTCCTCAAGCTCCCCGAGGCGCGCGAGATCGGATCTGACACGAACTGATCTGATCTGAGCTATCTTAGCTGAGCTGAGCGTGTCTGCCCCCCCCCCCCCCCCCCCCCCCGGCAGGTCGAGCGGCAGATGAAGCGCCTGAAGCGGGAGGAGCTGTACCCCCCGGCGCCACCGCGCCCCGCCCCGTCCCCGGGCGCCGTGCGTAACCCTCTCGCGCCATCCTCCTCCGTCAGCCCCGGCTCATTGGGTCACAGGCGGGGCCCATCGCGATGCGCCGGTCGGAGGCTGTGGGCCTCCCGCCGCCCCGCCGCCCCTCGCCGCGGCGCCGGCCGCCTCGGCCTCGTCGGCCGCCCCCGCCGACGCCTCCACGCTCGCCCTCCGCCGCTCCCCGCTGGCCCCGCTCCGCATGCCCCCGGCCGCCGCCCCCTCCCCGGCCCGCGCCCTCCCGCCGCGCCCCCCGCCCTCGCCCCCCTCCTCCCGCTCCTCCTCGGCCTCGCCGGCCCGGGCCCCGCCGGCGGCGGCCGACCCGCTCTCCTTCCTCGCGCGGGGCCCACCCTCGCCCCTGCGCGCCTCCTCCTCCAGCAGCGCTCCGGCCTCGCCCGCCCCGCGCCCCTCCACCGGCGGCGGCGGCCGCGGCGCACCCCGCTGGGCCCCGAGGAGGCGGTGGCGGCGGAGCGGGCGACGGTGGTGGGGGGCCTGCAGATCCGCCGCATCCCCTCCGACGCCGTCATCGACGACGCCGCCTCCGACGCCCCGCCCGGCCCCCGGCGCGGACCCCCTCCTCCCCCGCAGCCGATTCTCCTTTGAACGGGCGCGTGCGCGCTTCTTCGCAGGCGGCGCCTGGAGGTGCTGGAGGAAGGGGAGGGGGGCGGAGGCTCACCCCCCGGCGCCCCCGCCTCCCCCGCCGCGGCCGCCCGCCGCCCGCCGGCGCTCCGGTGCCGACCTCGGCTCGCCGTCGGGGCCGGCGGCGAAGCGGCGGCGCTCGGCGTCGGCGGGCCGGGGGAGGGGGCGGGGCGCTGCTGGGCTCGGCGGGGGCGCGGCAGGCGCTCCTCGCGGCGCTGCTCGTGGCCCAGGTGGCGCTCTGCGTGGAGCCGTGCGCCGGCCCCGCCGCCGGGGGCCCCGGCCCCTCCGCCTCTACCCCGCCGCCGCCCTCGCCGCCCTCTCCGTCGCCTTTGGCTCCTCCCCGCGCAACGCCGCCCGCGGCCTCGCCGCCGCCCTCGCCCAGTTCCTCTGGAACGCCGCCGCCGCCGGCCTCGGCGCCGGCTGCGCGGCGGGCCCGGCGGCTCCGCCGCCGGCGTCGGCCACGCCGCCGCCCTCTTCGCCGCGGCGGCGGCCCTCCACCTCATGCCCGTGCTCCTCGCGGCGCCCCGCCGGGGCGGCGAGGCGCCGGCGCTCCCGGCCCCGTCCGAGACCCCGGCGCTGCCCCCGGCCAGCCCGGGGACAGGGCTTCCGCCGGGGCCGCGCTCGGAGAAGCCTTCCCCCTTCTAGTTTCCCTTCCATCCCCTTCCATCCCTTCCAAGCGAACGAATTCTTCGTTCGTCATTAAGCGGATCGGATCCGCTAGACTAGTCGAGTAAGTAAGCCAGTCGAGTTCCTTGAACAAGCTGCATATATATCGAGAGCGCTGTGTAATAGTGGGAGCAGCTCGTTCCTTCCTACAGCTACTCGTCGACGTCGAATGAAACTCGAACGCCCATCAGTGAGCCAGTAATGAGCTGCCGCTCTGGCCTGTCCGTGGCCCTCGCGGCTTCTCCAGACAACTGCACGTGTGGTTGCTTGAGTTATAATGATCATGTGACTCTAGAAACGAATATGGAATGCACTCGGAGTTTGCGGATGTGCTTGAGTGAACCGATGGAAAGTAGGTCCGTTAGGACAGGCAGAAGGGACTTGACTTCCAAGACGCGAAGATTCGGCACGTCAGACGCGAGACGCTGCACAGTAGACGTCGACGAGTCAGGAAAGAGCCAAACACCGATCTCTTAGCTCGCAGTAGGCACCTTTAAGAAAGAGCCCGGAATCACAGAGCCATCCCCGCGCAGCTCAATGACAAGGCTCTCCAGACGGGTCCATGCCGCGAGCGAGCGGCCTGCCAGGGCCTCGAAGACGGCCGGGGGGAAGGTGAGGTTGGCCACCTGGATCACGTAAATTAGAGTAATCTCAAGGAGGAGAGACGGCAACCGCAATGTGAGCGCACCTGAAGGGACGGGCAGCTAGAAAGCGCCACAGCAATTTTTATCGCTCGGTCTGCTGAAGAAGCACCGATATCGTAGTCCAGACAGAGAGCCGTGAGTTTTGTAGCAGATGACAGAGGAGCTAGGTCGACCTCGGCCTGGTCAGTGATGTTTGCGAAGAAGCGCTGAAGCAGAGGCATCTGTGAGATGAAGCCGATCCAGCCTAGGTGACACTCGAGGTCTAGGTCTACGTATTGGCAGGTTAATTAAATTCAAACATTACAGTTTGAGCAGAAGACGAGAAAATGAGACGTACCCCGGACTCGTGTAAGGTTGCACAGTGGGCGAAGGTCATCCACCTTGCAGTCCGTCTGTAACCATGCGCCGGTATCTGCGCTGCGAAAAGAGAGCCCCAGCATCTCCAGAGCTGCGAACTTCGCTGCTGCTTCGAAAATCTCTAGTGGCGGTTGGTTCGTGCCGAGGAAGGCATGAAACTGCAGCGCTTGCAGCGAGGGAGCGAGGGGGGCGAGCGCCCGGAGGACAGTGACCGGAACGGGGACCATGAGATCAAGCATCTGCAATGCACTTCAGCTTAGATTATAGTAAAACCTTGGGAGATCACGCACTTTTAGATTCGGAAGGAGAGATAGGAGGGAGAGGGACTGCTGAACGGCAGTCGTTGCCGGCGACTCAAAAGGCACCATCCCGATGTACAAGCTACGGAGCCGCTGCATAGAACTGATGGCAGCAATGCTGGGAGCTGCAGGCTTGCTGGCATCGATATCTATTTCAGCGAAGTAAACTCCAAAATCCTCAAGCTGATCACGGAAAGCCGCTACGAACTTGAAGAAGCCATCAAACGACACAGTACTGCAGTTCAGCACAATCCGCCGCACTGCCTTCCGCGCCTTCTCAGGCAGCTTCGTCAGAGCCTCTACTTCCGCGTCGTCCAGATCGCTCAGAGCTGCGCGGCCCCACAAGCTGCCATCGTCCACGATCCGCCGAAACCGCCGGCACACCGCCTTTAGCTTTACGAGCCGATCAGGCTGTACGTCCGGCTGGTCGTCTTCAGGGTCGAAAAAGCTACGGCATGGCGGAAGCCAGCGCCAGTCACGCCGCGCCGCCTCGAACAGCACGCGCCCGAGCAGCTCGTCGGGCAGCGCGTCCAGCGGGCTGCCGCCGGCCGCTATCGCCGCTGCCACGCTCGCGATCGGCGCTGCCATACCGCTGCTGATTGATCCGCTCGCCGAGTTCCCAGCTGCGAGCAAACGTTAACCGTGCACGTGAGCAGTCGAAATGGCCGAGCCGCGGACCACGCGCACCGCCAGCTGCAGAGGACGCGGAAGCCGCGTTGCTCGATGCAGCTCCCTGCGATGCGCCGAGTTCCGCGGCCTGCGCTCCGCCTGCCGCCGTTGTGTCGCGGTCAGCACCTAAGCCCGCTGAGCGCAGGGGCGCGCATCGAGCTAACCTTCGCCTCCGTTCGCCGCTGTCCGCGCCCGCTTCGCCCGGCTTTCGCGCGCCATTTCGTCTGGGGGGATGGAGTGTGTTGCGGGTACGTACGAGCCGCGCGCGCGCCGCCGCCGCCGCGGCTGCGTGCGCGTACGCGTGCACGTGCGCGCGGACGCGCGCCGGGCTCTGCGCGCTGCTTAACGCAGCCACGTGCACTCAGCATTCAACTTTTTGGCAAGTGCGATTGCAGTTGCAACGTTTTTAACTGCTGCCCAATTTCGAAGGGCCCCCAAGCGAATACGACCAGAGGTCTAAATTAGTTAATTCGAACATGGGCGGCGGCTCCAAAACGAGCTCCAAACGAGCGGCGGCGGGGGACGCGACTCGCGAGGGGGCCACAGCTAGTCGAAGTAGGGGAGGAGCTGGGTGCGGGGTAGGAGCGCCCGCAGGAAGTCCCGGTCCTCCTCGTCGTGCTCCTCCGTCCCCGCCCCCCGCAGGCACAGCCGCCGCAGCCGCCCCAGCGACCCGATCGCCTGCGCATACGCACGCAGCTCAGGAGAAGAAGAAGGGAAGAAGCGGGGGGGTACGCGAGCCTCGAGGTCGAGGTCGCCCGGCTCCGGGAGGGAGCTGTGCGCGATGAGCTCCTGGAGGCTGGGTACGTCCTCCCCGAGCCGCTGGGGGCACGCGATCGGCGAAGGAATAGGGTACCCCTGAAGGGAGGGGAGAAGGGCGCACGCGGAGGAGGGGGGCGGGGATGGAGTGCTCGCGGTGCGGGGAGCCGAACCCGGCCTTCCTGAGGCGCCCCAGGCCCCGCAGGCTCACCTGAGCCAGCGCCTCCAGCGTCGCCAGGCTCGACATCAGGGTCAGGACCTGAGGCGGGTTTCGGGGGGTACGCGAAGCGGGCGAGGAAACGGGGGGGCACGCGCCTCGAGGTTGGCGAGGGCGGGGAGGGCGGCGACGAGGGAGTCGCAGGGGCCGTTCCCGAGCAGCCCGACGTTCAGCTCCCGCAGCGTCCCCGCCACTGCGGGAGGGAATTACGCGAGGGGGCGGGGAGGGAAGGGGGAGGGCTACGGGCGCGCCGGCCTCCAGGGGGCTCATGTCGACGTTGTCCGCGCCCCGGATCAGGAGCGTCTGGAGGGTACGGGTTCGGACGGGGGTACGGGATCGGCGGGCGGGCACGGGAAGAGACCTGGATGTGGGGTACGGCCCGCACAAACTCGATGTTGTCCACGTTCCTCGTGACGCGCAGCGCTGGCGGGTGCACGATTAACGCGAGACTTGGGGGTACGAGCTAGCGCATACCGGTGAGGTTGGGGAAGCGGAGGGCGGGTACCCCCTGCCCCTCGAGGCCCTGCCCCTCTGCACGGAGCTCCCTCAGGTTCGGGGCGATCAGCCCGAGGCGCTGCAGGGACGGGGGTACGTCAAAACGATGCGCCGCGGGACGGGAGGGGGAGGGGGGGGGCGGGGGCGCCTCGAGGAAGGCGCGGGAGACGCCGTCCTCGGCGACGCAGGAGCGCAGCTTGGGGAGGCAGCCGTCCGGGAGGGCCCTGCACGGCCCCCTCGCTCCGGGGCCGAAGCGGGGGCGGGGGCGGGGCGGGGGCTCGCGGGGGGCGGGCGCACGGGGCGGGGGCCTCCTTCTCCTTGCGCTTCTTGCCGCGGGCCGGCCTCGCCTTCGCCGGCGGCGCCTCCGCCAGCGCCTCGAAGCAGTCCCGCGGCACCTGCAGCTCCAGCATCTGCAGCGGAGCGAGGCCCGTCAGCGGTGCGGCGCTGCTGAGGCGGGAGGGTCCGGGAAGCGCGCGCCTCGAGGGCCGGGAGGGCGAGGAGCAGGGGGGGGAGGGCGCGGGCGAGGCCGGGGGCGGGGAGGTTGCCGGGGGCCGCCCAGAGGAGGGCGAGGGAGCGGAGGGAGGGCGCGAGGGCCGCCACGGGCTCCAGGCTGCAAGCGGCGCCCAGCTCCAGCCTCAGGTGCTCCAGCCCGCGCAGCGGCCGCAGGAACGACGTCGACTCGACCCGCACCCCCAGCGAGAGCGCTGCCGCAGCAGCGCGGTCAGGGAGAAGCGGGCGCGGCGGGGTTCGATCCGGGGGCTCGCCGGTCAGCTTCGTGAGGCCCTCGATGGGCTCCAGGTCCGCCTGAGTCGCGGCGGGGGCCACCTTTGGAGGGGCACTGGGTCAGGAAGATCCGAGAGGGGGGACGGAGAGGAGGGCGGCTACCTCGTTGTCGAGCGAGTGCCCGAAGAAGCGGAGGCGGAGCTGCGGGCGGGTAAGAAACGCGAGCTCCGCGCAGGCGGGGGCCGGGGCGGGCGGCGGGGCGGGGCGGGGCGGGGCGACCTTCTGGAGGGAGCGCAGGTGGGAGAGGGCGCGCAGGGCGGGCGCCGGAGAGCTCGCCCCTGCCGGGGGCGTGGGCCGAGCCGGGGGGGGGGGGGGGGGGGGGGGGGGGGGGGGGGCGGCGGGACACTGGCGCGCACGTGGGAGTGGGGGGGGAAGAGCGAGAGGTCCGCGCACTGGAGCGACGCGGCGAGGGGCGCCGAGGGGTCGCAGAGGGGCGCCAGGGCCCCGTAGGACAGTGGCAGGCCCTGCACCTCGAGCTTCCTCAGCCGCAGCCGCGAGAACAGCCCGAACGACGCCTGCGGCGAAAGTTCGGCGAAGGGAGGGGCAGCCCCCGGGGTACGGGACGGCCCGCGGGGCACCTGGACGGCGCCGTTGAGGAGCTTCTGCAGGTCGACCTCGTGCCACGAGTAGAGCGCCTGGGGGTACGAAAGAGTCAGACACGAGAGGCAGAGGGGATCGTGCAGCGCCGGCCTGGGGTCGGGCGCACGAGGGAGCGGAGGGAGGAGAACTGGTGGATGAGGGTGAGGGCGGGGAGGCAGACGCAGTCCGAGTCGGACTCCGCCGAGGGGATGAACGTGCAGCTGCGCGGCGCAGCGCCGTCAGAACGAGGCGCCGCGTCTCCAAGAGAGCCGTCTGGGGCGCGCCTCATGTCCTCGAGGTTGGGGAGGGCGCGGTGGATGGCGCGCCAGCCGCGGAAGCTGAGGTGCCCGTCGGGGTCGGCGATGACGAAGGAGAGGCTGCGGACGGCCTCCCGGGCCCGCGCCGGGAGCTTCCCCAGCCCCAGGAACGCCTCGTCCGTCACCTCCTGCACCGCCAGCCGCGCGTACATCGACCCGTGGTCCACCAGCTGCGCCGCGGGGGGTGCGCGTTGGCCGGGGGGGCACTGCGCGGCGCGGCGCGGGGCCGGGGTAGAGGCGCGCCTTGCGGAAGCGGGAGGAGACGAGGCGGAACTGGACGAGCTTGGCCGGCTGCACGTCCAGCGGCGACTCCTGCCCGCCGGCCCGCACGGCCCCGCGCAGCGTCGGGCGCGCTGCGCTCGGCGCGGGCCGGGCGGGTGCGGATCGGTCACCTGCGGGTCCAGGGGATTGCAGTCCTGGGCGGGCAATGAGAGACGATCCCTCGTGCCCCAGCAGAAGAAAACGACGTACCGCGCAGATCGGCGAGTCACACCAGTCGCGGCGCGCTGCCATCGCCAGGATCCGTGAGAGCACGCCATCAGGAAGCACATCCAGAGGGCATGCGTCTGCGTACAAGGAGCTGTCACAGGATGCGAACGCAGGCGGTGACAGGGGGCGCGGGGCGAATCTCCCGCTAGATCCGGGAGCGTATTTGTGCACTTAAGCGCACGGCGATGGGCCGCGCGCATCACATCGGCGCTTCGTGCTCTCGTTTGACAGGAGCGCCTCTACGGGCCATCGGGGGCGCTGCGGAACGAACCAGGGTCGCTCTGCGGAGCATTCTGCTTCGTGTCTGCAGCCCAGGCCTGCGTACTCGAAGTTGCGGGGCCTGCGAGCGAGCCGTCGTCGGCGCGAGCGGCGCAGCGCCGCACGCTCAGGGGCGCAGCTCATACCTGCCTCGTCGTCCTCCGCAGCGCGGGCGCGCTTCCTCGTCTGCCGGGCCATCGCGCTTGTTCGTTCGTACCCCTAACCAGACTTCTCCCCCCCAAACTTTGAGCTAGCTTGTTGATCTGCGAGCTGTCCCGCTGCCTTGAGGACTACAGCTACGCGAACAAACCCTCACCAAGAGCACAGCTCGGCGGTACTCGCGTACCGGCTGCGCCTGATCCGTCTGGCTCTGCAACCTTAGCTATTTCGCTCCAGCACAGGCGCCGACCACAGGCAGAGCAGCGCAAGGCGCAGGTCGCCTGTGGGCGCCAGTGGCAGCCTGTCAGAAGCGCCCGCAGGCCAGCCAGGTCGCCTCCACCTCCTCCGCCGCCTCCAGCGCCCGCAGGCCAGCATGGATGCGGACGAGCGCCCGCCTCCGGAGCCGAATGCGGGTCCTTCCTCAGTGGACGACGACGCAGTGAGGGCGGCGGCCGATGCAATACTCTCAACGTTCCAGCTCCCGGTGGCCATGCTCGGGGCGAGCGTTGTCGCTAAACTGTTCTCCGCTGGCTATACGGAGCGCGACGCGGCAATCAAGTCCGTGGACGGCATGGTGAAGAAGATGGAGCTGCTCCCGAAGGGCAATGTCCTGTTTCCGGGGTCCGTGCCGCCGCCGTCCAGTCGGCTCCGGGTTTTGAATGCTGAGGCCGGCGCAGCGGCATCCCGCAGGAGAGGGACCTCGTCGTGCGGGCGCTGCTGCAGGTTCGCTCGCACGCGCGCGCATGCGGCGCGGCGGTGCTGCGGCGCGGCCGGCCGGCGTCCGAGGGCGCGGGGGCGGCAGGTGTGCGAGAAGGGCCTCGGGGACGAGGTGGACAAGGTGGCGGCGCGGGCGATGCACCTGGCGCGGACGATCGCCTCGTGCTTCACGGCGCGCATCAAGCGCGACCCCGACGCCCGCCTCGCCGCCGTCATCGAGCGCCTCTTCGCGAAGGCCCGCTGCGCCCGCGCCGCGAGCCGGGCGGCCCGCCGCTGACCTCGCGCATGGCGCGCAGGCCGGCAACTCCAAGCTGCTGACGATGGCCGAGGAGACGCTGAACCACATGGCCTCGCAGCCCGTGCGGCCGCCCCCGCCCGCCCGCCGGCCCGCCGGCCCGCCGCCGACCGCCCGCCCCCGCGGCGCGCGCAGAGCGTGGGGCACGGCCCCGTGGCGTGGGCGGCGACGGCCCCGCCCAGCGAGCCCTCGGCGCCGTGGCGCTCGACGGTGTGCAGGCTGCGCGTGGCGTCGCGGCTCGTCGCGGCGCACGGGCTGGGCCCCGAGGCCGGCTCCCCGCTCTCCCTCCACCGCCTCTTCGCCCTCTGCGCCTCCGGCCTCACGGTCCGCCCCCCCGCCTCGCCTCCCTTCTGCTCGGCGGCCGAGGCGCGCGGGCAGCACGCGCACGCGGAGGTGCGGGCGGCGGCGGTGGAGTCGACGCTGGCGCTGTACGGGGTCGCGCGGAGCGAGCTGGTGCCGCTGCTGCAGGGCCTGCAGCTCAAGCAGGCCGTCCAGGAGGCCCTCAGCGCCGGCATCGCCCGCGCCGAGGTCGAGCGGCGGGGCCTCGCCGTCCCCGCCAAGCCCCCCAAGCTCGAGCTCGGCAAGCTGGCGGCCGGCGGCGGGGGCGAGGGCCCCGAGGGCTCGCAGACCGCCACGACGGCGGCGGGGGGCCTCGCCAAGGCCTCCTCCCGGCCCCCGGGGGCCCTGCCGCGAGCCAGCGGACCGCGGCGGCGACGACGACGGCGCGGAGCGCGGCCGGCGAGGCGCGGGAGAAGCTGCCCCGGAAGCCCTCGTTCCTCTCCGCCGAGGCCCTCGCCGCCGCCGAGGCCGCCGCCATCGAGGCCGGCGCCGCGGCCGCGGCGACGCCAGCGGCGGGGCCTTCGGAGGGCGCGGCGGCGCCGGGGCGGGGAGCGTGCTGGCGAGCTACCTGCAGCAGCAGGGCGCGGGGCCGAGCCAGGCGTCGGGCCCGCTGGAGCCCCTCGCGCGGGACTTTGCCGCGCTGCGGCTGAAGGTCGCCCCGGGGGGCCGCATCACCCCGGAGCTCCTCGTCTGCTCCGTCGCCACGCCCCCGCACCCCGTGCGCCCCCCGCCGCTGCCCCGCGGTCGCCCGCGCCCGGCCCGACGCGGGCGCGCGCAGTCGGAGGCGGCCGACAAGTTCCTGGCGCGCGCCACGCACCTCTCCCTCAACGACAAGCGCATCGAGCAGATCGTGCGGCTCTGTTTAGACCTTTTGACACCCAGGAGGGCCTGCGAGAGCCTGACGGGGCGGGGGCCAGAGCGGGCTGCGGGCGTGCCCGGCGCTGCAGGTGCTCTACCTGTACGACAACCTGATCCAGCGGGTCGAGGGGCTCGACGGCCTCTCGCGGGTGACCAAGCTCTACCTGCAGGGCAACAGCATCTCCCGCATGGAGGGCCTCTCCGGCCTGCCCCTCCTCACCGCCCTCCACCTCGACAAGAACTGCATACCCCGCCTCGAGGGCCTCGAGAACTGCCTCGCCCTCGAGGAGCTCTCCCTCAGCGGCCAGCGCCTGCCCCCGGGCGTCCGCTTCACCTTCGAGCGCGCCTCCCTCCTCGCCATCTCGGTACCCCCCGCCACCCGTGCCCCACCCCCCGCCGACGGACCCGCCCCCAGGAGTCGCTCGTGAGCCTCGAGTGCGCCGGCAACAACGCCTGCGACGTCCGCCCGGCCCAGCCTTCCTTTCGACCCCGTACCCCTCTGGAATCACAACCCCCCCTGCAGATCTCAGCCCTGTCGGCGCTGAGGCGTGTGGAGACATTGAACCTCGCGCGGAACGGCGTCGACGACCTCGAGGCGCGCCGTACCCCCTCCTTATCCACCCCTCGCCCTTGCCCGGCGCTGACGGGGGCGCGGGGGGCCGGACAGGGCGCGCTGCAGGGGCTGGAGGGATGCCGGTCCGTGCGGCGCCTGTGCCTGCAGGGGAGCCCCGTCGCCCACGAGCGGCACTACCGCGAGAACGTCGTCGTCGCCTGCCCCTCCCTCGGTGCCCCGCGCCCCCCGCGAGGCGCCCGGCGCCCGCGTGACACCCGGGGGGCAGAGGAGCTGGACGAGCGGGAGATCACGCCGCAGGAGCGCCAGTTCGCGACGCGGCTGCAGGGCGAGCGCCTCAGGCGGGCCGCCACCACCCACGCGCGCCACACCAGGCCCGCCCCGGCCCCCGCCCCCGTCTTGGCCCCGCCCGGGTGCCTTTCGCTGAGGCCGGGCCACCCAGGGCGGACCCCCGGAGGGTACAGCACGACGAGCTCGAGCCCGGGCACGTGCCCGGCCCCTCCTCCGCCCCCTCCTCCAGCGAGGCCACCGTGCGCCGTACCCCCCTCCTGCGCCCGGTCCGCGGCCGACGGGAGGCCGCACCCCGCCTGCGCAGGGCCGGCGGCAGCGATCCAACTCGCTGCCGCGCCCCGCCCCGAGCGCCCCCGTCGCGGTCCCCGCGGGGCTCCGCGGGCCCGCCCCCGGCGCCTCCAGCGCCGCCAACCTGTACCCCGCCACCTACCACCCCCTCCCCGGCAGCCTCGGGGCCGTCCCCGCCCCCCGGCCCCTGGTCCAGAGGGCGAGGTCCTTCAGCGGGTAGGGCCCAACCCCGCGGAGCCGCTGTTTTCTGGCTGACGGGCGGGGCAGGAGCCGGGGCCGCTCGAACTCCGGGAAGGGCGCCGCGGCGTCGGGGCGGCCCGGCTTCGGGGACGGGGGCCTCTACGAGCTCGGGTAGCGCTGGTCGGGCACCCATTGCCCCCGAAAGAGTCTCCCGCCTTTCGCGCGTACGCCAGCACGGTTCTACCGCTGCATGCGTTAGCTACGATACGAATTCAAATCGCCCAAATCGCCCGCCGGGCCGGAACTTCGCCCGCGCCCGAAGCACGGCGCCGGCGCCCTTCAAATCGAACTTCAAATCGGCGCCGGCGCCCGCCCGAAGCACGTTCCCCGAACTTCGCGCCGCGGAACTTGGATTCGGAATTCGAACCCGGGAAATGCGCAGTGCATGCATATGGCACTGATGGCAGTGATGGCACATTGGCAGTGAATTTGGCACTGTGCGCATGCATGCCGCAGTGCGCAGTGCGCACGGCGATTCCGATATCGATGATTCCGATCATCGAACGGGTGCCGAGGCAGCGCCTGATTGGCTGGGAGGCCGAGACTCAGCGAGCTCCGAGTCCGAGCCTCAAGAGCCCTCTACCCCGGCGCCGGCGGCGCGGGACCCGAGTGCTAGTGATGAGCTAAGCCTTGAAGGCGACATTTGCAATTGGAACATCCTATAGCTGGCCTCTGAACAGCTTAGCTTGTTGGAGCTCCCTCTCGAAGGCGCCGGCAGCTAACAATTGCAAGATTTCGATCGATATCCGCGATCCGGCCGCGGGAGCGGCGAAGGCGGAGCGGCGAAAGCGCACGAGGACGCTGAAGTAGAAGAGAACGACTACCGGGTTGAAGGTGCGCGGAAGTCGCCTTGCGCCCATGCCAGAACGTACGCGTGATTCAAGCCGCGCATGATCTCACGCCTTTCTCGCAGCCGGCGTTCCAGTGTGCCAGGAGGCACAATTTTACGTCTCTGAACGCCACGAACGCGCTCAGCAGCTGGATCAACGCCAGGCGCTGAAACCCGGAGCTCTCCGGATCCCGCGCGCGAGCTCGAAATTAAAGACGTGCGTCGCCTTGCGCACGCGAGGGCGTGCGGCGCTGCTTACTTCGGGCACGCTTCCAGATTATAGATTATGAGGCTTTGAGGAGAGAATCCGGCCGCGGTTCGGCCATGCCTCCCGAGGCGGTCGGCGGCGCGGCGCTCGCGCCGGCGCCGCCGACCGTCATCCCGCTCTTCGGCGACGCTGGGCCGGACGTGGACCAGGCTGTTGCCGCTGCGCCCGCGGCTTCGGCTGCGGCGGGGGGGCGTGCGCCCCCGCTCCAGGCCACGCTCCGCTACAAGCGCTCCGGCTCCATCGCCGCGGCCACCGCGGCCGCGGCAGCTTCGGCCCTTGGCCTCGGATCTGGCCATGCGGGCTCGCCCGGGTCGCCCCCGCTCAAGCCGGCCGCCCCCGCCTCCGGGAAAGCGGAGCGGGGGGCGGCGGCGGGTCCCTTCGACTCGATCAACGCGTTCGTGCCGCGGGCGGTGACGGACTTCTGCGCGGGGCGGCGCCTCCCCTCGAACGCCCTCCCCGCCGTCGTTGCGCTCCTCGACATCTCCGGCACGCCCCAGCCCGCCCGCCCGCCCCGCCTTCCAACCCCCCCCTCCCCCTCCCCCCCCCAACCCCCCAACCCTCCCCCCCCTTCCCCCTCCTTCCCCCCCGGCTCGCCTGGTTTGGTTGGGCTGGGGGTCTGAGGCGGGGCGGGGGCAGGCTTCAGCGCGCTGTGCGAGCAGTACAACGGGGAGGACGCGTCGATCGAGGAGCTCTGCCTCCTCATCAACGGCTGCTTCAGCAGGGAGATCGCCGTCGTCGAGGGTGCGCTCCCCTTGGCCTCAGCGTGGAGCGCGCTGAGCGAGGGCGGGTCGGGCGGGGGCAGCCTTTGGGGGCGAGATCGTCTCGTTCATGGGGGACGGTCTGCTCGTCTACTGGCCCTCCATCCCCGACCCCCGCCAGGCCCCCGGGGCGCCCGACGCCCCCGGGGCCGCCGCGGGGCCCGAGACGGGCCCCGCTGAAGGTCCGCTGGAGGCCGCGCTGCTGCTGTGAGTGCGGCCGGGCGCCCTCTGACTAAGGGCACCGGCGCGCAGGCTCGGATTCGGAGGACGGGGCGCCGGACCTCGCCCTCCTCGCCGCGCGGGCCGTGCTCTGCGGTGCGCGCGGGGCGGGGCTCGGGGCGGGGCGGGGCGGGCCGATCGGGGGCGGGGCGGGCGGCGGCGGGCAGGGCTGCGGGTGCAGGAGGTGTTCGCGCAGGCGGCGACGCGGACGCGCCTCGGCGGCGGCGACGTCCGCCTCAAAATCGCCATCGCCTGCGGCGAGTTCCAGGGTGCGCGATTTCCCTCGAATTTCAGATCGGATCTCTCATTATAATGGCTCGAGCAGAGTACCACGTCGGATCGGCGGGCGGAGCGGGGCGGCGGCGCTGGCGGAGGCGCGGGCGGCGCGGGCCGACCCGCGGGGCCGCGAAGGCGGCGGCGGCGGCGGCGGCGTCGCGGCTGCCGCGCTCGGCGTCGTGGGGGCGGGATGGGGGAAGGCGGCAGCAGCGGATGCAGAGCGGGCTGCGGGACCTCGCCGGCAACGTCATACCGGGGCGGATGACGTACTTCATCGGGGGCCCCGCCATCCACGAGGCCGGCGAGCAGCTCGCCCGCTGCCGCCCCGGCGAGACCGCCGCCTGCGCCTCCGTCCTCCGCTACCTCCCCGCGCCGCCCTTGCCGCCCGGACCCCGGCCCCGCGGCGCGCCCCTCCGGCCCCGCGCCGCCGCCGCGCCGGCTCCGTCGCCTCGGTGGCCAGCAGCCAGGCGACCGCGCGTGAGGAGGCGCACCTGCACCGCCCGCCGTGCGCGCCCCGCCCCGCCCCTCGCTCGCCCCGGCGCTTCCCGACGCTGGGCGGCAGGGCGCGGAGGAGGGCCGCGGGGGCGGGCTGGTCGGGTGCTGCTGGCGGGGGCGGTCTGGAGGCGGCGCTCTCCGGGGCCCGCAGGGCGCGCACGGCCGCCGCCGCGGCTCCGTCGCCTCCTCCGTCGCCTCCTCCGCCGTCAGCTCCGTCGCCTCCTCCTCGACCGGGCCCGGCCCCGCGGGGCCCCCCGCCGCCTCCGTGCCCCCCGAGGCCCGCCCGCAGCTCCTCTCCTGGGTCGAGTCCCGCTACGGTCCCGCCGCCCTCGCCGCCCTCGCCGGCCTCGACTCGGCCTCCCCCGCCCCCGCCTGCCTCGCCGGCTGCGCCTCGGAGGGCGCGGCGGGGGCGGCGGTTGCGGCGGAGGTGGACGGGGCGGGGGCGCCCCCCGTCTGCGTGCTCGGCTCCTTCACCTCGCGGGGGGACTCCTCCCCGGCCCCGGGCTCCCCCTCCGCGGCAGGCGGCACCGCCTCCCGCCCCGACTCCCTCGGTGTCGCCGCAGCCGCAGCCGCGGCTGCGGCCGCAGCGGCAGCGGCGGCCTCGGCGGCCTCCGCTTTGGCTTCTGGGGGCCCCCGCGGGGCTCGCACCCGAACGGCGTCGATCCTGGACGCCCTGCAGTCCCGCGACGAGGGGACCCTCCTCTACATTCCCTACACCGTGCCCGCGCCTTGTCTTCTACTTAGCTCAAACCAAACCATTTAGTTTAAAGCATACCTTCCCAGTTGGCTTAGCTTCGCCTCGCTTAAGTTCGCTTCGTTCTCGAAGCCGGCTCCGAGCTTCGCTCGCAGGTGCGGGCGCGCCTGGCGGAGATCGCGGAGCTCGGCCGCTCCGAGAGCTTCGACGCCCTCCAGGTGCCCCGTGCCCCCCCACGAGGTTCCGCGACCTCATCCCGGCGTAACCCCCTCCCCAGTACGTCTCGGAGTTCCGATCCGTGACGGTCCTCTTCGTCAAGCTCGACGGTGCCGTACCCCTCCTCGGCCTCCTTTTTGTCTTGCAACCCACGGGTTTCGCCGCAGGCCTGCGGATGGAGCAGGAGTCTGTACAGCACACCGCAAAGACGCTTCAGGTAATTCCCCCCCACCCCCACCCCCACCCCATCCCCCCCACCCCACCCCCAAACCCCCCCCCCCTCCTTTTTAAAATCCGTGACCCCGGCCGCAGGCGGTCCTGTACTCCCACGAGGGCTCCCTACGCCAGATCCTCCTCGACGACAAGGTGAACACGTACCCCTACCCTGACGGCGTCCCCCTACCCCCTAATTTGAGCCCCCCCCCCCCCCCCCCCCCCCCCCCCCCCCCCCCCTCCCTCGCGCAGGGCCTGGTGCTGATCGGGGTCTTCGGGCTGTGGCCCGTGGCGCACGAGGACGACCCCGTCCGGGGTACCGCCTGCGGTGACTGATTCTCTTCTACTGCCCCTGCCCCATTTCTTTCCCCCGTACCGGGGTAACGAGAATCCCCCGTAGCGCTGGATATGAAGGCGGCGCTGGAGGCAGACGGGATACGCTGCTCCATCGGCATCGTGCGCCGTGTACCCCCTTCGATATTCCTCCTCCCGTTTCCCATAAAACGTGTACCCAGACCACCGGGCTTGTTTACTGCACTTTCGTCGGTAGTTCCTCCCGACAGGAGTACAGGTCTGTGCTCCTTTTTTCTGTACCCCGCATTCTTGTCCGCTTAGCAGTACCCCCCCTTCAGTGTTTTCGGGACCGTCGTCAACACCGCGGTCCGTCCGCCTCTCCCTCACCCCGTACCCCCGTGACTCCAATAGCAGGCTCGGCTGATGGCCAAGTCGAACGGATCGGTTCTCTGCGACGAAAAGACGCACGCTAGCTGCGCCTCCCAGCTCCAGATGGAGCCAGCGGGGTACGCGTTTCGAATCCTTTAGGGTACCCTATTTCCGTTCTCACTCGGGCTGGCGCAGAACGTTCGCGCTGAAGGGGGTACAGGGCCCCGTGGCGGCCTTCCGCCCCGTCGGCCTCCGCGACTCGGTGGCGGTGGCCGTACCCCCGGCGTCCCCTCCCCCCGCCGCCTCGCGGGACCGCGGCGGCGGCGCAAAAGCGAAGGGATCGGCGGCGGCCTCGGAGGCGGGGCCGGGGCTGGGGGGCCGCCGCCTCTCTCTCCAGATGGGGCCCGAGCCGGGGCCCCCCGAGCGCATCGTCGTGGGCCGCGAGGAAGAGGTACACCTCCCCTCCTCTCCGGTCCTTTCTGGGCCGAGCGGGCGGGGCGCGGGGCAGGTGCAGGCGATCGACGGGGCGCTGCGGCGACTGCTGGCGGACGAGGACCCCGAGAGCTTTCGCCACGCCACGCACCGCTCCGGCCCCGCGGCAGCGGCGACGGCACGGACGGGGGTGACGCACGCGACGGGCGCCCCCGCCGCCTCCTCCCTCGTTCTCCTCGAGGCCCCCTCCGGCATGGGTCCGCCCTCCTGCGGCCCCGCGACCCCCGCCTTCCCACTCTCGAACCTGAGCCGCGGGGGCGGGGCAGGCAAGAGCGCGCTGGTGCAGTACGCGGCTTCGGCGGCGCGGCGGCTGAACGTGGCGGTGGCGGCCTCGTCGGCGGCGGCGCTGCTCGCCCGGCAGCCCCTCGCCGCCTGGCGCGGCGTCTTCCAGCAGCTCTTTCCCCTCGGCCTCCTCCAGGCCCGCCGCCCCGCTCGTATCCGGTCCGATCCGACCTGAGCCGCGGCCTCAGATGGGCGCCTTCGCGGCGGGGAGCGACGCGGAGGCGCTCGCGGTCCTCGCGGGGCTCCTCCACGTGCGCCGTACCCCCCGCCTGTCCCTTCCCCCCTCTCGCTTACCGGGGGGGCACGCAGCTCGAAGGGGCGAGCGGGGCGCCGGCGGCGCGGGCGGCGGCGCTGCAGGCGCTGAACGCGGCGTCGGGGGGTACGGGAGCGGGCCCCGACCCCAGCCGCGAGCGGCGCAAGTCGCGGCTCGAGTGGCACGCGATCGGCCCGCCGGTCGTGAGCGCCCCGCCCTCGGCCCGCCGCGCAAGCCTCGTCGTCACCCCCGCCGGGGGCGGGCCCGGCTCCCCGCTCGGCCTGCTCCCCGCCGCCCCGCGGGAGAGCACGGGCGGCATCGCCGGCATGCGCTCGCTGCGCGGCCGGATAAGCCCGGAGGCGGCGGAGGGGGAGGCCGGGCCGCCCGGGGGCCACTCGCCCATCGGGAGCCCCGTCGGCGCCGGCCTGCCCCGCCAGGGCTCCTTCGGGAGCCCCAAGGGGCGCCCCGCCTTCCCGCCCGTGCCGCCGCGCACCCCGAACGGGAACCCCGCCGGCGCCGGCGCCCCGGCGCCTGTTTCGCTCCTGCAGCGCTCCTTCGAGCGCGCGCCGCTTGCGGCGCCCCCCGCGGGGCTGCAGCGCTCCTTCGGGAGCGCGCAGGTGCCGCCCTCGGACGGAGAGGCCGGGCAGGGCGAGGGCGGGGCCGGCCCAGCGGCGTCTCCACGCGGGCGGCCTTCGCCCCGCGCCCGCGCCTCGCGAACTTCGCGCGCGCCGTCCGCAACTCTCTCATCGTGCGCCTCGCCCCCGCCCGCGCCCCCGTCTGAGCTCGCCGCGCTGACGGGCGCTGGGGGCGGGCGGGGGCAGTGGACGGAGGTGCCGCAGGCGGAGCTGGTGCAGCGGGACTCGCCCGCGGCGACGGCCCCGGGCTCGCCCCCGCTCACCGGCCGCGCCTCCGCCGAGGGCGACGGGTGGGGCCTCAGCCCCGGACCCCGCCGCTCCGCCCCGGCGAGCCCGACGGGGTGGGCGGGGGCGGGCCCGCGGGGGCCGGCTCGGAGGGCGCGAGCAACGCCGCCGCCCCCTCGCGCCGGGCCTCGGTCGACCGCGGGAGGGCGGCGCCCCCCGCGGCCGGCCTGCCGTCGCAGTCGGCCTCGTTCCAGCGGCGGCTGGCGGGCGCGGGGACTCCTCGGGCGGGGCCGCCGGGGAGGAGGGCCGGCGGGCACTGGCGGGGGCCGGGCGCGGCAGCGGAGCGAGGCGGCGCTGCTCTCGCCGGCGGCGCGGGGGCGGCAGGGGCGGCACGGCTCGACCGCCTCCCGCTTCTCCGCCCTCTCCCGCCGCACCTCCCTCTCCTCCCGCGCCGTGCGACCGCGCCCGCCCCAGCGAGCGCGCAGGGGCCCTCTCCCGCCCCCGCCTGACGCGGGGGACAGTCCTCGGGGGTGAGCGGGGAGAACGACCGCTCGGCGGAGGTCCGCGCCCGCAGCCTCCGCGCCCTCCTCGTCAAGGCCCGCTCCCCGCCCCGCCCCGGCCCCTGGAATGCTGAGCGCTCGGCGCAGATCCTGCTGCAGCGGGCGGCGCACGGGCGGCCGCTCCTCCTCCTCCTCGACGACATGCACAACGCGCGCCCGCCCCCGACGTCTCCCCCGTCGCCGCCTCTGACGCCCGCCGCGCAGGCCGACTCGCAGAGCTGGGCGGCGCTGACGGACCTGGCGGGGGCCCTCCCCGAGCACCCCGCCAGCAAGCTCGCCATTGTCGTCTCCGCCCGGCCCCCGGCCCCGGCCCCGGCGCCCTCCGCGGCTCCTCGGCTCGAGGAGGCCCCGCGGGCGCTGCTGCACCCGGCGGCGGCGGCGCAGCACAGCCTCGCGCAGCTGCGGCGGCTGCCGGAGAGCATCCTCTCGGCGTTCGCGCTGGGGCCGATGCGGGAGGGGGACGCGGAGGACCTGGCGGCGATGACCCTCGGCGCCTGGCACATCCCCCGCGCCCTCTCCGACTTCGTCTACGCCCAGGCCCGACCCTCCCCTTTCGCCTCGGATTTGCGGCTCATGAGCCCGACCTAGCCGCTCTAGCTCTAGCATGGAGTGATCATAAAATCGGATTTCGCTGATATCGCCGACTCGGCCTCGCTGACCCCACGCGGCAGACCTCGGGGATCCCGTTCTTCGTTGTGGAGCTCGTGCGCACGCTCCGCGACGAGGGCTACCTCGCCGTCGACCCGGGGGGCGGGTCCGCACGCCCCCGCCGCCACCTCCGAGCTCGCCGCTCTTTGTTCGGACGTGACGCGCCCCCGCGGCCGCGGCCAGGTGCCGGCTGCTGAAGACGCTGCGGGCGCTGCGGGGGCAGCTGACGGACGCCATCCGCGCCGCCCTCACCGCCCGCCTCGACCGCCTCCCCGCAAGGCAGCCGCCGCCCGCCGCCCGCCGCCCGCCGCCGGCCCGGCGCTGCCCCGGGTGACTCGGGGCGCAGCGAGACGTTCGCGCTGAAGCTGGCGGCCGTCGTGGGGCCCACCTTCACCAAGGGCTCCCTCCTCCTCCTCCACCCCTCCGTGGTCCGTGCGGGGAGCAAGCGAATGCAAGCGAGCGAGCTGCTGACGGGGCGCGCCTGCGCTGCAGCGGGCCGGGGAGCGGACGGCGCGGTCGGCGGGGGAGCTCGTGCTCGCCCTCTCCGCCGCCCTCGACCGCGACCTCTCCGTGCCCGCCCCGCCCGCCCCGCCCCGCCTCTCAGCCGCGCCCCGCCGTATGACGTCTCGTGCCGCTGCAGTCGCTGCTGAGGGCGGGGATTATCCGCGCCCCGCGGGGCGCCGGCGGGGCCGGCTCGGGCGGTCCCGGGGCTCGGGGTTCCGGGGCCGGGGGCGGGGGCCCCTCGGGGCTGGCGACGCTGGAGGAGGCGGCCGAGTCGCCGCTCGCCTCCCCCTCGCGGCGCTCCGAGGGGGCCGAGCCCGACCCCACGGGCGAGGGGGGCGGGGCGCTGGGGGAGGAGGACGAGCTCGAGTTCGCCCACGCCATGATGCACGAGGCGCGCCCTCCTCACTCGCGCTCAGTCCTGTGCTGCGTCTTCTGACCGGGCCCGCCTCGCCCCGTCTCAGGTGGTGTACGGGCTGCTGCCGGTGGCGGAGCGGCGGCAGCTCCACCACGCCTTCGCCCTCCACCACGCCCAGGTCCCCCTTCTCGCGCCCGCCCCGAGCTCGCGCCTCTCCCTTTCGAAGTCTTCGAGGGCAGGAGTACCTGGAGCTGCGGGCGGGGCGGGCGGCGGGGGCGGGCGGGGCGTGGGGCGCGGGGGCCGGGGGGCCCGAGGGGGACCTCGCCCTCGTCTCCCTCCTCGCCCACCACTTCCTCGCCGCCGACGACCCCGAGGCCGTGCGCCCCCGCCGCCCCCGCAGCCGGCGCCGAGAAGCGAAGCCGGGCGGGGCGAGGGCGCTGAGGGGGCGCGGGGCGCAGGCGGGGCCGTACCTGGAGGAGTGCGCGGGGGCGGCGCTCGCCTCCTTCGCCAACGCCGAGGCCCTCCGCCTCTACGAGGACCTCCTCCGCGCCGGTCCGCCCCCGGCCCCCGCCCCCCGCCCCCCGCCCCTCGCGCCCTCGAGCTCGGGGCCCCTTCTCGACTCGAGCTCGAGCCAGACGCCTCGCTAAGCGCACCAGGGCCTTTTAATTGCGCTCGCTCCCTCGCTGACCGGCGGCGGCGCAGCGCCCCGGGCGCCGGCCGTGCGCCGGGCCGCGTGGACGCGGGCCCGCGCCGAGGTCTTCCGCCGCACCGCCCTCTACCCCCAGGTGCCGGGCGCCCCCGCCGCGCGGCCGGCCGGCGGCTCCCGCCTTGCTCCACGTTCGCTGACGCGCGGGTCCAGGCGGCGGAGGCGTGCGGGCAGGCGCTGGCGCTGCTGGGACGGCCGCTGCCGGCCCCGGGGCTCCCCACCGCCGCCGCTGCCCTCCTCCTCCGCGCCCGCCTCGCCTTCTTCAAGGTCCGATCGCGAGCCGCGCCCGAACGGGTCGCGCCCGCTCCGGGTCGGTCTGACCGGCGGGGATGGCAGCCGGGGCGGCTGGTGCAGCTCGGCTTCCCGTCCGGCCGCCGCCCCGAGGAGGAGGCGCCCGCTTTTGACTTCTCCGACCCTTCCTCTCCCGAGCTCGAGGTCCTCCGCCTTTGAAATACGCTTCTTAAACACTAGCTAGCCCTTTAGAAATCTTACAGGCGCCCTGCCGTTCACTGCCGTTCACGCGGCTGCGCGGCACGCAGGGGCGCGCGGGGGAGGAGGCGTGCGGGGCGTACCGGATCCTGTGCGAGGCGGCGTACATGACGAACCGCGGGCCCCTGCTCGCCCTCGCCGCCGCCCGCCTCCTCCTCGCCGCCGCCGGGTCCGCTCCCGCTTCCCTTCTAACCCTCTTTATCTCTTCCTTAGCCCGGCGGCAGGCGGGGCTGCCTGAGCGAGGACCTGGCGGTGGGGTGCGCCCTCTGGGCGGCCGTGCTGGCGACGGTGCCCTGGGGCAGCCCCGACGCCGCCGCCCAGTTCGCCCAGGCACGCCCCTCTCCTGAACTTCAAAGGATCTAAAAGAGATTAATATGCAGTTGCGCTTCAATTCGACTAATTATAAGCCTCGCGCAGGCGGCGTGGACGACGGCCGTGGGGGCGGACGACCCCGCCTGCCTCGAGGGTGCCCCCGCCCCCTGCAGAGCTCCTCGCCTTCAGTTGTCGAGGATCCTCTGCGGCCGCCCGCTGACGGCGCCGGCGGGCAGGCGTGCTGGCGACGCTGCCGATCACCTACATCGCCCTCCAGCAGTTCCACGTGAGCAGCTCTCACCCAGCCTCAAGCTTGAATCGTGCGGCTCTCATCCGGGCCCCCTCCTCCCCCCGCAGATGGCGGAGGAGACGCTCTCGGCGCGGGCGGCGCTGGCGGCGCGCTCGGGCTCGGCCCGCGACGCCGTCCTCGCCGCCGCCGCCCAGCTCCTCCTCGTGCGACCCGGCCGCTCCTAGACGCGTAGATGCTCTCCGGAGCTTGCCTGATTCGGAGGCTCTCTTTCTGAATTCCGGCAGCTGCTGCGGGGCCCGGCGGAGAGCGCGGCGCGCGTCTCCATCCTCGCCTCCACCGCCCAGGCCCGCCCCCCCGCCCCACTCTCCCGGACCGAGTGCGATCTTACTCGATGTCCGCGGCGCGCAGGCGGGGCTGGAGTGGGTGCTGGCGGCGCGCGCCCCCGCCGACGACTCGACCCTCCTCCTCGCCCACGTGCGCCGCCCCCCCGGCCCGGGCCTTCCTTTCCTTCCTTCGGATGGGAGGCGAGACTGGGGCGCAGGCGGCGCACGGGGCGCTGCTGCTGCGGGCGGACCGCGCGGCGAACGTCGCCGACACCCTCGAGTCCCTCCAGGCGCGCCAGGCCGGGCCCCCTCGCCCTCGCCCCCGCTCGGGCTCTGTTGATGCGCCCGCGCCGCTGCGCAGCGCTCCGAGCCGGCGGCCCTGCCGCGGGCCCCCGCCCCCCTCCGCGCCGTCTTCCTCGCCGTCTACGCCCAGGCGCGCCCCGCGCCGATGCTTCTGAAGCGCTTCCGATGCCCACTCACCTGTCTGCCCGGGCAGGCGCTGCTGCGGACGGGGGGCCCCCTCGCCCGCTGCCGCCTCCGCGGCGTCGTGCGCTCCTCCCCCCGCACCCGTCGCCCCCTCCTCACTCACGCCCCGGCGCAGGCCGTGGCGCAGCTCGCGATCGAGGCCGTCGACGCCGCCTGCTCCGAGGTGCGCGCCCTTCTCCCCCGGAGCTTGCTTTCGATGCCGCGATCTAGATCTAGCCTGCCCTACAGCTTCACGTCCCCCTCCAACCTGTCTCCGCCGGGCAGGGGTTCCTGGAGGGGGCCTTCTTCGCGGCGGACGGGCTCCTCCTCGCGGCCGAGGCCCTCTTCGTCTGCTGGCTCGCCTCCCTCCCCCCGCGCCGCCTCCGCGCCCTGCCCCCCGCCCTTCTCCTCGCCCCCTTCCCCGCCTTCTCCTCCCCACCGGCGGGGGCCGAGACGGGCCGGACGGGCCGGACGGGGCGGACGGGCCGGACGGGGGCGACGGGGCGGACGGGGGGAGGCGGCGTGGCGGCGGGCCTCGCGGACGGTGCGGCGACATCGCGGACGCGGTACCACCGCCACTGGTCCTCCCCCGCCGCCTCCCTCTCCGTGCGCCCTTCCCAAGCCCTCTCCGAGCATGAAGAGATGGCTAACTCTGCGCCTGGCGCGCGGGGCGGGGCGGGGCAGGGCACGGTCACGTCGGGCGCCCTCGCCGCCGCCCTCCGCCGCGTCTCCGCCATCCTGGACACCCTGGGCCGCTTCCCCGTGCGCTCGTTCGCGTCGAATTACTTTTGTCGGGTTCCTGATGCGTTCTTACGTGTGTTTTCTCTGGGCAGGTGGTGGCGCCCCTGGCAGCCCTCGCCCGCGCCCTCTGCGCCTCCGCCTCGGCGCCCCTCGACGGGCCACGCCGCCCGCCCCGCCCCGCCCCGCTGGCGCGCGCCGCCTCTACCCCCGCGCCCGTGGAGGAGGAGGAGGCGGGGCCCGCGGGGCCCGCGGGGCCGGGAAGGACGCGCGGCGTGCGGATCGCCGTGCCGCCGCTGCGGGTGGCCGCGGCGGGGCGCGCCGCGGCGCGGGCGGAGGCGTACCGTGCGGAGGCGGACGCGAGGGCCGAGGAGGACGGGGAGACGGAGCGGGCGGGGCGGGGCGGCTGCCGCGCCCTCTGCGGCGGCCTCGGGGCCTCGGGCGCGGGCGGCGCCGTGGGAGAAGGGCCAGCGGCGGGCGCTGGCGCGGGCGGGCGGGAGGTGCAGCGGGCGGCGGCGCTGGCGCGGGGGCCTCGGAGGACGCGCGCAAGCCCGGGGACCTCGGGCTGGCGGCGCTGCTGGCCGCGGCCCACGCGCCGGCGGCGGAGGCGGCGGGGCGGCTGGCGGCGCTGGCCGAGGCGGAGGCGGCCTTCCGCTCCCACTGCGACGCCTACCGCCTCCGCGCCGTCGTGCGCAGGCCCCCTCCCCTAACAAGCTCAGATCCTCTCCTTCGAATTCCGTCCGTCTTTCTGACCCCGCGGGCGCCCGGCAGAAGCTGATGCGGGCAGCGGTGCTCTCGGAGAGCGAGGCGAGCGGGAGGGAAACCGAGCCGGCCCCGGGCGCGGCGCCGCCTGCATCGGCCGCGCCCGCGGCGCCCGTCGCGGGCTCGAAGCGTGCCGGCGCAACGGCTGCGGCGGCGACAGCAGCAGCGGTCCCCGGGAGGCCGGCCATCGCCTTCCAGGTCTCGGTGCCCGTTGAGGACGCCCTCGACTCCCCGGGGCCCCGCGCCCCGGAGTTGCTTTTGGCGGGCGGGCCCGGGAGCAAGCCGAGCCCGGAGGCGTCGGCGGCAGCCTCGCCGGCGCTCTCGGGGCGACCCGAGCCGGAGGCGGGGGCGGGGGTCGAGGCGGATCCGGATCGCGACTTCGGCCACATTCGGCGGTGGGTGATGGGCGGCGGCGGCGAAGCAGGGCCAGCAGCATCCCCCTCGGGCGGCGAGACTTCCACCCCGGCCAGTGCTCGCGACTCTTTCGCCATCTGAAGCCGTCTTTATTTGCTATTTTAATTTCTTTGCATCCCCCTCGGGCGGCGAGACTTCCACCCCGGCCAGTGCTCGCGACTCTTTCGCCATCTGAAGCCGTCTTTATTTGCTATTTTAATTTCTTTGGCGGTTTCTCGTATTCTTCAGGCTTGGATCTATTATCAAGGTTATTTAGGCGCAGTATTTCCGGAAAGGGATTTCAGTATTTGCTTGCTGATATCGATGCCCTATACCTAGTTGTCGGATTGCTAGCGCTGCTAGTTTGCTTCATTTTATTTTCAAACTAGCAGAAGATATTTAGGAAGCGTCCCAATCAATAGTCCTCCAGCTTCATAAGTTATGTTAACAACAGTCGGAGAAGAGACCAACTGCCCATGGCCATGGCCAGCTGCAGGCTGAAGTCTCCGAGTTCCGATGGCTCCGACTCAGCGGGAACCTGCATCAGTGCCAAAGCTTCTAGCGAATTCTAGTGAAGCGCAGCGAGTTAAAATCATAGGGCGGGACCAAGAACGCATATGCATGCGCAGGATCGGAAATGCATTTGTTAGGCATTTCGATCTTTGATCATGCAAACACAATGCATATATGATGCTTTTGTTTTGCGCGAATGCCTATTTCTACGTACGTAAGAGGCAATTGCGATGTTAGGAGCAACATCTGCGAATTCCGCGGGTGGCCAATTGCAAATTCATTTGAAGCTCCCTGCAGGTTACGCATACGCTGCAGGCTGGCGCCCCGCGAACATGGCCTCGATGGCGCCCTTGTGCCAGCCGCGCCCGTCGCCGGTGGGGTCAACGTGAATGCTCACTTTGACGTTCGGGCGGAGGCCGCGGAGGATCTGGCGGAAGGGGTTTCGCAAGCCGGCCGCAGGCGGATCGGGCACGTGTGTATCAGTATCAGCACCTCGAAGGGCCGGAGGGATGCGAGGGCTCCGGTACGAGAGCGAATTTGGAGGCACTCGAGGGCCGGAATCGCAACGATCGCCTGCGCTTCTGCCTCCTCCAGCTCGCGGTTGAACTTCAAGGTGAGGTACCGGTGCAGATTCTTGAGACCCTTCTCATGCCGTAGGCGGTTGCTCTCAAGGAAAGAAACGATGTCCGATGAGTTTTGCGTGATGCCTAATTGCTCGTGATTAGTTCCAGCTATTCTGAGTTAGCATGATTTTAGCTACAGCTACCCATTAAAAATATTACTATTACTCTGATGATAATATGGACTTCACTTTGGTGCGGCATTCCAGATCCGCACCGTTCAGGTCCAATGAGAGCAGAGTCAGACGGGGCATGCTTGCAATTGAGAGGGTGTCGGCCAGGGCGTGCAGAAGAGAAGAAATGTGCTCGGGGCTTGCGTTGTCGAAACGCAGGTAGAACTGGGCCTCGCGTAAGGTTGCGATGCGGCCGAGTGCAGAAATCGCTCGAGGGGTCACGCGGTCGCAATGAATCTGCGGGTGCATCGCGTTGACAATGGACCAGTGCGTGAGGTAGCATGCGCAACGCTAAATATTAATATTCAATGTGGGAATTGCAAGCGCGAGCCTAGCCCCTGGCCTGAGTACCTTTGGCTGTAAAAAATGAAGACTTGGCATGCGGCTGAGGGCGACGAGGGCGTTGTCGGAAAACTCCGCGCCGGCGAACGGGAAGATGATGCTTGAAGGTTTTTGAGCTGGGAACATGCCTTCCCTGCGCCCAGAAGATGATTTAATTATACATGAAGGTCAGCTGGAATATTCAAGCTTTCCGGAATTTCAAGGGCGCACTTGTACAGCTCGCAATCCTCAACGAACTTGATGCTGCTCAGACTCTGGCCGCTGGGGCCGTCGGCGAGTGCGACCAGACCATCGCGATCGCAATCGCCGTCAAGTTGTTCTTCGCTGGTTGCAACGACCAGCTCTTTGAGGTGCGTCAAACGGGCGAGGGCCGCGAGCCCTCCCATGGCTGACATGTCGTCAAGCGGCAGAGTCATCGCGCGGAGTAGCGGGCAGGCGGTGGTGATGGCCACTGCTTGGGCTCTATCGATGCCCCTGTGGATGAAATCGCAGCCGAGAGTGAGTGACCGCAGCTTGCCGTAGGGACCAAGGGCGGCCTCTAGCTCGCTCGCAGCTGGCCACGACATCCATCTTTCTGGCGAGTCCCCGTCGGGCTGGTAACTGAGACCGATGCTGAGGTTTTCGAGGCCGCTGATAGCTTCATTCCGAGGCCGCAGCGCCTGCAGCACTCGAAGTACGTAGTCTGACAAGAAGCTCGCGTCGGCTTCGCCATCGACATCATCATCGGAATTGTAGAGGTTCACATTGCCACACATGAGCTCAACAACAACCTCCCGCGGCTGCGCCTGCCCCGTGTGGTTGCCAGTAATGACTGCGAGAAGATCGCAAGCCGCCTGGACTGTGCGGCGGTGGCTTTGCTTTGCTGCTGCTGCGATGTCGGCACTTTTTGTCTCAACATTGGTATAGGAGTTGTCGAGCTGAGGTCGGATTACAACGCTGGAGCCGGCGCTCAGTCGCAGCTTTCTCTCCTCGAAGAGCTTCGCGGCTGCTCCGAAAACGCTAAGCTGACGTGCTCCCGGATCTTCGAGCTCATCATATTCGTATTCGGTGGCGTCCCCACGCAGCTCGAATCGCGGCCACTCGGTCTCCAGCTGGATTACCCGTCTCCACCGTCTGATCATGAAGATGGTGTCATGTTTATAATTATAATAACATTCAAGAGCGAGGGACGATATCGACATCGCCAAGAACGAATGCCGTATTCGTACCTGCACGCTCCGCGAAGGGGCCAGCTCTCCCTGGCCCCAAGCGCCTTGAACATTGCGCTCATGACGTCGTCGGGGAGCGCATCGAATACATTTTCGGGATCCAGATCTAAATCTTGCACGCGAACCCGCTTCTTCGCACGCTCTCCCGAGCTCGAGTCGACTTTTCCCGAGCTCGACGTCGACATCGCTTGTTGCTGCAGATCTGCTACCGCGAGCAGGCAAGCGGGACTCAAATTAGACGGCGATCGCGGGAATCTCGATCGCGATCAGCGCGCGCTAGCGCTGGAAGTGATCTGCAGCTGGTCCAAAATAGTCTAGAGCGGTTAGCGAATTTAAGTCGCACGTCGTCATGATCAGCTTCGAATTCGATAGACGGCGAGACTTAAACTTCGTCGAAAATTTTGCGCCGCACCTTCGTCAACGTTCCGCTGAAGCACGCTCGCTCGCGAGGCGGTTTATATATGCACCGCTCCTCCGACTCCGCCGCCGGGCCGCGATCTGCGCTCTGATCATGAGAGTCAGAGCTCGCGATCGATCGCGAGCTGGGGCTGGAGCGCGCGCGCCTTCGATATCGATTACAAGAACGCCGGCGCCCGCCTGAACGTAGCTAGCTATAGCGCGCTCGTGCTCACTATCGCTGCGCGATCCGCGCTCTCGTTCGCTGCAGCGGAAAAATTGTTATTTAGAGCGATATCGATCGACCTTGGAGAGGAATTAAGGGCGGGAAGAATTTAATTACATGGCGAATTCGAAGGCCGGCCATGTTAGATCTAGAGGGGAAATTCTAGCTATGGCGAAAAGGGGAACGGAGCGCGCGGGGGGCCACATGAGCAACGGCATGAATACTTCGAAAACGCTCTCCCCTCCATCATCCATCGCCACCCCCGTCCCCATGCCCCCCCCCTCCTGCCTGGCCTGACCTATCCGAGCTTTTTTCCCCCCTCCTCCTTCCTTCCCCCCCCGGGCCCCTCCCCCCCTCCTCACCTCCCCTCCCCCCCCCCACCCTGGCCCTTTCCAAAGCCGACTTCGATAGTTTGATTATTCAATTTAAATCGAATAGGAACACGCCAGAATTCTCCTGTACAAAGGGCGTGTTCACTGTTCGGGAGTCGAGGATCCGGTGGAGAGGCGGTCGCGGGCGCGCTGGAGGCGGCCGCGGGCCTTGTGCGCGAGGGCGGCCCCCTCCGGCCCCGCCGCCTGCGCCTCCGCCAGCGCCGCCGCCGCGTCCCGCGCCGCGTCCTCCAGCCGTGCCCGCCCTGCCCCGCGCGCCCCCGCGTGCACGTGAGGCCGGGGACGATCGCGAGGGCGGCGGGAGCTCAGAGGCGGGGCACCCCCGAGGGCGAGGTTGCACTCGGCGCGGTTGCCGAGCGCCGCAGCGCGCGTGAGGCGATCCTCCTCGGGGCAGAAGCCCAGCAGCGCCCCGTACACCAGCGCCGCGAGCTGCCCGCACCCGGGGCGAATTTGTGAAGAAGGGCAGACAAAAGGAGCGCCCGCGATAGATTGTGATGGAATATTGGCGAGAAACGCATGCACAGACGAACCGCGTAATGTTTCGTAGCGAACTTCTGGTTGCCAGTGACCTGCGAGCCGAATGACAGGGTTTCGAATTCGAATGAAAGCTTGAGCTCGAGAAGTGGAGGGCGGGAGAAATCGCTGCCGGGCCTTCAGTCTCTCGGCCTGACGTGAGGCGATCTCAACCATTCCGGCCTCCCGTGGAGGGCACTCGGAAGGGAAATGCGTTGCGAGGCGTGCGTGTGCCGTCAGGAGGGCTGCGCACTCTGTCAGCGCGTTATCGGATGTTGGCGTGTACGCAATTTGCAGAGCTCTAGATTGCATTCGAATTCGAGATTCGAGGCGCGCGTGCCCCGGCCCGATAAAAGACATGGAGCTGATTTGTTTCCACGCACAGTGCATAATGTTGGCCGTAAACGACAGGGGGTTTCTCTCATCGCCAACATGCTGAAAACGAGCCGATCGAGAAGCGTTATATGATTGGATACGCAAGGCGCTGCCCAATCACGTGGAAATACCTGCCAGCTGAGGCGGAAATCAGCGTTGACATCAGGCTCGCCATAGATCGGGTGGCGCTCGCCGCGGCCGCCCACGCAGGCCGGATAGAGCTGCGCATGCGCATGCGCGCGCGTCGCACACGGTGAAGTGAAGCTTAGGGGCGAACGAGCTCGAGCCCGAGCAGCGCACCCGCTGGAGGAGCGGGGCATGGGGCAGGACGGCGCGCGCGTGCTCCGGGAAGACGCAGAGGTCCGCCAGGCAGGCGGCAAGCTCTCCGACTTGCTGCATTCACGATCAGGTCGATTCGAATTTTAGAAATCGATCTAGATCTAGACCTCGCGCAAAAACCCGCCAGGTAACGGGAGAGAGCGCACCATTACGCGGCTCAAGCACGTGGTCTTGAGCTTGGAATGCACATCGTTGCCATCCGCGCCTCTGCAGCGAGCTTCGGCGCTGGCATATGCGCTCCAGCCAGAGCGAGCGCAGGCGCGTATATATCGTCGACGCACGGTGTGAAAGCGCTCAAGTAACGCTCAGCAAACTTCTCCTTGAAGATGCTGCGGAGCTGATGAGGGCCCCCGATCGCGAGGGCCGGAGGACGGGGCCCGGGCGGGGAGAAATCAAAGAGGCGCACGAATCCAGAGAGTCGGCGAGGGTGGCGACGGGCTCGCCGGGGGCGGCGAGGAAGGCCTCCTGGGCGGCGCGGGCCGCCGCCAGCTCGGCGGGGAAGCCCTCGCGGCCCGCCAGCTGCAGGACGGACGGCCGCGAGCTCCAGGGGACGGGCGCGGGCCGGGCGGCGCTCGCGGCTGCCTCCGGATCCAGCTCCCCGATGACGACGGGGGCGGAGACGAGCAGATGGAGGCAGGAAGCCGCGAAGTAGGGGGCGCGGTCCTGCGGGTGGCTCTCCGGCACGGGCCGGGCGGCCGAGACGAGGTGCAGGAGGGCGGGGATGAGGCCGGGGTGCCGGGCCAGGCGCAGGCGGAGCTCGGAATAGGGCGTCGCCACGAGACACAGCTGCATGGATATATGTCGACGTCCAATTAATCGTAAAATTAATATTGCGAGTTGCGATATTGGGCTCAATGGCAAACTCGGACGAGCAACGCAAAGGAAAGGCGCAGCGCGGCGCACATGGTACAGGAACTGGCTGGCGTACTCTTGAGCTACAGCGGCCAACCTGCGCATGCGCAGCGCCAGAACACTTGAATCCGGCTCCGGATCCGACTCGGCGATCCGGAGGCGGCATTCTTTGAATTTAAAATAGACAAATATCGATTGGATCATGATCACGAGTTGAACGTACTGCGAAGCCGACTCAAAAAATGGAAGGCGACCTGTTATCGAAGATATCACGATCAGATCTCGAGATACATCATAATTAAGTGCCGATCCCATTAACGATGGTCAGCCGCTGCGAATTTGGATGAGCGATATCGATAGGACGAACCCTCTTCAATGTCCCGCTTGACTTGATCGGCCCCAATGTGCGCTTGCTTCATGACCGCATCCAAAATCCCCGACGAGAAGAGTCTCTCGGAGAAGGCGAGCGATCCGCCCTCCAAAATCAAGAGGGGGAATCGAATCGGGTCGAGCCGAAGCGGCTGTAAACGTAGTCGCCGGCGGTGCGAGACGGGGTAAGCAATATATTGAGCGCCGCCGCGAGGCGGCGCTTGCCGCAGTGCGCGCCAAATTAATTCTGAAATAGTGAATGAAACCTGAAATGCACGAGCCTTGGTAATGATCACGCCGTTATCGAGGAGGCGCGCCAGGCTCTCCAAAAGTTTTGTGTTCTCGACGATCTGATCATATATTATCATGCATAGTTCTGTAAGCATGCATATGATATTTATGCCGTTCAGAAATTACGATGCGAGCGTGAGCTCTAGGCGAGAGCGGTACGAGCGCGAGCTCAAGGGGCCGGGGCACTTCGAATTAATAATATTCACGCACGAAATCCTTCTGAATGAACGCCTCCAGGGCCTTCAACGCCCCCGCGGCGACCGCAGGCCGCTGGATTTCGCCAGCAAGCTGGCGGAGTGGTTAGAAAAACTTTACGTATACATCGTGACGCGCGGCCTCGCGATAGCGCACCTCTGTCAGTAGCGAAACACTCTCCGTAACTTCGGACCGCCCTTTCAAGCAGGGATCTTCAGCGATCGTGCGCGCCCATTTCTGAGTGCGAGGACGTGTGGTCGAGCTCGCGATCGCGATCGTGAAGATCTAAAAGAGAGAGCGCGCGGAGACACGGCAGCGCTGAATCTACGCATATTACGCACCAGTTTCGCGCCAAGGCCACAGGAAGAGAGTTTCCGGAGCTTCTTCGGTGCGAGTCTGACGCGCTCCTTGGGCGCGCATTTGCCGTAACAATGGGGACAGCGCGCTGCGTCGTGCTTGCAACCTCTTCGAGCTCCGTCGCTGCTGTCGCTTTCCCAGTTCATCTCGACGCGCTCGGTAGAGCCAGGCGAGGTCATTTCGCGAATGCCGCCACGAGAAGAAATTAAAAAGGGAGGATTGCAATTGAGGCGGAGGGAAGAGAAGCGAGGAGAGGGAGCTCGAGCTAGCTAGAGGAGGATTCGAAGGAGCTCGAGATCTAGAGGAGAGCTAGCTTGCAATTAATCAAGCGGCCGGGACCCCACCCCCGAGCCCGCCGCGCCGGCGACACGGCGGGCCGTACTTTAGCGTGTACAGATTGGCTTAGTTTTCAGCGCGCCTTCCCGGAGGCCATAGCTTGCTAGGAATAGTCCCAGCTGCAGTCTTCTCGCCACCCGCTTGTCCTTGCTAGACTTTCCTCTCCCTCTCGCCCTTTGGTAGGCATTCCCTCCTCGTGTAGGACCTCCCTTGTACTGCAGCACTAGGCCTAGCCCCGGGGTAGCCTTTCCAGTTATTTCCACATCCGAGCTCCACCCGGTCCGATGTCCGAAAGGCTTAGTCCCGTAGGTTCATCTCTCGACTTGACACAGATGGACACCTTATTTCTATCTCTAGCCATTTGTCTCGGTGTGTGCGAATTCATTAAGCGGCCGGGACGTCGACCTGAACCCAGCCCAATTAATATTCCTCGAGCTCAAGCATCCATCCCCCTTCCCCCCTCGCTCGAATTGTTCATTGTGAATTTCAATTTGATATATCGATGCAGTACGGAGCGGCAGTAAGATGCCGCAGTGGCGGGGCGGGTGCATCGCGAAGGGCGCCCCCTCAAGGCTTCAGCTGGATCACCATCCCCCAAGTTAACGTTGCTCAGTGCTCATGAATAGAGCAGCCGACCCGCGGCCACGGGCAGCTGATCGGTGGGAAGCGAACTTCGGGAAAAAAATCTGCTCGGATAGGCCAAGTCAAGCGGTTCAACTTCGAATTCTGAAGTTCACATGTATACGTACAGCTCTGGACAGTTCTCGTCTGATGTATAAGAAAACATGGCAGCACAAAAAAAGCTAAGTGAAGCAGCCTAAAGAAATTATGAGAGAGAGCCTCACAAGACTCTTCGAAAAAAGCGAGCAATTATACCTTAGTACGATCGCAAATCAAGTGCCTAAGATCGAGCCGATCGCCACTTATAAAATGACGTCGCAATCGGCTCCGCACTGTACAGGCCGATCTCGAAAACTAAGCGCAAAGCTACGCGCGCGGCCTAACTGCTGATCACTACGTATACGAGCATGCGTGGCCGAAGAAAAGACGATCAAGCGGGGAGCAGACACGATTTACACGTCGAACTCGGGGGCGGCCGGCTGGCGCATGTTGGCGGCCTCGGTGGCCTCCTCCGCGGGGCCGATGAGCACGACGGTCGAGGCCGAGCGCGGGCGCGAGTCGAACGAGGCGTTCGAGGCCGGCTGGATGTTCTGCGGGGGGCGTTCAGAAAAGAACGAGGAGAAACGCGGTTCGAAAATGCGCACCAGGGTCTGGCCGCGGCTGCCGGCGCTGACAGCGGCCAGAGCAGCGGAGCGGACCTGGTTGCGCGTGACGAGCATCGCGGCGAGAACGGCGCCAATGGCGAGGCCCGCAATGCCAACGGGGACGGCTGCGCAGGGGACGCCGTGACAGTAAGAAATTAAGCGGACTTGGATTTGCAATCAAGATGCCGGCGCGAACCGATGGCGACGGCGAGAAGGGTGTTGGAGGTGCCCGAGGTCGAGGCGGTCGAGGCGGAGCGAGCGGCGGACGAGGCAGCAGACGAGCCAGCGGCCTCGGCCGCGCCGGTCGCAGACGAGCCGAAGTCGATGCCGATCGACTTGGTGGTAAGGCTCTTGGCGACGATGCTGTCCGATCCGAGGCTGCCGAAGGGCTTGATGGAGACGCAGGTCTCGCGGTCGGTCGGCTCAGTCGACTTCTTGTTCGCGTAGTTCTGGGCTGCGTTCGCATTGTTTCATTAACACCGAGCAGACCAAACAGCCGGAAGCGACGAATGGACGTACACGGCTGGTACCAGGTGTAGACGCCGACGGTGCCCTGGGTGTTCAGGGGCGGGTTGGTGCTCGGCGAGCAGCAGCCGACGTCGTTGCAGAGCTTGATGGACATCGCATACTGAGGAATTCAAAAACACGCGTACGAGTGAGCTTTTGTTTGACGAGGGGGAATAGGAAAATTATACGAAGGAACGCACGCAGTGAGAGGGCTGCACGTTGCTGGCATACGCGAAGTTGACGTCCTGGTCGGCGACAGACCCGCCCACCTGAAAACACGCGCTCCATTAATCAATACGAATAAATCAAGCGAAATGTATGTATATGTATAGCGATTGCAATTGGGTTCGAATATCGGAGGGCTGCAGCATAGCGCACATAGAACGTCTGGTACTTGTCGGGGGCGTAGCCGTTCGCGCCGCGGATGTAGCGGAAGAGAGAGACGTTGAACTCTGCAACAGCAGGTTCTCGTTAGATCGAGATCTTAGCGGTTCTATGTTCAAACGCAAGAGTTCGCACTCGTCGCTGCCTGGCCGGCGCCGCCGCTGTACGCCACCTTGGGCCAGTAGATGATGGCGTCCTTGAAGCCGTAGAGGCTGAGATCCATGTCGTTCCACTCGAGAAGCGGGCTGTCGTTGGCCGCGTCGCCGTTCTGGTCGGGGAAGAGCTGCGAGAGCATCGCCACGTTCTTGACGGACTGGCCGCCTGCACGATCGCGGTCGCGATTGTTTATATATAAACGTTTACTGATTAAAAAGCCAAGGGCAGAAACGAACCGTAGAGGCCGCCGGTGTAGCCGTTGGGCACATGCGCACGGTCGACCGGCGGGACAGGCACTCCGCACACCGGAGCGACATCTGCGGAAATCGATAGAGTCAGAGGTGCAATGGTATTTGAAAGAAAAGGCGCAGACGCACTGGGAGCGACAACGACGGTTGTGTCAGCGTCGCTGCAACCCGCCGAGTTGCATGCCTTCACAGTGAAGGTATAAGTGGTGCCTGCAAATTAATAGAGCGAGTCAGCAAGCAGGACGGAGGCAGTTGCAATCTAGATCTTGAAACCGGCGCACCAGGGCAGAGGTCGGTCGTGACGCTGAGCCAGGTGGCCGAGTTTTCGGCGACGTACGTGAAGGTCTCGTTCGTGAGCGCGACGGTCGAGAACGGGGCCGCGTTGCGGGAGGGCGGGCAGCTCTCGGCAGCGTTCGGGTCAGTCTTCGCCAGCGTCATCGTGTAGCTCGTGATGGGCGCGCCGCCGTCGTAGCTGGTGCCGTTGTGCGCCGCGGTGGTCGAAGAGCCGGTGGGGAACGTGAAGCTGGTCGGCGCGATGGGCTCGTTCTGCCAGTGAGGCATGGTCGGCGCGACAGCTGTGCAGTCACGATATTAATTCGATATTGAGGAAACGTGGGAATAATGGAAAAATGAGCGCGCAAACCAGGCGCAGTGACCACCTCCAGCTCAGAACGTTCGCACTGCAGGGCACCATCCACCGTAACGCAGGCCGAGACAGACACCGTGTAGGTATAGCCTGAGAGGCCAGAATGAGAAACAAAAGCTTCCCTTACATAAACTGTCAATCACGGACCAGGGCACAGGTAGTTGATGCTGGTGCCGCTGGTCGCGGGATCGATGTCAGGGTTCGCCGCGCTTGCCGGCTGGTTGTAGGGGCAGTCGCCAATGCTGTTGTCGGACTTCGCAGCTGCGAGGGAAAGATAGATTAATTATGATGTGCATAATTTATAATTAATTCATGTCATGATCATCAAGAAAATGTATGCACCAGACACAATGTCAATCTGGAACTGCGCGAGGAAATCGTCGAGTGAACGCCCATCAGCAATTGCAATCAGCAAAGCATGCGCAGGGCCGATTGCGAAGATTCGACGCACAGAGTCGGCGGGAAGGACGTCGTCTCCGGTGGGGTAAGTCCAGGTGACGGTGGCTTCGTAGCCGAGGTCGTAGCTGAAGGTGCCGATGTTGACGTTCGCGTCGGGCGCCCGCAGAGTCTTCGTCGTGTCGGGGCCCGGGGTCGACTCGGGGCCCGGCGTCGGCGTCGCCTGCGCCGGCATCTCGCAGTTCACGCCGGGGCTCCCGCCGTTGAGGACAGGCTGCAGCAGCTCCTCCTGGGTCTGCCACGTGCATCCGCCGTTGGCGGGGCAGTTCGGCTTGGGCCCGCAGTTGGCGCCCTGTGAGCTCACATTGTTAGATCGGCAAATTAAAATCAAGGTCGCATGCGCATTATCGCGAGCAGCGTCACGCACGAGAACGAAATTCTTCTTCTGGCCGACGCAGTTGGCCGCGGGGCTGTTGCGAGGGAAGCTCAACTCGTACTGGATGACCCAGTACTCGTCTGCTCCGGAACAAGCGGTGCTTCCATTAACGCTGCACTCTTGCTTCAGCAGCTCAAACTTGTACTGGAAACCGCTGTCCGTCCACTGGGTAGACCAAGGGAGGGATGATACGGCCATGCTGATCTCGGGGGTCTGGACGAGGATGCCGTCGCCCTGCTGTCCGTTGATGCCAGACGTTCCCGTGTACCAGAACTTCATCTTGTCCGGTTTCCTGCGCGTGCGCACCAGACGAATTTCAGGCGCATGGTCCAGTGGCTTCGAATTTGCACAGCTCGAGGGGGGCAATATTCAATGAACGCACACGGCGTAAGCTGTGTTGCCGTCCTTGTAGTGCAGATACGCCTCGCAATTCACGAAACAGTTATCCGGAGAGCAGTTCGGCCTGCGATCTGGGATCGAACGCGTACGAGACGAACGTGAATATGCACATCATGCGCACCTGTAGCAACGGGAGAGCTCGTTCTGGCCCATGTTGCTTAAGCCTTCGATGCAGACGGGCGTCGAGCCGGCCGCCGCCAAAGTCGCCGAAAAAGCCAGGAGGCCGAGGGCGACGAGTAGAACCGCGTGCGCGCCCTTCATCGCGTGAGGTCTTAGATTCTGCGCGCTTTCGTCGTTAGCCGCGCCGATCGGGGGCCAGGGGGCCGGGTCTTCGCGCGCGCGCGCGCGGGACGTCCGCGCTGCCCATGGCCAGAGGCTCAGGATCAAGCGCACCGAATTTCGAACTTCGGCCGGGGATTCGGACGCCGACGTATACGTACAAGATGAGTGTCGCGTGCGAGATTAGTGTGTCTAATCGTGCGCGCGGGAAGCCCGTGCGGAGTGCAAGCTCGGCAGGGCAGGGTTTGGCGAGTGCTGCTGCTGTTAGCCACCGGGATGGTAGACTGAGGGTGTACCCGTCCAGCTACGGCGTACCCCGACACACGCATACAAGTGACCGCGGCGCTCTAACTAGCCTAGGCGCCGTCGATCTAGCAGCACGAAGGCTGCGCACATCATCTAGAACCCTAGCGGCTCACAAACGAGCATCCGCTATAATGTCGGATGCGACAACTCCTCCTCTCGGATCCCGCGTCCGCGCGGGTCTACGCCCTAAGGCGAACAGAAAGAGGGCCGGGGAAGCCGGGAATTTGATCGAGCCTAAGCTCTCTATACAACGCGACCCCGGCCGCTATATACAAATGCTCGGAGCTACCGGCTACTGCCGGGAATCGAAAAAGGCTCCGAGCCACTCACGCTCGGCGTCACCGGCTACTGCCGGGAATCGAAAAGACGCCGAGCCCATCCATGTCCGGCAACTGCCGGGAATCGAAAAGACTGTCGCCCGGCAGGTGCCGGCACGACTCCAGCGTGGAGCGCCCAGGGGGCAAGGTCCAACTTCGGGCCGGCGGCCCAGGAAACTCGCACGAGGCGAGCGGATCGGAAGGGAGGAAGCCGAGGAGGCCCTGTCCTCGCCGCGCAGCAAGTTAACCGCAGAGGCGCACGCTGCAACAGCAATTGCAACGCGGGGCGTGACGCTCGCGGTAGCGCCCAGTAGCCCCAGCGCAATGCCCGTCCCAAAACGTAGGGCTAAGCAGCTCGTCTAGCGCCACTGCTCAGGCATGCGCCGCGCTCTCGCGGTCCGCCACGGCGTCGGATTAGGGGCTGAGAAGCCCACAACGGCGGTGGAGCTAGTAACTCCAGGGCAAGGCTAGACGCCGCCCACAAGGTGCCCTCGTCGCCATCGTACGGCGGGAGGTACCCTGCCCGACCCGTGCTCGCGCGTCATTAAGGGGACGCGGCCCTCCAGGCGGTCCACCACCGAGCGTCCCCGGTGTGGAGCCCTGTATGGGGGAATTGTGCATCCCCAGTCATCGTACCCGGGGCGGGACCCGGCGTCACGACCGCCTGTGTGTACCCCCGTTGGTGCTCGGCGCACCCCGGTACCCCACCAGGTCTTGCATCTCAAGGAGGGGGAATGCTCATCCCCTGTCACTGGGCCCGGGGCAGAATCCGGCGCCTCAGCCGCCTTCCGACTCCCCTGCCGGCGCAAGTCGCGCCCGGAGCTCGGCCAGGTCTTCGTAGGGCCCTCCGCCCGTCACTGAGCCGAGCATAGCTCGAGGCGGTCAGCCGCCCGTTGGCTCTCCTTCCTAGCCCGGGACTTTAGTGATTGTGGCGGGCGCTAGGCCCTTCTCAGCTCAACCCTCCGCGGGCAGCTCATCACTCTCGCGCTGCGCAGTTGCAGGCGCGGCCGCTCTCTGTCCTCGCCCTCCTGTGGGGCCGGGACGCGGCTCGGAGCCAGCTCCTCATGCTGCTCCCGCCGGGGCCGCCGGCGCTGCGGCCGCGGCTCCCGGTGCACCCGCCGCCCGCGGCCGCCCTCGGGCCGGCCGCGCGGGCGCGTTCGCATCGCGCATGCGGAACGGGATCATGCAATCGATGTGCACGATCGTCTCGCGGGTGTCGCGGGCCTTCTGGCGGACAGCGCCCACGGCGCCGTAGGGCCGGGCCAGGCCACGCACGACGTACGTGTACCCGCCCGGGTGCACGTCCATGACGGTGAACGGGCCGACCCAGGAGTTAAACAACCCTTGTCACGGTCGCCCAGCCAGCACAGGACTTTGTCGCCCACTTCGAAGCGGCGACGGTCCGGCAGGTCACCCGTCCGGTGCACCATTTGGCGGCGGTACCAGCGGCGGTGCTCGCGGACCGCGTCATCGCGGCTCTTCGCGGCGCGCACTACGGTCGCGACGTAGTCGGCGTAGCTAAGGGTGTCGAGCATTTCGACCCCGAAGCGCACGTCCGCGGCAGCGTGAGCTCGTGCCCCAGGTGCAGGAGCGCGGGCGAGTAGCCCGTGGCCGCGTGCACGGTCGTGCGGAGCGCCAGCTGCACCTCGTGCACGTGCTGGTCCCACTCGTGCATCGGCTCGCGCTCGGCGCGGCACGCCGCGTGGAGCAGCGTCTTCACGACGCCTCCCAGCCGCTCTACCAGCCCATTCGTCGAATGGTGGTACGCCGCGGCGTAAATGAAACGAGTCCCGAGCTTCCGGAAGTACTCGTTGAACGGGCCGCCCTTCAGGCTGGACCCGTTGTCCATGAGGAGGCGCAGCGGCACGCCCTCATTCGAGACGAAGTCTCGGCCCATCTCGAGCATGGACCAGCCGTCCAGGTCGGCCTTTGGGTACAGCCGCGTGTACTTGTCCCACGCGTTCACCCAGGCGACCAAATAGCGGTTGCCGCGCGGCGTCGGGTCGAGGTGGAACACGTCCACCTGCCACAAGTCATTCCGGCCCTCGGCCTCGATGACTGCGATCGCAGTTCGCCGCGGCTTCACAGCCTTGGCGAACTGGCAGCAGGGGCAGCTCCGCACGTAGCGGGCTACGGCCGCGAGCATGCCCGGCCACCAGAACCTCAGCAGGATCCGGCGGGCGACGATCGAGGCGCCGCGGTGGCCCCACCCATCGTGGTACGCGTACAGGACGCGGTCCTGCCAGGACTCAGGCAGGACGGGCACGAAGCGGCCGTGAGGCGCGACCGGGCGGCGGACAAGCACGCCGTCGGTGTCCACGTCGAATTTCCCAGCGAATCCGACGAAGGCCGCCTTGGCCTGACTGCAGAGGTAGCAGTCGCCCGTGTGGCAAGAGGCGCGCGTGCAGCGGGCCTCGTTCACGCCATTCTCTAGCCAGGAGAACAGCTTGCGGCACAGCGGGTCCGCCTTCTGCGCGGCGAGCAGCCTGACTCGCCGGGCAGGGAACATGTGCCGCAGGGTCTCGGGCAAGGGCCCGTCGAGGGAAGGCGGCGGAGCGCAATCCCAAGTGTCCTGGACCAGCTCGAGCAAGCGCGGCTTGCGGCGGTCTCGGACCTCGCCCAGCTCAGGGCCGGGGGCGATAGCGCTGGACGAGAGGACCTCTCGCTCGAGGCCTGCGGCCGGGCCGCCACTCGAGCCGGCGTCGCCGCTTGAGGGCGCCTCGGAGGCGGCCGGCGGCTCAGAGGAGCCGGCCGTCGCGGCGGCGGTCGACGCGGCCGCGGAGGACGACGCCGCCGGGGCGCCGCCCTCGGGCCCCTCATCAGGGTCGTCCTGGTGAGGGTACAGCGGCGGGCCGCAGCGCCAGTGGCGCGGGTTGTCCGCCTTGCGGGGCGTCTTGCCCGGGCGCGGGGCCTCAGGCGGTCGCAGGTCGCGCGGCAGGGGCGCGACGGGCCCCTCGTAGCGCCGCGGCCCTAGAGGGAACCGACGACGTACGTGCTCGAGGAGGGCCACGGGGAACCCGTCCTCGTCGAGCTCGGGCTCCTGCGCCTGGCGCGGGGCCTCAGGCTCGGGCACAGGCGGCGCAGCCTCGCCATCGGAGCCCAGCTCCATCGGGTCGGACTCGGGCGCCGGCGGCGGGCTCGGAGAGCGCGGGGCCGGGGGCAGGCCTTGCGCGACGGCGAGGCGGTGCCACTCGTCCACCCCTTGGCGCACCTCAGCCCAGGTGGTGGGCTTCTGGCCGCGCCGAGTGGGCGGACCGGCCTGCGGCAGCGCCGGCGCCGCTGGCAGGGGCGCTCCCTGCCCCGCGGCAGGAGCTCGAGGCTCGGGCGGCGCCGGGGCCCCCGCGGGCTCAGTCTCGGCGCGCGCCGACGCGGCTCGGGCGCGCGCGCGGGCAGGGGACGGGCTCGTCGTCAGAGCCCTCCTGGAAAGCCTCAGGCGGCGCGCGCGTCCGACGCGGACGCGGCCCCTGGGCGGGCTGGACGTCCCGCCTTGCGGCGGGAGCGCCCTCGAAGGCGAGCTGGCGCCGGAGGCGGGCCTGTCGCCGCGCGACGAGGATCTCCGCCCGGCTGGGCGGAGCCGCGGGCGCCGCGGCCTCGGCGGGCTCGGACGCTGACGCGGGGGCCGGCGGCGCGGCCTCGGCCGGCTCGTCGGCGAGCTCGGTCAGGCGGGGGCCCGGCGGGGCCTCCACCGCTACCCGGGCCTCCGCAGCGCCTTCGGCGGCGTGAGCGACTGCAAACAGCGGCAGAGGCTCGTCAAGGTCGCCGGGCTGGGGCACGCCGTGCCCCGTGGCGCCGGCCAGCGCGTCGGGCGCGGCCGAACTGCCGTCGGCGCCGCCGGGCGCGAGAACCGGGTGGTTCAGTGGGGGCCGCGAGCAGGCGTCGGGCCCTCCGTTGTTGCGCCCGCGCGGTACTCTACGACAAAGTCGTAGGACTGCAGGAGGAGGGACCAGCGTCCCAGCCTTCCCGAGGTCGCCTCGCGCGAGCGCAACCACTGGAGCGCCTGGTGGTCCGTCCGGACCAGGAACTGGGGCCCTCCCAGGAGGAAGTGCCGCCAGTACTTTATTGCCCATACAACCGCTAGGCACTCGAGCTCGGTGGCGGTGTAATTCCGCTCGGCGGGCGCCAGCGTTCGACTGATGAACGCGATGGGCCGCTCACGGGCGGGCGAGCCGCCATCGGATTGCGACAGGATCGCGCCGATGGCGTACGTCGACGCGTCGGTCGACAGGATGAAGGGCCGCTCGAAATCCGGGTACCCAAGTACCAGATCCTCGAGCAGGGCGGCCTTCAGCGCCTCGAAGGCGGCTTGGTGGACCTCGGTCCATTGCCACGCGGCGTCCCGAAGCAGCAGGCGCTGCAGCGGGTGGGTGACACGGGCGAACCCGTTCACGAAACGCCGGTAGTACCCAGCCAAGCCCAGGAACGACCTCAATTGGTCAGCGTTCGCAGGCGGCGGGTACTGGCGAATGAACGCCAGCTTCGCGGGGTCCTGGCGGATCCCTTCGGCCGAGACGAGGTGCCCGAGCAAGGCCACCTCCGCCACCCCGAAGCGGCACTTGGAGGGCTTCAGGCGCAAGTTCGCCGGCATGATAGCGCGGAACAGGGCCTCGAGGTCCAGCAGGTGCTGGGGCACGCTTGGCGAGAACACCGTGATATCGTCGATATACGCGGTGACGCAAGTCGTGAGCAGGGGGCCGAGGATGGCCGTCACGGCGCGCGAGAAGGCGGCCGGCCCGTTGGTCACGCCGAACGGGGTCACGCGCCACTCGTAGTGGCCCAGGGCACTACGAAGGCCGTGTACTGCCGGGACGCGGGGTCCAGCGGCAGCTGCCAGAATCCCGCCGTCGCGTCGACGGTCGAGAAGATCATGGACCCCCGCAGGCGGTCCAGCTGATCGTCAATCCGTGGCAAGGGAAAGACGTCGCGCTCGGTGATCGCATTTAAGCGTCGGTAATCGACGCAGAACCGCCAGGTGCCGTCCTTCTTAGGAGCGAGCACGACCGGCGAGCCATAGGCGGCTTGCGAGGGCTGGATCAGGCCCAGCTCAAGGAGCCGCTTTATTTCGTCACGGGCGAAGGCCTCGGCGTGCGGGCTTACACGCCGCGGGGCGTGAAGACGGGCAGCCGTGAGGTCAATCGGATCACGTGCTCGTAATGGAGGAGATTGGCCGTGCCCTCAGTGGCCGTGACCGAGTCGGCGAACGCGCACGAGTAGCGCTTCAGCAGAGCCTCTAGCTCGGCGCGTTCCGTAGCGCTCATCGCCGGATGCGAGCCGCATTCCGGGATCTTCGCGCGTGCACGGTTCCACTCCTCCTCTTCGGAAGACGACGTCCCCGTCGCTTCCGGCGGTGCCCGCGGGGCGCCACCGTGGGAGGGGCCAGGCGCGGGGCCCGGAGGGGCGGCTCGCAGCGGCGCCTTGCCCTTGTCCTTGCCGCGCGCGGCGGAGGACTCGGCTACGGAGGGCGCGGGCGCTTCCGTTGTCCGGACAGAGCAGCCAGGGCCTTCCAGCGGTGCTGGCGCCGGTGCAGGCGGGCGAGCGGCCCCGCTCGGCGAGGGCGCCGGCGGCTCAGCTGCCTCGGCAGCGAGATTTATTTGATTCCCGGAGGGATTGGTGGGGACTGCGTTAGCCCCCTGGCGTGCAGCGCGAGCCGCGTGGGCGCGGCGGCGTGCGGCGCGTTCAGCGCGGCGGGCGGGCCTGGTGCGCTCGCGCTCCTCTGGCGAGGTCCAGCCAAGGTACCCGTCCTCGCGCTCGCGCTCAGAGTCGGTGTCCGAGGACACGGGCTCGTCACAAAGCGCGAGGCCCTCCATTGTGACAATGGGGACGCCTTCGCCCTCACCGCCGTCGTCGCGCAGCATGCGGACGAACAAGGGAGGCGCGCTCGGCGCAGGCTCCTGCTCGGTGGCTACAGTCGCTTCGGACTGCCGGGCGGCGGGTGCCGCGAAAATAGGCCCTGGAGCAGGGTGCTGGGGCGGCGTGGTGCCCTCAGCTGCCGTGTAAGCCGCAGCCGTTCGATTGGCTCGGCGGCGCATCGCGCGGAAGCCTTGCCCTCGCTTAGGGTAGAAGGCTCGCAGCGTGCGAATGAAAGAGTCGGCGACGGTGCGCGCCGACGCGTCGTCGGGCGGCGGGTCGAACCCAAAGTCGCCGGGCGGCAGGTTATTAGCCTCCGCTACCGCTACAATGGCCCCGGCGGGAAGCAGGACGGGCTCATTGGCGGGATTTACTAGTCGCACGTGCAGGCTGCCGCCCTCGGCAGGCCGGCGGTGCAACTGGTGGGGCGCGAGTACCCCGAGCGCTGACAGGGAGTCAGGCGCCGGCCCGACGGCGAGCGTCGGGGCCTGGTCCGCTGGCGGCGCAGGGCCGTCCAACACGCAGCGGACCATCCACTCGCGGGCGTCCTTTAGGACGACGGGGCGGAGCACCCGGACAAGGAGAGGCCCCTTTGATTGTCCGGGCACAGAAAAGGGATCACGTGGGGGCGGAAGTGCGCGTCGCGCGCGTGCAGGCACCAGCCCGAGCTGGTGGTGTCAATCCGCCCCTCGATCCTCATGATCGTGCCGATGCCCGTCACGGTACGGGAGACGTTCCCGTCGGGCGTAATGTCGAACCGCGGGTCGCCGTTTGGTTCGACCTGCAGGTGCTGGATCCCCGGCCATTTCAGGCCCGGCTGAGCGAGCAGGTACGCCGACGAAATGAGCAGGGATAGCAGCGGTAAACGCTCGCTGTCCGGCAGTGCGCTCGAGTCTGAGGCGAGGCCCCAGACGTTCGAGGCGGGCGCGTGCCGCTCCCACGACAAGAGCATGTCGTCCCAAGCTTTCAGCGAGGCGACGTCGAGCTCATTGGGGTCGTCGGGCCAAAGATCCTCAGGATCAGGGGCCGAGCCAATACCCGAGCACTTGGTGACGGGGTGGCTGAGTTGGGCACCGCGGATTGCGAGCATCGCAATGCTCGAATCGGGGCCCTCCTGGAGGCGGTAATCGAGCTTGGCGATCGTCGCCGCAGCCTCGATCACGCAGGCGAGGGAGTGAGCCTCGGTGCGGTGAGCCAGGCGACCCAGCAGCAGGCGCTCGGGGCGCCGCAGGCCGCAGGCCCCCAGGAACCGGTCAAGGACTATGCCTTTAGGGCCCTCCTGGGCGAGTTCGCGAACGAGCAGCGTCTGCTTCGCGTCGTCGAGGCCGTTCGTGAAGAGCAGCCCAATGGCGCGCTCTAGGTCACGGGGCTTGGCCGTCAAGTGGGCGTACCACTTTGTGAGCGGCATGAGCACCGGGCTCACGTAGCGGGGCAAGTAGGGCCCGCCCTCGCGCTCGCCCTCTTTCTCCACGTCCGTGGCAGGCACGTGGTCATACGGCATGTAATCCAGTGCCCACGACTTCGTGGAGCACCGGGGTGGTGCCTGGGGCACGTCGCGGTCCGGAGAACCGAACGGCCCGAAATAGGCGGGCTTCGAGGTGTCGCTGGCGTAGGGCGCGGAGCCCTGGCCAGGGTCGGAGCTCGGGGCGGACTCGGAGTCCGTGTCGAGCCGCTCGGCGTCGCTCTCCCCAAGCTCGGACTCCCCGGAGCCGTCCTCGCTGGCCGGGTTGGCGCAGCGGAGGTCCCGCTCGAACGCAGCCTCGCGAGTGGCATCGTCGAGGGCGCCAGCCGAGATGTCCGCCGCAGCGGCATCGAAGGCGGCCTGGTCGCGCGCCTTGGCGGCCATGGCAAGGGCGTCGGACGGCTGGCGGACCGCTGCAACGGCCGCAGCCTCGTCCGAGTCGGAATCCGTGCCCACGGGCATCACATGTACAGACAGCGACCGAATGGACGGGCCGCCCGGAGGGGCGCCGGCGTTCGGGTTGCCGCCTGCAGACGAGGAGCTGGCGCCACGCGCGCTCTCGTGCAGGGCGGCCTGCTGCTGCATCACCTGCAGGTGCTGGAAGAATGCAGCCATGGCGGCCGAGTTCGGCGAGTCAGAGCGGGGCTCGTTCTCGGCGCGAACTTGGTTGAACCGGGGCCGCTGCCCGCGGTTCATGTCCTGGCCGTAGCCCCGGCCGCGTCCGCCGCGGCCCTGTGACTCAGCGTCCGGGCAGTCCCGGCGGATGTGGTCCAGAGACCCGCAGGTCCAGCAGCCCGGCTCACGGTCGTCCTGGGCGCTCTTCTCCTTGCCCTTCCCCAGCGGGCGCTGGTTCGGGCCGGAGGCAGGGGCGCGGGTGGCGCCGCCCCGGCTGTAGCCGCCGCCGCGGTCCCGGCCGAAGCCGCCGCGGTCGTTGCGGTAGCCGCCGCGGGCGTACGGCTCCTGGCGGTGCCCGCCGCGGTGCGAGAACCCGCCGCGGGTCGGGCCGGGCTCGCTGCGCTCATCGGCGGCATCCTCCTCGCGCGCCGGCCGATCGCGGCGCCGCGCGCGCTTATCCGCAATCCCTTTCACCCACTCGGAGTATGGGATATTGGGGAAGGGGGCCGTGCCCCACACGCAGTTCCACGTAAAGTGGCAGCGGTCGAGGGCCGGCATCTCCACGTGCATGCACAGGGGCATGGGGACGTGGTCGTGCTCGGGTACCCCAGGCGCTCCTCGTCGGGGTGCCGGCGACCCGCGACGGGCGCGCCCTGCGGAGCCTTCGTGCCCGGGGCCGCATTGACGGACTTGACGGGCACGGCCTCGATGGGCTCGTCGCCGTCGTCGTCGCTGGCGGCGGCCGCTACCGGCGCCAGCTTGCGCACGCGGGGCTTCTTAGCCTCCGGCGCCTCGAGTGCGGCCGTGGCCGTGGGGGGCAGCACGGTGCGGCAGCCGTGCGTCTTGCACGCTGCGACGAAGATTTCGTCGAGCTGGAGCGGCGACAGGGCGCCGTCCTGTGCAAGGATGCGCTGCTGCAGCGCGGCGAGGAACGCGCGCAGAGTGCGCTCGTTCGCCTGGGCGAACCCGGCCATCCGAACATCGAGGTTCTGATATTCCGGGTCCTCGCTCGTCGAGCGGGCCTCGAGCGCAGTGCGCAGACACTCCGCATAGTACACGGCGAGGCGCTGGCCCTGGGGCAGCGTGTGCTGCACTAGGGGCATGAACCAGTCATGCCATGAGCGCGGGTCCTCGCCCGTGTAGGGCTCAGTGAGAGCCCGGCGGGCCGCGTGCGGGCGCGTCTCATGAATCCATGCCGTGATCGTCGCGAGGAGCCCGGGGGCACGCAAGTACGAGTCACGCACGGCCACGATAGTGGCATGATCGCGCGCGCAGCTCTGCTGCAGCGCCAAGATTGCAGCCTCATCCTCGGCAGTCCGCAGATCAGCCGGGACAAGTTCGAGACGAGCGAGCAGGGCGCGGTCACGCTCCAGGCCAGCAATAGAGGCCTCATAGAGGTCGCGCTTACGCTCAATCTCGGCGCGGAGGGCGCCGGGGCGGATGCGCCCGACGATCACTCCGGCAAGCGCCTCAGACTTAGTATACTCCTGGCCGCCGGCAGTGTCCGGGCCAAAGAGATACTTCGTCGGCTGAGCCGACTGGAAGTTCCGGACATCCTTCCGGAACCGGTCACCGTCGGCGAGGCGCGGCTTCGCGGGGAGGAAGGCGATCCGCGCGGGATCATCCTCCGCCGCAGCGGCGGTGCCAGCGAGCTGCACAGCAAGTTCGGCCTTCGCAGGCTCAACGTGCGCAAGTGCGGACAGCTGGCTACGGACTTCAGAACTGATCAGTTCAGAAGTGTTCGACATATTGCTCTCTTTGCAGCGTATAGCCACGAGAACAGAATGCCAGGGCACAAGATTTGATCTGCAGCGCACTGCAGATCCGGGACACGGTCTTCTCGTGGCGTGCGAGAACCGACTCAGGGACACTCAGAGAACTGCCGCTGGCAGACTCCGGGGCACAGTGTGCGACGCGAAGCGTGCAACCGGCGAAGTGACACAGACAATGATTGAGACTCTCGCGAGAGCTCGTGCGTGCGCTTCGGTCTGGGGATGCACCGAAGCCCGCGAGGGACACTAGAGTCACTTCCGAAGCACAATCAGCCCGCCCAGAGGCGACGCGGCCGAAGTGTGCAGCGTAGCACGCCACAAGTGGCGGTCGCCCGGAAAGCTCGTCCCAGATCTCTCTAAGCTTATGCGAGGCGGCGCGGCGAGGCGCGCGGCGCGGGCAGAGCCTGGAAGTCCAGCGACCCTTGAAGGTTCGATTCCGGCAGTATGGCGCCTGTCGCGTGCGAGATTAGTGTGTCTAATCGTGCGCGCGGGAAGCCCGTGCGGAGTGCAAGCTCGGCAGGGCAGGGTTTGGCGAGTGCTGCTGCTGTTAGCCACCGGGATGGTAGACTGAGGGTGTACCCGTCCAGCTACGGCGTACCCCGACACACGCATACAAGTGACCGCGGCGCTCTAACTAGCCTAGGCGCCGTCGATCTAGCAGCACGAAGGCTGCGCACATCATCTAGAACCCTAGCGGCTCACAAACGAGCATCCGCTATAATGTCGGATGCGACAATGAGCGCTCGAGCTCCCGCTGCAGCTGGGCTGAGAAAAGCAAAGGATCCGCGAGGCTACGAGGAATGCTGCGAGCGCGCAACTTTTGTCGGATGTCCGTATGCGCAAAACGTACGCGTCGGACTCCTTAAATACTCCGGCGGGCGGCGGACTCACGGCGGAATACTATACTAGTATAGGCTATAGCTACCGGTATATTGCGCATGCTACTATGATGCTAGTACTAGTCCGACTGAACACTTCGACTTGTGACTCTTGACTGTTTTGACCGTCGCGTCGGATCGGAGTGCACGTGGCTCCTCAGCGCTAGCAGCCTGGCAGGCGCTAGCGCTGAGTCCTGAATCTCCTGATCATGATCATCATGGCATGAGTCCGACGGTCCTGACTCCTGAAGTCCTGAGTGAGGCTGAGTCCTGATCTCCTGACTCTGCCACTGGGGCCAGCCTGCTGGTATCGCGATCGATCATCGGCGATGTCGGTATCGTCGTATCGATTCGATGAGCGAGCTTGCGAAGTTGCGAGTATTAGATTCTAGAGCAACCAGATCCATTGCCGAGGACTTAAATTGGCCGGTAATTCACCAAAAACTAAATTGCCGAATTTGCTCAAAACCGGAATTGCCGTGGCGATAAATTGCCGAATTCGAATTCAGACGTTCGTTCTATGGCGGCCTAAAACAATCTCTACCCCCAGCAACATTGCCGGCGCTTAAAATTGCCGAATTCGGCCTCTCGGCAATTTACGGCAAAATAAAGCGACGGCTAAAATTTAAAAGCCATCCTACAGTACCACTATACTAGTGGTATAGTACTAGTACTAGTAGTACTACGGTAGTCTCTAGAGTCTAGACTACTACCACTACTACTGTAGAACTGGTTAATTTAGTACAGGAAAATAATTAGTACTTCGCCAAAACTGCCACTTTAGCGGCTGGTAAAACTTTAGTAGGTCAGTCTTCGCAGGGCGTTTGTATGGCGGAGGCGGGGCTACCCCTACAAATTCTCGGCTTTAGCAGGCGAGAAATATTTAGTAGATCGCCCAAAAACTTTTAGTACTATAAATATGCAGCCCACTAAATATTTCTAGCTCTCCAGTAGGTTAGAACGTTAGAGCCGCTAGACTCTGAGACTGGCTAGTAGATTCTAGAGCAACCAGATCCATCATGCTGCCGATTCATGCATACCGTACCATACGCGTACGGTCAATGATCATGGGGTGTGGATCTCTCAGAAAAAACGATCTAGATCGAATCGTTCCGAGGTTCTATACATAGCGCCAGAACTTCGGAACTGCAAATTCGGGAATTGGAACAAGAAAACTGGAAATTCCACAAATTGCAAGCGGCCGCGGCCCGCGGCCCGCGCCGCCGGGCCGCGCGGCGCAGCGCGCGCGCGCCGCGGCCGGCGCCGGCGGCCCGGCCCGGCGGCCGGCCCCGGCCGCGGCGCGGCGGCCCGGCGGCCGGCGGGCGGCGGGCCGGCGGCGGCTGAAGCCCGGCCGGGAACGGCTTGGGCTGGTACCGACGTGCACACAGTCACACAGTCTGACACGTGCACAGACTCACACTCACTGTGTCACAGTGTAACAGGAAAATACCGGTACCAGATTGGAAATTAGTGGATCGTATACGTAAAACTTAATTGGCCCTCCCACAGGCGAAAAACTGGAGCCCGAAATTAGTGGATCGAAATTAGCCCGAACGCTTTCAGGCTTGTATGGGGCGGTAATGTTAAGGGGTACTGTATGAGGCCGCGTCCCACCAGGGAATTAGTGGAGCCCGAATTTAGTGGACTGAGTGATTTTTCCCGCTTCCTGGCGCTCGTGAGATTCGCCGCCGGCGCCCTCGTCGGGCCCTTGCGCCCTCGAGCTCGTCTCTCTCTGCGCCGCCCATGACCCCCGTGTCATCTGATCCGGCGCCACCTGACCTTTCTCCTGCTTCGCTGCCCTCTCTTCGGCGCCGGCAGCGATCCCCGTCACCTGCTCGCGGCCCTTCCCCTGCCTCCGGATCCGACCCTTCCTCGGCTCCCTCCTCGCCTCTTCCGCCTCGTAGGCCTCCGCCGCGTTCCCGTCGGCGGATCTCTCGATCGACCCTGGACTCTCCGCCTGCCACTGTCTGTGGGGTACCTCCGCCGCCGTGTTCGGCGCCGGCTGTCAGTACTTTGCTCGGTAGCTCCCCCATCGTGGCTCCTCGGGGGCCTCTTCGTCGTCGTCGTTCGCTGGGTTCCGGCTCCGGGTCAGATTTCTCGCCGGGCTTACCTTCTCCTGGCTCTGCTCCTGGGCCCTCAGCTCCTCCCGACCCCTCGCGACCCGCCTCGTCTCCGCACTCCCCGCTCTCTGCGCCGCCTGTCAGTGCCCACGCTCACTCCACTCTGCCGTCCCGGCACCGCTCCCTGCCCTGCCCCGCATCCGCTGCCCACCCCCTACCGCTGCCTCCCGCCCACTCCCTCTCCTTCCTCATATCTTCCTCCTACCACCTTCTTCACCTCGACAGAACGGGACACCGATTAATCGGGGTCCTGGGGCGCAGGTGAGGAGGAGGGAGGAGGCAGAGTGAGGAGGAGGAGGGGTGGCGGAGCGGCGGCAAGGGAGGGTGGCGGACTGCGAGACATTTCACTTCCAGGGCTCATGAGGGATGGAGGAGTTGATCAAGGGGTGGGCGCGCGGGTCTGGTTACGGCTACCACCGAAAACCATGGCTCCCCCACTCAGGCGAACCTCCCATATTGAGCGACCCATGGCCGGCACCTTGCTAGCGTCTTCGGCTAGACAGATGACCGGTCGGAAGGGCGCGTCACGTAGAACATTGATACATGTGCCGTGGTGTATCAATGCGACGTCCACTTTTGCAAAAAAAAACTCCTGGGCCCTCAGCTCCGGGACCGGCTTCCCCGATCTCCTCCCGGACTCGTGGTCGTACCCGTCGCCGGCTTGCCGAGCCTACGTCTCCTTCTACTTCCCTCCGGCGGTTTGCCGGGCCGGACCCTCCGGCCTTTGTTCTTGATACCGGACCGCCGCCTTTGCCTTCGTCTTCTGCTTCGCTGGTCGTATCCCGCCGGCGCCGGCGTACTTCGTCTTATAGTTTAGTTCGGTCTAGTTCGGATTCTGATCGTAGTGTTGATGCTAGAGTTAGTTTCAATACTAGCTATAGTCCTCGTGCTCAACCTGTTGTTCGCCGTCGTTTGCAGTTCGACTGCCCGTCTCGACCCCGGTCGGCTTTAGTGATTCCTTTGACTGTCCTTTTGCCTGCTCTTGATCCGCCTGCTCCGCCTCCTGTGTCCTCCTCGACCTTGTGCCGTAGCTCTGCCCTTTCGCGTCGTCCTGCTTCGCCTCCGCCTCCGCGTCGTCTTGTTGTTCCTCTTACTTGTCTGCTTCCTGTTATTTATCTTTCTCAAATTTGTCCTCCGCTTCTTAGTGATGTAATTCCTTCCGATATTGATGGTATCTCTAGCTCTGGCTCTTCTTCGTATCAGTCATCCTCTGTCCCTAGCATAGATCTGCTCGATTTCTCGTCTCTTCTCGATCTGTCTAGATCTCGAGCTCTGTGTCTTTTCTTTTTTATTGTCGATTTTGGCTCTTTGTCTTATCTTTCTTCGTGCTCTTGTCTTAGTTATTTTGCTTTTTTGTCTTTCGGCCCCCTGGGCAGCCCCCGCAGTGCTGGTGTCTAGAGACTGTGGCCGGTAATTCACCAAAAAAAAAGAGTGATTTTGAGTCAAACTTTTGGTCCTCTATATATATAGCTAATTTCCGGCTCCACTAATTATCAGCGTCCAGCTATAGTATTTCATATATATATATATTCCGATGTTCCGAACTTCTTTTTTAAAATTATCGTATATCCAGATCTTTTTCTTCTTCTCCCAAAAACGTTGAAAAACAGTTTTAACGGTTCGCGTTTCGATCCGACGTTCCGAACTTTAAGATCTAGAACTGGCCGTCGGGGCCCGGGGGGCGGCGGCCCGCGCCGGCGGGGGCCCGGGGGAGCTTGCACTGGGGCTGGTCCGAAATCTCAAGTCCTTGCACCGGGGCTGGGGGGCTGGCCCTAGCGGCTTGGCCTCCCGAAATTTTCGGCTGGCCAGGCCAAGCTCCATCAAATCTGCCTCTTTGAGTACCCCATCCACGGGGAGAAAAGGAGGGGCTTGGGGTCTGGCTTGGGCAGTTGGCTTGCCGGCTCTCGAAAACGGGCAAAAACCCTAGCCCGGCAAGCCGGGGTTTTGGCCGCGGCCAGGCCGCCTAGCCCAGGCGCCCCCCCGCGGGCCCCGCCCAAATTGAACGGCGAGCTAGCCGGTACCGGTTTGGCCGCCGGCCAGTGCCCATTGCTACTAGGCTAGGCGGCGGGTACGTCGATCCTTCGGCAGTCGGCCTTGGGGAAAGGAGAGGCCCTTAGGTCTGTTGGTCACTTGTCACAAAATTTTAGAAAGCGAAATTCGTATATTTGAAGACACCTACTACCCCATTTTAGACCCTGGGGAGCACGATGGTCCGGCCCGTTTTCCTATGAGAGGCCTCTAGTGGGCAGTAACAGCACGTCGAAAAGCACAGAAAAGCATTTTCCCGGAAAAAAAATCGAAAGCGCAAATCACATTGGCCTTCCAAGTCGAAATTTGAAAATTATTAATTTGAAGAGACCGCACCCCATTCGCTTGGAAATAGTTTCCAAATTAACGGAGCGCCAAGTGGCCCGCCAGCAAATTTGTATGAGTCAGGGTCGTTGTGTGCCACGAGGTGGGTTTTAAATATACTTGATACGTTAGTTCAAAGATTATCAAAATAAACAATTTAGACAGAGCCTTATTAATGCGAATTACATTCAAATGATTCATAGATAATTGTTAACCACCTCCAAAAAGCGCCGAAAGTCGTTTTCATTCAGCTGAGACGACCAATGGGCCCCTCGGGGCCTGTGCTCGGTACAATTGCGGCCGATTGGGCCCCGCATCGATATCTGTACCCTTGCGGCACAATTCTGTACCCTCTTACGTACCTTGACCGAGTGGACCCTCCTGTTTCTCCTCCCCCCTCCCCCGTAACCGCGCGCGGTTGTGGGCCCCCGTTTAAAAACAAAGAGCTGCCACCCTCACGCCTTGAAGCCCCAAGACCCAAGGCCACTCCTGCTCCGCAGGGACTCGCTTGTTTCACATATTCGGGACCGCGAGGCTGCCATAGTATGCCGAAACGCGCCGAACATTGATTCCGGGGGCCGGCCCGGCGGGCCGGGGGCCGGCGCGTGGTCAGGCGTCGACGGCCTTGGCGAGGAACTCCTTCAGCTGGCTCACCATCCCCCGCTCCTGCGCCCCCGCCCCCCGCCGGGATCAGAGAGCTTAATCCTAATGATTGAGAGGGGCCGCGAGGGCGCACGGAGCGGATGCGGGCGGCCTCCTCCTCGGCGCGCTTGAGGATCTCCGCCGCCGCCCGCTCCAGCCCCGCCGCCTCCTCCGCCTCCTGCCGCCCTGCCCCGCGCGCCCCACGCCCCGCGCCCCGTCAGCTCGCCCCGGGGGGGAGGGCGGGGGAACACGAGGCGGGGGCCGGGGGTCTAGAGTGGGCGGGGGGGAAAACGAGGCGGGGGCCGGGGTTCTAGAGTGGGCGGGGGGCAGGGGGGGGCGGACGGAGGGCGGCGGCGTCGCGCTCCTGGGCCGCCCGCAGCTCCGCGGACTGCTCCGCCAGCTTCTGCACCGCCCCCGCCTTCTTCTGGATCTGCGGGGCGGCCCACAGTCCAGCTCAGCTTAAGCTTGTGCAAATCAAGCTTTGGAATCGTTCGGAAATATTAATAGAATCGCCTCGCGCTGGAAGTTCTTGTAGAGGTCCCGCACCGCGTCCTCCTCCTCTGCTCCCGACCGCGACGCGGTCGGAGGGGGGGGGGTACGGGTTCTCGCTGGGAGGGGGCGCGGGCACCGCGGACGCGCTTGGCGACGGCCTCGACGCGCTCCAGGAAGCCGCGCATGAGCTCCTTCCTGCGGAGAAGGAGCGATAAGCGAATCGAGGGCCGCACAGCCGGCTCGAGGAGCACTTACTTGCGCTTCTCCACGCGCGCGAGGACCGCTTTCTTCTCCTTCTCGAAGTCCGCCTGCGCGGCACGCGGGCGGGGGCCGGGTTTCCGAGTTCGAGCGCTCAGGTTCAAGTTCTAAATCCAATCTCGCCTTGGTCTGGCCGATGATCTGCTCGACCTTGCGCTTCTTCTGCTGAGCGCCCTTCCCGATCGCCTGCTTCAGCGTCGAGAAGAGGCCCCCCAGCCTGCGCGGATTCGAAGGCGCGGCCGCGGTAAGCATTTCGACAGGGCGCCGCTAAAAGCTCAAGCTTATGCGCGGCGGAGAATATTGATTGGCCGGGCGGGACGCGTGCGGGCGGACCCCTCGACGGTCGAGCTGTCCTCCACGTCGCTCATGTCGCTGATGCCGCCCAGCGACTCTGCGAAGCCGAGCCGATCGCGGGCGAGAAGTCCGTGAGGGGGGATCCGGCCCAAGCGCGTGCTCGCGGAGCCGGCGCGAACCGCGGGACGGGGAAGCCTCGCGATCGAGATCGAGGTCCAGATCGTCCTCCAGAACCGCCGATTTCAGGCCCCCCTTCTTCGCGCCCGCCTTCGGCTTGCTGGGCCCGGCCGCCGCCGCCGTAGCCCCGGCCGTCGTCCCGCGGCCCTCTGCGCGAATTCGGGCGCCGTCAGTGACGCATGCTGGTTGAAAAGAAGCGGATGATGGACCGCCCGACCTGCAGCTGGCGCGCCCTTCTTCTTCTTGGTCGCGGCCGCTGGCTCTGAGTCGCCAGCTCCGATCTCATCCCACTGCGGGGCGATCGGGGAGAAGCAGGAGAGCAGGCGAGTCGCGAAATGAGCCCGAAGCTCGCCGGCGCCCAATGGCGGCCCTGCGGCGAGCGGGGGAAGCGCGCGGGCCACGAGCTCGCGCACGCACGTCGGCGTCGTCTTCGTCGGCTTTCGCGGCCGCCGCCGACGAAGAGGTAGCGCCTCCAGCTACGCGCGAAGCTCAGAGGCGCGCGGGGAGGCGGCAGGAGACCGATCGCACCTTTGGCGGCGCCCTTCTTCGGAGCGGGCTTCGCGGGCGCGCGCTTCGGGGGCGGCGACTCCTCGTAGTCCTCCTCGTCCTCGTTCGCCCGCTTCCGCGGCATCGCTCTTTTTTTCTTCGAATCGCTGTACGGGGGTCCTCTCATCGACTCACATCGAGCCAGACCAGATCCCGACAAATCCGGCCGGCGTCGAAAGCCCCGCCATTGTGGAGCGATGGCCGCGCTTCTTGCGAACTACTGGAAGACGCAGCGCGAGAACGAGGTCGTGAACAGCGTGCCCTCTGTGAAACTGCAGAACATTTTCGCGGAGAGGCCCGCTGCGCCCGAGATCAGCCCGTTCGGCGGCGTGAACGAGCCGCTGCCGCCCGCACCACCTCAGGAGCGCCAGCAGCAGCGCGAGGGCCACTGGCAAGGCCGCGGGCAGCGAGGGCGCGGGCACTGGCACGGCCGCGGTCGGGGCCGCGGAGGACACGGCCACTACGCGCTCCCGCCCGGCCTCGTCTGCCCCGGTCCCGGGTTTCCGATCCTGCCCGCTGCGGCGTATGCGGCAGCCCAACAACACGTCGCCTCGCTTCCCTACAAGCGCGGCCGCGAGCTGATAGACGCAGAAGGCACGCCGCCCCGCCCAGCTCGCCCTGCTCGCGTGCCCCGCTGATCGGCGCGGCCCGGGGGCTGGGGCGCTGCACTGCGGCTGCAGGCGGCGACAAGGCGGACTGCGCGGAGCGGACGCGGCGGCGCATCGCGGCGATCGACGCGGAGCTGGCTGCGCTGCACGCGGAGCGGGAGGAGCTCGCGGCGTACCTGGTCGAGTTGGAGGAGCCCGCGGAGGAGCCCGCGGCGCCGGCCGGCGGGGAGGCCGCGGGGGAGGACGGGACGGCGGGCGAGGACGGGGCGGCGGGCGCCGCGGACACGGAGCCCACGCCCGCAGCTGCGGCCGCCTCGTCATCGTCACCGGCGCGTCCGCGGGGCGGAGGCGGCGGCCGCGGTCGCGGGGGGAAGCACCAGCGGCGTGGCTAGCTATGTACAAGGGCAGCTAAGCAGCATCCCGGCCGTGTGTATAAATGCACACGAAGCTTTTAGCCGGTGGCTAGGCATGCCTCCGGTCCGCGCGCATGCCTCCGCGGCCGCCGGCCGACGCCCGGCGTACATGTATGACGGACTCAGCTGACGGGCTGCAGCTGCAGCTGAAGTCGGCGTTGCGATCAGGCGCTGGTGAGGGGGCGCCTGGCTGCGATCGGCGGTCAGCCGCCAGTGGCCAGCCGCGCGCCAGCAGTGAAGAGGGGTACGGGCGACTGCGCGTGCTGTGGAGCCGCCCGCCGCGCGCAGTCTGGCAGCTATAGCTACTGGCAATTACTATCTACATAGGCAGCGTCATCGGCAGCAATGGGCCCGAAGAAGAAAGGGAAGCAGCCGGCGAAGCGATCCAGGTCCTCGGACGACGAGGAGAGCCCGGGCTCCGGCGCGCGGCGCCGGCTCGCCGACGACGCTCCGAGCTCGCAATTGGAGACCCTCCCGACCCCGTCCTGCAGCGCATCCTCACGTTCGTCGGCCTGCGCGAGTCGTGGAAGTGCGCCCGCGGCATCAGCAAGCGAATCCGGGCCATGCTCATCGCCAACGAGTGGGAACGGCTCTCGTTTCCCTGTGAGAATCCAAGCTTAAGAGCCCGGGCGGAACAGGGCCTCGCACAGGCGGCGGCACAGCTCGCCGAAGACATAGCTGGCTGGACGAAGCGGGCGAATAGGGGACACGTGCGCGTGCAGAGCCTGTTCGTGGAGGCCCTCGATCTGCACCCCAAGCGCGAGCTCGTGCCGGCCCTCGTCGCGGCGCTGCCGGGCCTAAAGCACGTCGTGATCCGCCACGGCGACATCTCTGCCGGCATCCGCCGCGAGCCCTTCGACTTCTTCCCGAGCCCCTCTTCGCTGAAGACGCGGCACGAGTACGCGGCGGCGCTGCTGCGCGCCGCCGTCGCCTCCTCGGCCGCTACGCTCGCCGCCTTGGAGTTCGCGCTCGAGGTCGACGCGCTGAACGTCGAGGACGCCATCCGCGCGACGCCCGCCCCGAGTCTGCCTCTCGCCACTCCTCCTCCGCCTCGGGGCGCGTCTCACCTCCCGCGTGCGCGCTCAGCGGGGCGCCTGCAGCGGGGCTTCCTGACGCAGCTGGGGAAGCTCCCCGCGCTGCGCCGCCTGAACCTCGTGGGCTACTGCTCGATGGCGCCCGAGTTCGTGCGGGGCCTCGCCGGCGCCGCCCCGGGCCTCACCTCCTTCCACTTCGCCTCCGTGGGCCCCGAACGCGAGTTCCCCTCCGGCTCCGCCTTCGACGACAGCGCCGTGCGTCCCGTCCCGCCCGCCCGGCGCCCTCGGCCTCTGAAGGGCGAGCAGGGCGAGGGCTCAACCTGTTGTTCGCCGTCGTTTGCAGTTCGACTGCCCGTCTCGACCCCGGTCGGCTTTAGTGATTCCTTTGACTGTCCTTTTGCCTGCTCTTGATCCGCCTGCTCCGCCTCCTGTGTCCTCCTCGACCTTGTGCCGTAGCTCTGCCCTTTCGCGTCGTCCTGCTTCGCCTCCGCCTCCGCGTCGTCTTGTTGTTCCTCTTACTTGTCTGCTTCCTGTTATTTATCTTTCTCAAATTTGTCCTCCGCTTCTTAGTGATGTAATTCCTTCCGATATTGATGGTATCTCTAGCTCTGGCTCTTCTTCGTATCAGTCATCCTCTGTCCCTAGCATAGATCTGCTCGATTTCTCGTCTCTTCTCGATCTGTCTAGATCTCGAGCTCTGTGTCTTTTCTTTTTATTGTCGATTTTGGCTCTTTGTCTTATCTTTCTTCGTGCTCTTGTCTTAGTTATTTTGCTTTTTTGTCTTTCGGCCCCCTGGGCAGCCCCCGCAGTGCTGGTGTCTAGAGACTGTGGCCGGTAATTCACCAAAAAAAAAGAGTGATTTTGAGTCAAACTTTTGGTCCTCTATATATATAGCTAATTTCCGGCTCCACTAATTATCAGCGTCCAGCTATAGTATTTCATATATATATATATTCCGATGTTCCGAACTTCTTTTTTAAAATTATCGTATATCCAGATCTTTTTCTTCTTCTCCCAAAAACGTTGAAAAACAGTTTTAACGGTTCGCGTTTCGATCCGACGTTCCGAACTTTAAGATCTAGAACTGGCCGTCGGGGCCCGGGGGGCGGCGGCCCGCGCCGGCGGGGGCCCGGGGAGCTTGCACTGGGGCTGGTCCGAAATCTCAAGTCCTTGCACCGGGGCTGGGGGCTGGCCCTAGCGGCTTGGCCTCCCGAAATTTTCGGCTGGCCAGGCCAAGCTCCATCAAATCTGCCTCTTTGAGTACCCCATCCACGGGGAGAAAAGGAGGGCTTGGGGTCTGGCTTGGGCAGTTGGCTTGCCGGCTCTCGAAAACGGGCAAAAACCCTAGCCCGGCAAGCCGGGGTTTTGGCCGCGGCCAGGCCGCCTAGCCCAGGCGCCCCCCCGCGGGCCCCGCCCAAATTGAACGGCGAGCTAGCCGGTACCGGTTTGGCCGCCGGCCAGTGCCCATTGCTACTAGGCTAGGCGGCGGGTACGTCGATCCTTCGGCAGTCGGCCTTGGGGAAAGGAGAGGCCCTTAGGTCTGTTGGTCACTTGTCACAAAATTTTAGAAAGCGAAATTCGTATATTTGAAGACACCTACTACCCCATTTTAGACCCTGGGGAGCACGATGGTCCGGCCCGTTTTCCTATGAGAGGCCTCTAGTGGGCAGTAACAGCACGTCGAAAAGCACAGAAAAGCATTTTCCCGGAAAAAAAATCGAAAGCGCAAATCACATTGGCCTTCCAAGTCGAAATTTGAAAATTATTAATTTGAAGAGACCGCACCCCATTCGCTTGGAAATAGTTTCCAAATTAACGGAGCGCCAAGTGGCCCGCCAGCAAATTTGTATGAGTCAGGGTCGTTGTGTGCCACGAGGTGGGTTTTAAATATACTTGATACGTTAGTTCAAAGATTATCAAAATAAACAATTTAGACAGAGCCTTATTAATGCGAATTACATTCAAATGATTCATAGATAATTGTTAACCACCTCCAAAAAGCGCCGAAAGTCGTTTTCATTCAGCTGAGACGACCAATGGGCCCCTCGGGGCCTGTGCTCGGTACAATTGCGGCCGATTGGGCCCCGCATCGATATCTGTACCCTTGCGGCACAATTCTGTACCCTCTTACGTACCTTGACCGAGTGGACCCTCCTGTTTCTCCTCCCCCCTCCCCCGTAACCGCGCGCGGTTGTGGGCCCCGTTTAAAAACAAAGAGCTGCCACCCTCACGCCTTGAAGCCCCAAGACCCAAGGCCACTCCTGCTCCGCAGGGACTCGCTTGTTTCACATATTCGGGACCGCGAGGCTGCCATAGTATGCCGAAACGCGCCGAACATTGATTCCGGGGGCCGGCCCGGCGGGCCGGGGGCCGGCGCGTGGTCAGGCGTCGACGGCCTTGGCGAGGAACTCCTTCAGCTGGCTCACCATCCCCCGCTCCTGCGCCCCCGCCCCCCGCCGGGATCAGAGAGCTTAATCCTAATGATTGAGAGGGGCCGCGAGGGCGCACGGAGCGGATGCGGGCGGCCTCCTCCTCGGCGCGCTTGAGGATCTCCGCCGCCGCCCGCTCCAGCCCCGCCGCCTCCTCCGCCTCCTGCCGCCCTGCCCCGCGCGCCCCACGCCCCGCGCCCCGTCAGCTCGCCCCGGGGGGGAGGGCGGGGGAACACGAGGCGGGGGCCGGGGGTCTAGAGTGGGCGGGGGGGAAAACGAGGCGGGGGCCGGGGTTCTAGAGTGGGCGGGGGGCAGGGGGGGGCGGACGGAGGGCGGCGGCGTCGCGCTCCTGGGCCGCCCGCAGCTCCGCGGACTGCTCCGCCAGCTTCTGCACCGCCCCCGCCTTCTTCTGGATCTGCGGGGCGGCCCACAGTCCAGCTCAGCTTAAGCTTGTGCAAATCAAGCTTTGGAATCGTTCGGAAATATTAATAGAATCGCCTCGCGCTGGAAGTTCTTGTAGAGGTCCCGCACCGCGTCCTCCTCCTCTGCTCCCGACCGCGACGCGGTCGGAGGGGGGGGGGTACGGGTTCTCGCTGGGAGGGGGCGCGGGCACCGCGGACGCGCTTGGCGACGGCCTCGACGCGCTCCAGGAAGCCGCGCATGAGCTCCTTCCTGCGGAGAAGGAGCGATAAGCGAATCGAGGGCCGCACAGCCGGCTCGAGGAGCACTTACTTGCGCTTCTCCACGCGCGCGAGGACCGCTTTCTTCTCCTTCTCGAAGTCCGCCTGCGCGGCACGCGGGCGGGGGCCGGGTTTCCGAGTTCGAGCGCTCAGGTTCAAGTTCTAAATCCAATCTCGCCTTGGTCTGGCCGATGATCTGCTCGACCTTGCGCTTCTTCTGCTGAGCGCCCTTCCCGATCGCCTGCTTCAGCGTCGAGAAGAGGCCCCCCAGCCTGCGCGGATTCGAAGGCGCGGCCGCGGTAAGCATTTCGACAGGGCGCCGCTAAAAGCTCAAGCTTATGCGCGGCGGAGAATATTGATTGGCCGGGCGGGACGCGTGCGGGCGGACCCCTCGACGGTCGAGCTGTCCTCCACGTCGCTCATGTCGCTGATGCCGCCAGCGACTCTGCGAAGCCGAGCCGATCGCGGGCGAGAAGTCCGTGAGGGGGATCCGGCCCAAGCGCGTGCTCGCGGAGCCGGCGCGAACCGCGGGACGGGGAAGCCTCGCGATCGAGATCGAGGTCCAGATCGTCCTCCAGAACCGCCGATTTCAGGCCCCCTTCTTCGCGCCCGCCTTCGGCTTGCTGGGCCCGGCCGCCGCCGCCGTAGCCCCGGCCGTCGTCCCGCGGCCCTCTGCGCGAATTCGGGCGCCGTCAGTGACGCATGCTGGTTGAAAAGAAGCGGATGATGGACCGCCCGACCTGCAGCTGGCGCGCCCTTCTTCTTCTTGGTCGCGGCCGCTGGCTCTGAGTCGCCAGCTCCGATCTCATCCCACTGCGGGGCGATCGGGGAGAAGCAGGAGAGCAGGCGAGTCGCGAAATGAGCCCGAAGCTCGCCGGCGCCCAATGGCGGCCCTGCGGCGAGCGGGGGAAGCGCGCGGGCCACGAGCTCGCGCACGCACGTCGGCGTCGTCTTCGTCGGCTTTCGCGGCCGCCGCCGACGAAGAGGTAGCGCCTCCAGCTACGCGCGAAGCTCAGAGGCGCGCGGGGAGGCGGCAGGAGACCGATCGCACCTTTGGCGGCGCCCTTCTTCGGAGCGGGCTTCGCGGGCGCGCGCTTCGGGGGCGGCGACTCCTCGTAGTCCTCCTCGTCCTCGTTCGCCCGCTTCCGCGGCATCGCTCTTTTTTTCTTCGAATCGCTGTACGGGGGTCCTCTCATCGACTCACATCGAGCCAGACCAGATCCCGACAAATCCGGCCGGCGTCGAAAGCCCCGCCATTGTGGAGCGATGGCCGCGCTTCTTGCGAACTACTGGAAGACGCAGCGCGAGAACGAGGTCGTGAACAGCGTGCCCTCTGTGAAACTGCAGAACATTTTCGCGGAGAGGCCCGCTGCGCCCGAGATCAGCCCGTTCGGCGGCGTGAACGAGCCGCTGCCGCCCGCACCACCTCAGGAGCGCCAGCAGCAGCGCGAGGGCCACTGGCAAGGCCGCGGGCAGCGAGGGCGCGGGCACTGGCACGGCCGCGGTCGGGGCCGCGGAGGACACGGCCACTACGCGCTCCCGCCCGGCCTCGTCTGCCCCGGTCCCGGGTTTCCGATCCTGCCCGCTGCGGCGTATGCGGCAGCCCAACAACACGTCGCCTCGCTTCCCTACAAGCGCGGCCGCGAGCTGATAGACGCAGAAGGCACGCCGCCCCGCCCAGCTCGCCCTGCTCGCGTGCCCCGCTGATCGGCGCGGCCCGGGGGCTGGGGCGCTGCACTGCGGCTGCAGGCGGCGACAAGGCGGACTGCGCGGAGCGGACGCGGCGGCGCATCGCGGCGATCGACGCGGAGCTGGCTGCGCTGCACGCGGAGCGGGAGGAGCTCGCGGCGTACCTGGTCGAGTTGGAGGAGCCCGCGGAGGAGCCCGCGGCGCCGGCCGGCGGGGAGGCCGCGGGGAGGACGGGACGGCGGGCGAGGACGGGGCGGCGGGCGCCGCGGACACGGAGCCCACGCCCGCAGCTGCGGCCGCCTCGTCATCGTCACCGGCGCGTCCGCGGGGCGGAGGCGGCGGCCGCGGTCGCGGGGGGAAGCACCAGCGGCGTGGCTAGCTATGTACAAGGGCAGCTAAGCAGCATCCCGGCCGTGTGTATAAATGCACACGAAGCTTTTAGCCGGTGGCTAGGCATGCCTCCGGTCCGCGCGCATGCCTCCGCGGCCGCCGGCCGACGCCCGGCGTACATGTATGACGGACTCAGCTGACGGGCTGCAGCTGCAGCTGAAGTCGGCGTTGCGATCAGGCGCTGGTGAGGGGGGCGCCTGGCTGCGATCGGCGGTCAGCCGCCAGTGGCCAGCCGCGCGCCAGCAGTGAAGAGGGGTACGGGCGACTGCGCGTGCTGTGGAGCCGCCCGCCGCGCGCAGTCTGGCAGCTATAGCTACTGGCAATTACTATCTACATAGGCAGCGTCATCGGCAGCAATGGGCCCGAAGAAGAAAGGGAAGCAGCCGGCGAAGCGATCCAGGTCCTCGGACGACGAGGAGAGCCCGGGCTCCGGCGCGCGGCGCCGGCTCGCCGACGACGCTCCGAGCTCGCAATTGGAGACCCTCCCCGACCCCGTCCTGCAGCGCATCCTCACGTTCGTCGGCCTGCGCGAGTCGTGGAAGTGCGCCCGCGGCATCAGCAAGCGAATCCGGGCCATGCTCATCGCCAACGAGTGGGAACGGCTCTCGTTTCCCTGTGAGAATCCAAGCTTAAGAGCCCGGGCGGAACAGGGCCTCGCACAGGCGGCGGCACAGCTCGCCGAAGACATAGCTGGCTGGACGAAGCGGGCGAATAGGGGACACGTGCGCGTGCAGAGCCTGTTCGTGGAGGCCCTCGATCTGCACCCCAAGCGCGAGCTCGTGCCGGCCCTCGTCGCGGCGCTGCCGGGCCTAAAGCACGTCGTGATCCGCCACGGCGACATCTCTGCCGGCATCCGCCGCGAGCCCTTCGACTTCTTCCCGAGCCCCTCTTCGCTGAAGACGCGGCACGAGTACGCGGCGGCGCTGCTGCGCGCCGCCGTCGCCTCCTCGGCCGCTACGCTCGCCGCCTTGGAGTTCGCGCTCGAGGTCGACGCGCTGAACGTCGAGGACGCCATCCGCGCGACGCCCGCCCCGAGTCTGCCTCTCGCCACTCCTCCTCCGCCTCGGGGCGCGTCTCACCTCCCGCGTGCGCGCTCAGCGGGGCGCCTGCAGCGGGGCTTCCTGACGCAGCTGGGGAAGCTCCCCGCGCTGCGCCGCCTGAACCTCGTGGGCTACTGCTCGATGGCGCCCGAGTTCGTGCGGGGCCTCGCCGGCGCCGCCCCGGGCCTCACCTCCTTCCACTTCGCCTCCGTGGGCCCCGAACGCGAGTTCCCCTCCGGCTCCGCCTTCGACGACAGCGCCGTGCGTCCCGTCCCGCCCGCCCGGCGCCCTCGGCCTCTGAAGGGCGAGCAGGACGAGGAGGGCGAGGGGCAGGGGGAGGCGGCGGGAGAGGCGGCGGCGGGGGCCGCGGCCCTCGGCGCCATCGTCGAGGCCGTCGCCGAGGGCCTCCCCAACCTCGAGGTCCGCCCCGCCCCGCCCCCCGCGGAGTCTCAAGCAAGCCGATGCCCCGCCTGACCTCGCTCCGCTGCGCCGCGCCGGGGCAGGAGCTGGACGTGGGGTGGACCGGCTCGAGCGTGGGGCCGGGCCCGCTGGAGACCGTCGGCCGCCTCCGGTCCCTCCGCCACCTCTGTGCGCGTCCGCGGCGCCCCGACGCTACGGGGCCGCCGCTTTGCCCCGGAGAACATGTAGCCCGGCGGCTTCTCGCCCCCCTAGAGCGCTGCACGGCTCTGCTGCGCGCCGCGCCGCCCCGTCGGCGCCCCGGAAAGCCGACTCGAGCGCGCAGTGGTGCGCTGCAGCGAGCTGGCGAGGGGCGCGCTGCCCGGCCTCGTGCGGGGCCTGGGGCCCCAACCGGCCCTCGCCCACCTCGAGATCCGCGAGCTGGTCCGCCCGCCCGCCCCTCCGCCCGCCCGCCCGCCCGGCGCTCCGGCGGGGGCCGGGGCCCGGCCCAGCGGCGGCGCCCCTCACGCCCGGCGTACAGCACGGCTCCATATCCTTCGAGGGCCAGCTCGAGGCGCTCCGGAGGGTGGTGCTCGCCGCCCCCGGCCCCGCCCCGCTGAGCCCTCGCGCCCCGCGCCCCGCTGAGGGGCCGCGGGGCAGAGCTCGCTGCGGCGGCTGGAGATCGAGCCGATCGACGTCGAGCCGGCCGCCTGGGCCGCCCTCGGCACCCTCAGCCAGGTGCGCGCCCGGCGGCCCCCGCGCTCAGCTCTGCGCGCGCGGCCCGCCGCGCCGGCGGCCGACGGGACGCGCGTGCAGCTGGAGCACCTGTGGATCCGCGCGAGGGTCGCGGGCGTCACGGAGGGCTGGCGCTGGACCTTCCCCGCGGCCTTCCCGCGGCTCCGGACGCTGACGCTGGTGGTGGACGGCTGCGCGGGGCCCGACCAGTCGGTCTTCTTCGACGCGCTGGCCGGCCAGCTGGCCGAGCCCTGCCCCTGGGGCCTCCGCGACCTCACTATCGACGTGCGCCCCGCGGCGGCCGCCGTGGAAGCTCGCCGGCCCTCGCGGCGCGGGGCGCGGGGCGAGCGGGCGGGGCGGGGCGCAGGTCGTGCCCACGCCGTGCCGCTGCGACTCGTGCGACGACGGGACGGGCCAGGCGGCGCTCTCCGCCGCCCTCGGCCGCCTCCTCGCCCTCGACGCCATCCGGCGCGCCCTCGTGAGCTACGACCGCCTCTCGCTCGATCCGCGCCGGGGCGGCGCCGTGCCCGAGCTGGAGGCGCTGGCGGGGTGCACCCGCCTCGCCCGCCTGCACCTCGAGACCCACGTCGACGCCCCGCTGAAGGCCGCCGAGGCCGACGCGTTCGCGCCCCTCGGGGGCCTCCCCGCGGAGGGGCGCAAGTTCAGCGTGATGGCCTCCGCGGGGGCGGCCAGCAAGGTCGCCGCCACCCGCCTCCGCGCGCTGCTCCCGGGCTGGCTCGTCCAGGTGCGAGCGACCCCGACGCCCCTGGCCTGCCGCCCGCCAGCCCTGCCCCGCCCGTGCTCAGGCGCGCCGCGCCGCGCGCGCGCGCGCAGATCCCGGAGCGGCAGAAGCGCAGCGAGATGCGCATGACCCCCGCCGCCGCTTTCTTCGGCATGATCCAGGTCAGCCAAGGTTAGAAGGATCGAGGAGTGCAGCTGAGCTCGAGCTCGATTTCACAGGGGGGGGGGGGGGGGGGGGGGGGGGGGGGGGGGGGCTGCGGGGCGGCGAAAAAGAGCGGCGGCCCGGCGGAAGGCTTGAGCGGCGAGCACCAGCCAGGGGTCCACTCATGTGAAATTGCAATTCAATCGGATTGTACAAGGTGCTTCTGTTCCAGCCTATGGAAACTAAGCTATCACGCATTCGAGATCGCATCTGCCAGGGAGGGGCCCCCGGGGCGCCCTGCCCAAAAAAACCGACTGCCGAAAAAGAGAGCTGTCTAGAAAAAGGAATCTCACTGCCAACTCGGGCCGCTTGGGGGGCCTACCGCAGCGCGTCATGCACTGCGCGGGGGTCAGGAGGGGCGGACGGGGCGGGCGAGACGGGCGCACCCGGGGGCAGGCCGAGGAAGGCCCGCAGGTCCGGGAGCATGGGGGCCGGCACGCTCCGCTGCCAGACCTCGGCGCTCAACTCCCGCAGCTGCGCGCGTGGCGGCGGCGGTCAGAGAAGAAGAAAGGGGGGGCGGGGCGGGGCGGGGCGGGCCTGGCCGGCGGTCTCGACCCACTCGTTCTGGAGGGTGTCGACGACGGGGCGGACCTCGTCCACGCTGCGGCCCGCCCACCCCGCGAACTCCTCCATGCACGCCCGGATCGGCGTCTCCGACGGCACCGCCGGCGGCCCCGCCCCCGCCCCCGGCCCCGGCCCCGCCGCCCCCGCCTCCGCCGCCTCCGCCGACGCCGGCGCCGCTGTCCCGGGCTGCACCACCTGCAACCGCTGCACCGAGACGCCCTGCTGGGGCCGCGGGCGCGGCTGCTGCTGCTGCTGCTGCTGCTGCTGCTGCTGCTGTGAAGGGCGGCCCCGCGGCAGCGACGACTGGGGGCCCACGCGGGTCGCGGCCCGCATCTCCTCCCCCCCGTCCGCGGCCGCCGGCGCCGGTGCCGGGGCGGCGGCGGAGGCGGCGGAGAGCTCCTCGACGGAGGCGCTGCCGGAGGCGGCGACGCGCTTCTCGACCTCGGCGCGGCAGTTGGTGGCGACCTGCACGACCTCCCGCACCCGCTTCTCCACCGCCTTCTCCGCCGCCTCGTCCCCCGCGGCGCGCACCGCCTTGAGGCGGTCCATGAGCGTCGTGTGCTCGACCCGCAGCGACTCGTAGAGCGCGAGGAGCGACTTGAGGTCCATCAGCTGCAGCTCCCCCTTCTTCTCCTTCTGCGCCCCGGGCCCCTTCCGCGGCTGCTTCGGCGTCGGCTTCGCCAGGCCCGCCGGGCCCGCCCGCCGCTTCTTCGGTGCGGGGCCCGTCTCCGACGGCGGGGCCCCCGCCTGCGCATGCGCGCGCCCCGCACGCATCAGCGCGGGCCGTGCGGGCTGCGCGGGCGGGCCGGCGCCGGCGCACCTGGATGCCCTGCTGCATCTGCACCTGGACGCTCTGCGATGGCGGCAGCCTGCCGCCGCGCTACGGGCGGCGTCGGGCGAGGCGGAGGGGTGCGGGGCGAAGAAGAGAGGGGGCGCGGAGCGAGGCGCACGTCGGTGCAGAGGCGGGTGAGCTGCTCCTTCAGCTCGCCGAGCAGCTCGACCATGCGCTGCACGTTCGGGTTGTTCTCCACCGTCTGAGGGGCCCTCCCGTCTGAGCGCGAGGGGGGGCCAGAGGGGGCAGGGGGCCCTCGCCTGTATCCATGAGACCAGCTGTGCGTACTCGTCCGGGTTCATGGGGGTACCCAAGATGATCTCCTGGATCTCGGCGTGCAGCTGAGGGCCCCGGCTGTGAGACGAGGCGGGGCGGCGCGGGGGAGGAAGACAGGGCGGCGCGCCTTCTCCGCGAGGCGCCGCAGCTTGATCGGGTTGCTGGTGTGCGCGCTCGCGTGCGCCCGCGCCACGTGCCCCGCCGCCACCGATTGCGCCGCTGCCGCGCCGCATAAGGCGAAGCGGCGGCGGCAGGACGGGCGCGCGGGGGCGCGGGCGCACCGATGAGTGCCGCGCGCTGCTCGTTCTCCTGCAGCAGGGCGCGCTTCACCTGAGCGTTCTCCGCCCGCTTCTTCGCGTGGCTCTTGCGGTCGTCGTCCGCCCGCCGCCTGCCGCGGGCGAGCGCGCTCAGCTCAGCGGGGCCTCTTTCAACGAGAGCGGCGGGCGGGAAAAAGCGCGCACTGGCGCCACTCCTCCTCGAAGGCCGCCTGCACCTCGCTGAGCTTCTGCTTGCCGAACTGGAAGACGGCCCGCTCCTGCTCCCCCGCCTTGCGCGCCGCCTCCGACGCCTTGCGCGCCTCCTCTGCCCGAACCCGCTCCGCCTCCTCCTCCCCCGCCGCCGTCGCCGCTGCCGCCGCCGCGCCCTCTCCCGCCTGCGGCTGCTGCTGGTCCCCGGCCGCCTCGCCCTCGCCGGCGCCCTCGGCCTCCTCCCTCCTGGCGGCGGGGGGCGCGGCGCCGGGCAGGGCGGGGGCCGGGGGCATGCCGGGCGGCTCGGCGGGCTCGTGGGGCGGCTGCGGGGGCAGGGAGGCGAGGTAGGCGGCGTGGGCCTCGCGGATGAGGGGCAGGAGCCCGATCTCCCGGTCCGCCAGCATGTCCTTGTACGCCCAGTTGCCCCACCCGTGCCTGCCGGGGCTCAGCTGGGGCGACGCAGGCGGGGCGGGGCGGGGCGGGGCGGAGGAGCTGACTTGACGATGGCCTTGAGGTAGGCGCGCCAGAGGGGGTCGGTCTCCAGGCGCGAGACGAGCTCCTGCGTCTGCTGCTTGGACTGCGACAGCCGCTTCCGCAGCTCCGCCTCCGCCTCGGGGCGCCCCTCCAGGATGTCCAGGAACTGCCGCCCCCCCGCCCGCCGCCTCAGAAGGCGAGGAAGAAGAAGAAGGGCGGGGAAGGGAAGGGGAGGGGGCGCCTCGAGGCAGTCGGCGCAGATGGAGAGGACGCTGAGGCGCTTCTCCATCTGGCGCCGCGTCATCTTCGCCAGCTTCCACGTCGCCGGCCGCCCGTCCTTCTCCGGGTCTGCGCGCGCCCGTCGGGGGCGCCCAGGGCGGAGGCGAGGCGCGCGAGGGCGGACCGTAGTTCTCGTCGGTTACGTGCTTCATGAGGCACTTGCAGAAGCTGCGCGCGGCAGGCGGCCCCAGCCGTCGGAAGGGGCGCGGGGGACGGAGGAGGGGCGGCGGTGGAGGAGAGGGCGCACTCGACGATGACCTCGGGGGTCTTGTACTGGAGGCGCCCCTTGCGGCGCTCCCGGCTGTAGTTCTGCACCCGCTCGAAGCTGTTCTTCTGCGACCCAAAGCGCATCAGCTGGTTCTTGATCTCCTCCATGTCCTTCTCGTCCAGCTCCCCCGAGAGCGCTGCCCGGCCCTCTCTGTCAGGCGCGCAGCTTCGCGGTTTGTTCGTCCAAGGACGCACGGATGGTCTCCTCGGGGGGAGCCGCCTCGAAGCGCCCGTTCGGCCCGCGCCCGCGCCCGCGCCCGCCCCGGCCGCGGCCCCGCCCCCGGCCCCGCCTCGGGATGTCGATGTACTCGTCCATGCCGGCCTGCGAGCCCCCAACCGGTCAGACAACAAACCCTGTGCCCCGCGGGAGCCTCCGGGGCACCTCCTCGAAGTGGTCGTCGTCGTTGTCGTCGCGGTCGCTGCTCTCGGCGTCGCTGCTCTGGCGCGCCTTCTTCTCCAGCTCGTCCTCCTCGCTCGACGCGATCCCCAGCGCCTCCCGCTCCTGCTCGTTCAGCTGCCGGCCGCGCGCGTCAGCGCAGCTCTGCACCGGGCGCCCCTCCCGCGCGCTCAGGGCGGGCGCGCACCCCCGCGAGGGCGTCGTCGGACTGGCGGTTCTTGGCCATGCGGGCGCGCCGCTCGAGGGGCATCATCTCCAGCGCCCGCTCGTGCGCGTGCTTCGCCTCGTACTCCTGCACCCCCCATGAGCCCTGGGCAGGGCCGGGGGGGGGCTCGCGCGCTCGCCTGGCGGAGGAACTCCCAGTCGATGGGCCCCGCCTTCTTGCGCGCCCCGGCGCCCTCCGCCGCCTCCCCGGCCCCCCCCGCCGCCCCGGCCGCCCCGCCGTCCCCCGCCTCGATCTCCTTCAGCGCCTCCGGGGGCGCCCGCGGGTACTGCGCCACCTGCGCGCAGATCAGGCCGCCCGCCGCCCGCCCCTCCCGCCCATGCGAGGGCCCCGCGAGCCTTGAAGTTGGACATCCAGTCGCGGTCCTGCTCCGGGGCGTTCGCGTTCGTGATGGCGCCGGCGATGAAGTCGCCCCGGTTCAGGATCCTGCGGGGGGCGCCGCTCAGAGGAAGGAGGGCGGGGAGCAGGACGGGGGCGGCGGGCGCACCGGTCCACGTCCTCCTCGCTGTACTCGACGGGCATCAGGCGGCTCATCTCCTCGTCTGTCTTCGCGTCCGCCGCGTTCGTGCTCGGCTCCGCGGCGTCCGCGGCGCCGGCCTCCGCCCCCGCCTCCTTCTTCTCCTCCTCGAGGTGGCCGTCGTCGGAGAGGATGGCGGCGGCGCCGCCCAGGAGGATCTCCTGGACGTCCTTGTTCGAGAAGCCCTTCATCTCCTTCTTGAGCGACTCGCGCCCCGAGCCCGTGCGGATCACCGCGTCGTTCACGTCCTTGGCGAGCTTCTGCGGGGGGCGTGAGACGGGAGGAGGGGGCCGGGGTGGACGGGCGGGCGGGCGCGGCTCGCCATCTTCTGCTTGGAGCGCTCGAGCATGCGCCACTCGACGGTGGAGAAGGTGATGAGGCGGTAGACCATGACCTTCTGCTGCTGCCCGATGCGGTACGCGCGGCTCAGCGCCTGGATGTCGTTGTGCGGGTTCCAGTCGAGGTCGTAGAAGATGACGGTGTCGGCCTGGACCAGGTTGAGGCCGAGGCCGCCGGCCTTGGTCGAGAGCAGGAAGCAGAAGACCTCGCTCCCGGGCGCCGTGAACGCCTCCACGTTCCGCTGCCGCTCCGCCGCCGACATCCGCCCGTCCAGGTACACGAACCGGAACCGCGAGAGGCGCATGTAGATCGCCAGGATGTCCAGCATCCGCGTCATTTGCGAGTAGATCAGCACCCTGCGGCCGGGGCGTAAGGGACAGAAGGCGGAGGGGAGTGCGCGGGGGGGCGCGCCTGTGGCCGCCGGCGATGAGCTTCCTGAGCATCTGGTCCAGCAGCTGCAGCTTGGCGGAGGCCCCCACCAGCCTCGCCAGGCCTGCCCCGCGCGCGTCGGGACGGGGGGCACGGGCGGGGGCAGGCTAGGAGAGGGGGTACGGGCGCGGGCGCACGGGAGGGCTCGTCCTGGGGCAGGCCGAGGTCGCGCTCGAGGGGCCCCGGGAAGAGGAACGGGTGCTGGCAGCACTTGCGCAGGTCCACCATGATGTTGATCAGCGAGACCTGCGCGCCCGCCCGCCCGCTCAGACCCCTCGCGGGCTCCAGCGTTCACTCTTGTGAGAGGGCGCACGCGGGGCCCGCCCTCGCGGCCCTTGAGTGTGGTGTAGTTGCGGACGAGGATGTCCCGGTAGACGCGCTTCTGGAGCGGGGAGAGGCCGACGGGCACCACGAGCTCCTCCTTGGGCGGCAGCTGCTTCAGCACGTCCTTCCGCTCCCGCCGCAGCAGGTACCGCGCCAGCAGCTCCGTCCGCGCCTGCCCCGCCCCGTCAGCAAACGACGCAGAAACGCAGGAGCACGGGGCAGGGAGGGGGGCACGGAGGCGTCGGCGGCGTGGTAGGTGGCCTGGAAGGCCTCGAGGCTGGCGAAGGCGGCGGGGTCCAGGAAGGAGAGCAGGTTGAAGAGCTCCTCGTCCGTGTTCTGCACCGGCGTCCCTGCGCCCCGCCCCGCGTCAGACGGGGGGGGGGAGGGGGGGGGCGGGGGGCGGGGGGCACCGGTGAGGAGGAGGCGGTGCTCGGTGGGGAGCTCGCAGAGGCGCGTGTGGAGGGCCGTCTCGCGGTTCTTCATCGCGTGCGCCTCGTCGATCACGACGCTCTTCCAGGCGACCTTCTTGAGGTTCGCCAGCGAGTTGGACTTGGCGTTCTTGAAGGGCTCGAAGCTCGTCACGAGCACGTCGAAGCGCGGGTTGGGGAAGCGGCCCCCGACGGGCCGCCCGAACTCCAGCTCGATGCACCTGCGCGATGTTAGGGGGGAGGGAGGAGAGGGAAGGGGGGTACGACGACGACGACGGCGCGGGACGCACCGGTCGCGGGACTCGGGCTTGCCGTGGTAGAGGACGACGTCGACGTGGGGGGCCCAGGTGGCGAACTCCTCGACCCAGTTGTTGGCGACGGAGAGGGGCACGACGACGAGGAAGGGGCGCGCCCCGAACTCCTGCATCAGCGAGGAGAGGAACGTGATCGTCTGCACCGTCTTGCCTGCGGGGAAGGCGCTCAGCTCGAGCGGAGGACGCGGCGGATGCGTGCGAGCGGGAGGGGCGCACCGCATCCCATCTCGTCAGCGAGCATGACGTTGGTGCGCTGCTGCCAGGAGTAGCGGAGCCAGTTGACGCCCTCCAGCTGGAAGTCCTTCAGCGCCCCCCGGATGAACGACGGCGTCTCCGCCAGCGGCCGGAACGCCTCCGCGCGGCGCGGCGGCCGGGGCGGCCCCGCCGCGTCGCGCGCCTCCCAGCGCCGCCACGCCGCGAGCGCCGCCTCGAAGCGCTCCGGGTCCCACTCGCCCAGCCGCTCCTCGCGCTCCCACGTGCAGCAGCTGTACTCCAGCTGGCACCACTTCACGAGGTACTCCGGCCGGCCCCGCGTCTCCCTGCGCGCGCGCGCGAGAGAGAGAGAGGCGTGAGCGGGCGAGGGCGGGGCCGAGCCGAGTGGCCGAGGCGGGCGCACCGGAGGCCGACGATGCGGTCGATCTGCGTCCAGTCCTCCTTCACGCCGTCCCGGAACCCGAAGTCACCCCCCTCCGCTTCCTGCCCGCGGCGCCCCGGTCAGGCGCGCGAGGCCGGCGGGGGGCGGGGCGGAGGAGGGGGCGCGGCGGGCCTCCTGCTCCATGAAGAAGTCCTTGCGGAGGAGGCGCGGGGCGAGGGCGCGGAGGAGGGGCTGGTTGACCCAGGAGCAGCGCCTGTGGCACCGGTCGCGCCACTTGATCTTGTAGTCCAGCCTGTCGCCCCGCTTCGGCGCGAGCAGCAGGTCCAGCGTCGCCGCCTCCGCCCCCGCCCCCGCCCCGGGCTCCCCCTTCACCGCCCCCGCCCCCGCCGCCTCGCCCCCGCCCGCCTCGGCCTTCGGCGCCGCTGCGGCCGCCGCCGCCTCGGCGCCCGCCTCCGTCTTGACGGCGGCCGCCTCGGCTCCGCTCGGCTCCGCCTTGACCGGCGAGACGAGGCCGGCGGCGTGCGCGTCGCCCGGGTGCGGCGCGTGGAAGACGTTGGGCGCCTTGGCCTTGCGCACCCAGATGACCTCCTCGATGATCGACGAGTCCTGCGCGGGGCGCGCGCGCGCGCTCTCAGCCGCGACGTCCCCAGGCGGTCGCAGGCGGCGGCGGGAGGCGGAGGCGCACGTGAAGGGGGCAGATCCACGCCAGGTCGTCGACGTTGGGCACCTCGGGCAGCGGCGGCGGCGGGTTCGTGCAGCACTTCAGGTGGTACCTGCTCGGCGGGGCGGTGCGGGGCGGGGCGGGGGGCGGTCAGACGCTAGAGAAGCGAGTACGGAGGGGCGAGCGGAGGCGGCGGGGCGGACCACTGGTCGCAGTAGTCGCAGCAGACCATGACGCCGACGTCCTCCTCCGGCCCGCCGCAGACCCCGCAGGCCTCCAGCGCGTGGAACGCCTCGGCCGGCTCCTCGGGGCGCGGCCGCGCGCGCTTCTTGCGCGCCGCCTCCCCCTCGCTCCCGCTCCCCGACGCCTCCCCGTCCTCCTCCCCGTCCTCGCCCGCCCCGGGCTCGACGTAGGAGACGCGCTTGCCCCCCGACCGGAGGCTCTTCCGCGGCTCCTCCCCCCAGACCGGCGACTGCTGCGCCGCCGCCGCCGCCGCCCCGCGCTTCTTGCCGCGGCCGCCCCGGCCCGTACCGCGCCCGCCGCCGCGCCCGCCGCGGCCGCGGCCGCGCCCCGGCTTGCTGGGCACGCCGTCCGAGTCGACGGGGTCATCGCTCTCCTCGTCCTCCTCCTCCGCCTCCTCGGCGCTCTCGTCGTCGCTGCCGCGGCTCCGCCGGCCGCCCCGGCCGCGCCCCCGCCCGCCTGTGCTCCCGCGGCCCCTTCCGCCGCGCCCGCCCGCGCGGGGGCCGCGGCGCCGCGCCCGCGGCCCGGCCGCGCCCGCCCGAGCCGGGGCGGCCGAGCCGCGAGTGCCTCGCCTCCTCCTCGGCATCCTCCTCGGCCTCGTCCTCCTCGGCCTCGTCCTCCTCGTCGGCCTCCTCCTCCGGCTCGCCCTCGTCGCTCATGGGCGCCGTGGCGAACCCCGCGGGAGCTTCGGGCGCGCGAGCGCGTCGTCGCTCGCCCGGGAGTCGGGCGAGGCCGAGGGCGCCGGGGGCGCCGGGAGGGACGGGGCGCGCGGCGCGACGGTCCACGGCCGCCCCGACGCGTCGAAGAAGCGCCAGTCGCCGGCCGGCAGGGGCGACCGCGTCCACCGCTCGGGGCTGTAGACGTAGCTGCGCGCCACCCCCCGAGCCCTCACGCCTGCCCCGCGCCGCCGAGCCGAGCCGGCGGGGCGGCGCACCGGCAGAAGAGGTGGTCGGGGGCGGTCGGGCGTTGGAAGGGCTCGCCGTGCCTCACGAAGTGCATCGTGACGTGCCCGCGCACGGCCCGCGCCGGGTGGTCCTCCTCCACGTCCTCCGACGCGAAGACCTCCCCTTTCTCCGCCTTCCAGCGGCCCCCGTCGCCCTGCGCGCGCGCCGCCCGCGTCCGGCCGGGGCCGACCGAGCCGGAAGGGCCGGCCGCGGGCGGGCGCGCACGCGGAACGCTTCGTCGCTGTAGAACATCCAGCTGTAGCAGCACTGCAGCTCCCTTCCGTGCTCTGCGGCGGGCCTCGGCGACGGCGGGCGAGCGTCCGGGCGGAGCGCGTGCGCCGCGGTCGGACCCTGCTCCTGCACGTAAATGCTCTGGATGCGGGCGACCTCGAGGTACTCGTCGGAGACGTCGACGTACACGTACTCGCCAGCGCGGTAGCTATCGCCCGGGCGTAAGAAGGGAAAAGGAAGAAAGAGGAGTCCGCGCCGGCCGCGAACCGGGTTCCCTTCAAGACGAACGCCCGGTAGTACGTGCGACCCTCGGGTGCGTCGGGCTCATCGCAGGGCTCCTGGGGAATCGGGTCCGGCTCGTCCGGCCGCACGCGCGGGGCCAGCTTCTTGAACGTCTTCTTCCCGCCGCCCGGCGAAGCCAGCTCTGCATCGCCGTCCTCCTCGACGCGCTGCCGCTTCGGCTTCACTGGAATGTCGAGCTCGTCTTCGTCCTCCATCGCGGGCGCCATCGAAGCGCGCGCTCAGCGCTCTGCGACCGACGTTCTCGGATCGAACCGGGACGGCGTAGCCACAGCTTCGGGCGAGACGCACGCTGAAGGCTTTGTCCAGGAGCGATAGCTAACGATGCCGCTGCCGTGGCCGCCGTGACAAAGACCGAGCGAACCCTGCGTCAGGATCAGCGCAGGGCGCGAGCAAGCTGTGGTACTCTCCAGAGCGGGTGAGCGCACAGAAGCTCGAAACGATCGTCAAACCGGGTCGAGCCCGCTCGGATGGTCGCACGGCCGCCGCCCCTGCAAAGGAAGATGGTCAGACCGCGCCCCGTCGAAGGCACGACAATTTGATCCGCGGCAAACGAGCCCTTCTGGCCCTTGCATACGCCCGCGATGGTCGAAGCTTCCAGATGCACGCATCGCTCACCTCGTGAATGTCGTGCTCCGCGATCCTCGCGTTAGCTACCACCAAAGGGAACGCATCCAGGCTGAGCAGAGATGTAAGAACAAGAACGAAGCACACAGGGCCTCGCTCCGCTAGGAATCCGCCCGCGACTCGCCAACTCCTCAACACGACTGTACCAATCGACCCCCTTACAATTCAGGTTGCATATCACGTGTGAACTATTCTATCTGGCGGAAATTCGCCCGGATCATGCCGCTCACCTCGACCTCCCTTCACGACGGTTGCCTGTGCTCCGACCCCGGACCGTGCATGCGGCGAGTGCAGTTCGAATTCACAAGATCAAAAACGCAAAGAAAAAGGATTCATAGTTATTCCCCCCGGCGGGCGAGTCTGGGTACGCGATCATACCCAAGTCTTGGCTACGCGCGCTAGCGCTGGTACCGGTGCTGCGCCCGCGGTCGCGCGCGCGCGGCGCGGCCGCGGCTGTGGGCGCCGGGACCCGGCGCGGGCTCGCAAATGGGCCCGGCCGGCGCCGGCTGCGGCCGCTGAGCGAGCTAGCTGGACTGCTTGGACAAGCTAGCGCTAGCTATAGCTTTCCGCGCGCATGCGCACCCGGCCCGGCGCCGCGTCATGTGCACGTGCAAGCAGAGGATGAAGAGACAGAATTCGAACGTCAAGGATATTCGGCCTGCCTGGCAGTAACTTAGTAAACACGTTAATTTCAATGCACGCTAAACAGTCAAATCCGATGAGCGGGTCCTAGAAAGGACCGCGGAAGGGTACGCGCTCAGACGTCGTAGGTGGGCGCGCGGCCGCCGTAGCCGCCGCCGATGTACTGGGAGAGGGGGTACCGCTGCATCTGCGCCCGGCGGTTCTTGGCGGCGACGGTGTACCAGACCGCCGCGATGATGAGGACGAGGAGGAGGACGGAGAAGATGACGATGACGGCGATGAGCCAGCCTGGGGCGGCGAGTCAGCGGTCGGCGGCGCGCGCGCGACGCGCTGGAGCAGCGAGCTCGAGCTGACCCGGCATGCCGAAGGTCGTGCCCCAGGAGGTGAAGCGCCCGGCCGGGTCGTTGCGGGACGAGAGCTCCGCCATCTTCGCCTCCGCCCCGTTGGCCTTGGGCGTGGCGACCGAGAAGGCGGCCACGCTCCCCTCGACGTTGCCCGTCTGCCCCGCCACCGGCACCAGCTCCAGGAAGACGAAGTAGGCGGTCGCGTAGCCGTAGACCGCCGTCACCGTCGCGTTGTCCCCGGGGCCGCTGCCGGCCGTCGCCTGCCCGAAGCGGAAGACGGCGGTGCCCGTCGCGTCCACCGTGACGATCTTCCGCGCGAGGGGCGTCGCCCCCGCGTTGATCTTGTACCCGCCGGAGAGCGCGGAGACGCTCGAGGGGGCGTACAGCGTCGCGCTGAGGATGCTCCCCGCCGGCGCATTCCCGTTCCTGCGCGGCGCGCTCCGGCAGCGCCGTCAGCTCTCAGCGGGCTCCAGCCCGAGCCTTCAGCTTCGTGCGGGCGCCCCGCTCTAGATATCTTCCCAGGCCCGCGCCCACGCACACGACAATGTAGTTGCAGAGGTCGCCGGTCATGGGGCTGGACACCCGGCACGCCTGCAGCTGCGGCGCGCGCCCCCGCCGGTCAGTCACGGCGCCCCGGTGGGGCGGGCGGCTGCGCGGGCGGAAGGGGGGTACCAGGTACAGGGGGTTGGAGGGCGCGAGGGAGATGGAGGCGGCCGACGAGTCGAGCTTGGCGGCGTTCTGCGGGGCGCGGCCGGCGTCGGGGATACGGCTCTGCTACGGGGGGGTGGGGTGGGGGGCGAAGACGGGGGTACCTGGGCGACTGATCCGGCCCAGATGGTGACGGGGACGTCGACGTCGGAGGAGCCGCCGTCGATCTTCGCGAAGAGGAAGAAGGGTACGGGGAGCTCAGTGAAGGTCCCCGCGTCACCCGCCTTGCGGTACGTCTTGTCCGCCGGCCGCCCCTTCTGCTCGCCCCGGCGCACCCGCGTGAGCCGGAGGCCGGCCCGCTCGGCGCAGCCCGGCGGCGGGGCGGCGACGCGGGGTGCGCACCCCGGAGGTCCAGTCGGCGCTCCAGGAGGTGACCCACTCGTCGAACGGGGAGGCGCCGGGCTTCGGGGCCCACACGGCGGTCGCCTTGCCCTCCTCGCCCTTCACCAGCTGCACCGACTTCGCGTCGTACCTGTCCGGCGCCGCCCCGGTCAGAGCCCTGCAGCTTGCGGGCCGAGCTCGGGCAGCGGCCGGAGCCAGCCGCCAGCGCCACGCACAGGGTGAACTTGATGTCCGAGCTGCCGGCGGCCGTGACCTTGTCGATCAAGACCGTCCAGTAGGTCGTGCACGCGTACGTCGGGCCCGTCGCCGCCGCCGTGCTCCCTGCGAGCACGCTTGAGGCGCTGGCGTGGACAGGAGACGCGCCCGCAAGCTTGGCCCAGCGAGTCTGCTTCGCTCGGGCGCGTGCTGCTGGCGCTCTATCTTCTTCTCCCTCGTGCTACACTCGTGCTACATAAGCGGCGGGGCGCAGGGCCGGGCACACCATAGATTCCGGCGCAGAGGGGCGCAACGTAGACCTGCGCCTTACGAGTGACGACCAGGTTCGACAGCGTGTCGCTTGTCAAGATGTAGCTCTGAGCATGCACAGACGGGAGCGCGGCCACCACGAAGACGAAGGCGGCAATCGCCGTAAGGGCGCGCATTGCCGCCATACTTGCTCGCTTCTACGCGTCTCCCGCAGGCAGAGACTGCGAGGAAGGGCCGCTGCCGAACCTCGGAAAGTTGGACCGCAGCTGGGAGCTCCGAGCCTCGCAGCAAGTACCGGCGAACGAAGTCTTCTCGTACCCCAATCGTGAAGCGCGAATTTGACTGCATGCAGGCCACGGCCAGCCTCTAGTAGCCCTCTACCTCGGGGTCTCATCCAAAACGCAGATGCCTCGATGCGTGAGGCTCGGCGGCGCGGCGGCGGCCGGCGCTTTTCTCCGCGCGCGCGGCGACTAAGCGAACTCGAATTCTGTACACCCCGCGCTACCGCCATCTCTACTAGGCTGCGCTGCGCTACCGCTGCTGGTCCTGCGCCAGCTGCTGCTCGCGGAGGGTGGCGCGCACGCGGCGATTCAGCGCGTCCAGCGTCGTCAGGTACTCCTCGGGCTGACGGCCCCCGGCGTCAGCTCAACGCCGACGTATTGAGCCCTGATGTATACGTAATCTTAATCATAAGCCACACGTACCTCCACGGTGCGCGTCCATATGTCCGCCATCTCGAACACGGACTGGAAGAGGTCCGCAAATTCCATCGCCGCTTTCCCCTTGCTGTCCTTCGCCCAGTCCGCCTGATCATGAGAGCGGGGTAACGGCCAGTTAGGACGCGGCGCGGGAGGAAGCGGGGGATACCGGGTTCCGCACCGAGGCGATCGCGACTGCGTCCTCTGCGGTCATCTGGGGTACGGAGGCGGGTTAGGGGGTACGGCGAGGGCGCCGGGGCGTGGCGGGCCTTCGGGATGAGGATGCGCGTGACGCAGGTCATGACCTTTAGGAACGCCTCCTTGTTCACGTTCCTGGGAGGGGAGGGTACGGTGGGCACGCGAGCAGGCGAGACGGAGCGGGTGCTGGGGGAGGGGGTAAGCCGTACCCGTCGTTGTCGGTGTCGAAGAGGCGCGTGAAGCGGCGGATGGCATCTACGACCCCTGGGTACAGCAAAGTGCAATGTGAGAAACGGGGGTACCGGGAGAGGGTTGAGCGGGGGACGGGTACCGGGGTTCGTGCGCAGCTTCTGGCGCTTCGCGAGGTTCTCGGGGCTGTCCCACCGGGGGTCCCCGTCCTCATCTGAAGGGCGTCGTCTGGAGGGTGGGGGGCTGGAGAGAGAGGGGTAGGTGCGGACAGTAAGGCTTGACGCGGGCGTTGTCGCGGTTGGGGTCGAAGAGGAATTCGACGAAGGGGTGCCTCTCCTGCCTCAGCTGCGCGGCCCGGGCGCTCGCTCAGCGCTCCGGGTGGAGCGGGGGCGCGGGGCCGGTCTGGCCCAGTCGAACGAGGGTGGTAGAAGGGGGGCGGGGGAGGCGCGACTCCGCTCTAGAGGAGGGTGATAGTAAGGAGGGCGGGCAGGCGGGCGGGGCGCGCCTCCATGCTCTCGGTGACGCCGGCGCCGGCGTCGCCGTAGCTCCTCCGCACCACGTAGACGCGCCCCTTCCTGTCCGCGAAGGGCCCCTGCGAGACGCGGAAGCCGCCTGGAGGCGGGGACGAGGCCGTCGGGCTCGGGAGCGGGAGTGGGGAAGGATGACGGAGGGGCGCGGGGCGCGCACCGCTGCCAGGGCGGGAGCGGGGCCGGGCGCCCGAGGCGCTGGCGCTGACGCGCGTCGGGCCCTTCTCCGCTGTGGTCGGCCGCAGCGACTCGGCGACGGAGGCGCGCGGCAGGGACTCGCGGTCGCCTTCGATGAGCACGTCGTCGTTCTGCGAGAGGCCGCCGGAGGTCTGCGGCCGCGGCGGCGGCAGCGTCCCGACGCTCGCGCTCGGCTCCGGCTCCTCCAGGATCGGCTCCGTGATGTATCGGGCCATGCCGCCGCCCATCTCCGCGCTCGCGCTCGGGTCGTACCGACTGTTGTTCCCCGCCAGCTGCTGCGACCTCCGAATGCGAAGCACGTTTTCCACGCTTATCGCCAGCTCCTCCTGCACGCGCGCGCCGGTCGTTTGAGCGCGAGAGGCGACGGAGAGCGCTTCTGCTCGACTTCTGCTGTCGGCTGCTCTATCGCGGACCGCAACGGCATCGCGGGCAAGCTCAGAAAAGCGCAGGGCCCACACGTGGCGCCTATAGGGCATGCGGGGCGATAGCCGCTGTGTACACGGCGACCAGCGCAACATGCTTGATGCCCGCATGGCACAGGAGTCCTTAGCTAAGCTCCCGAAGGCGGACCGGGAGCGCTCGTTAACTCGACGCACCGCGGAGATGCTGGCAAGCGATGCTAGGGGCGCCGTGGGATCCTTTTGTGCCTTCTGAGCTCTTGAGCCCTTGACACGGAGGACGTCGCCGATGGATAGGTCGTCCTGCGGCGCGGTTCAAAACGGGAGCACTGCAGCTGCAGGCGGCGGCAGCGCTGAGCTTACCTCTGCAGTGCCGCTGGGTCCTGCTACCGGTCCTGCCATGGCTCCGGACGGTTCTGGATCGAAACTCGCTGAAGCTTGTACCCGGCTGTGCAGTGAGAAATGAAGCCGCGGCCAGCCTTCGCGCTCTGCCTGGCGCTGGTGGTCGTCCTGCAGATGGCGCACGCGCAGTCGGGCGCATCAGACGGGAAGCCCGAGGGCGGCGGCGAGGCGAAGGTCGAAATGCAGGTCGGCAGCGCCCCGCACGAGAAGGATGAGTGGTCGGTGGGTGATATCGTCGACCTGGTGCGCGCAAATCGCTAGGCGTGGCGACCGTCCGCTCAACGCTGCCGCCGCAGGAATGCGCCACGAAGAACGCGACAGGCGGATTGACATGGTGCGTCAGCGCGACCGTCTCGTCGAGCCGCGAGTCATTGACGGCTTTCCCCTGCGACAGGGGGCCCGGGCCGGTGTGCAAGGAGACCGCGCAAGAGCTTTTCGTCCTGTTCGGTGCGCCCGGACCCGTACTCCCCCGCGTGCCCCGCCGCGGCACCTGGCGCGCCCGCTACTCTTAGCTAAGGGCTCTAAGTGCCTCAAAAATCGCACATACCGGCCCCGCGCGTGCGCATGCGCAGCTGACTCTGCGAGGGCGCAGGGGTTGATTGTATGCGGCGTCGCCCTGTGTGCATGCCGTATCGCGTCTCGACCGCTGACTCTCGGCGGCCTCCCAGATTTCATGTACTGCGGCTTCACCCTCTCCAGCCAGGAGGAGTACGACGCTCTGGCCGCCAAGATCAAGCTCGAGCGTGCGCTCATCCCCCCCCCCCCCCCCCCCCCCCCCCCCCCCCCCTTCTCCCACCATCCCCTTCCCTCCTCCTCCCACTTTCTTATCCGCCCGCGGGATCGATTGCCTGCCGTGTCGCGGGCCGGGCCTGACTTGCATCGCCCCGCCGCGCCCGCAGAGACGTGGCAGTGCCGCGTACCCATGGTCCCCTCTAAGAAGTTCTTCGTGCGTCCTACCCCCCCCCCCCCCCCCCCCCTCTCTGCTTATCTCACCTCCCCTTCTCCCTCGGGCCTAACGCCTGCCCTGCCCCAGGTCCCCTTTACGATTCAGATGTGGGGTACGCATCTCGAGGAGACGTGGGGGGTACGCAAAAGCCGGGGCGCCGCGCCGACGGCCGCGCAGGGGTAGTGGAGGAGGAGCACCTCCACGTGGACGCGCACGTCAACCTCGTCTTCCACGCTGTGCGTACCCCCTCGCCCGACACGCCGTACTCCCGACGCCGACCCTCACCCACCTCTCCAGGACGCCGGCATGATCATCGGCGCTGCGGCGTACCCCGGTGCGCCTTCAACGCCCCTTGCCTCGCGCCGACGATCTCTCTGACTCGATGGCGCACGGCACGCAGTGCTCGATCGCTTCCAGTGTACGGGCGCCGCGCCCCCGCCCGCCCCGCAAGCGCCACGTTAATCCTGCCTCGACCGGGCCCCGTTGCAGACGGCAAGCAGGGCTCCCTCATCAACCTGCACGGGCCCGTCCGGTGGTTCCTCAAGCACTCCTTCTCCGCGTACGCCCCCACGGGCCCCCCGGAGGTCCGAGCCGCCCCCGTACCCCCCGCGCCTTCACCCCTCCCCCACCCCCAACGCCCTGGCAGGGCGCGGGGCAGGACCTGGGGCTCATCACCGGGATTCTGGTGGCCCTTGCGGCTGTCGTCCTCACGGGCCTAATCTCCTGCGCCACGTTTGCCCTCGTCTACCGATACGTGCTCAAGCCGCGCCTCGTGCAGAAGTTCCTCAAGAAGGACTAGGACAGGAATCACACACTAGGCAGGAATTCGAAGGCAGCAGCTCGCAGTGAGGTAGTAGTTAGGATCTTTCAATTATTGTTATGGTGCGTTCATACGAGCTTGAGGAGGACGAGGCAGAGGAGGAGGATGCCAACGATCTGCACGATCTTGATGGCGTCGTTCTTCTCGCGCGCCTCGTTGCTCTTCTTGATCGCCTCGTCCGCGATCTGCGCGGGCGAAGGAAAGCAAGCGCGCGTGGTCGACGTCAGCGGACGGGTTTGAGAAGCCGAGGCGGGGGGCGCGCAGATCCATGGCCAGAGCGCACCTGCTTGCCGAGGTAGATGATGGCAGCGCCGGCGCCGGCGACGACGATGGGCGCCAGGGCGCTGTTGAGGGCGGACGTGAGGGCGCTGGCCGCAAGCTCGGTGGGGAGAGCGTGCGCGGCAGCCGCCGCGATGCATTCCGTCGCCATCGAGCAGCGCACGGAGGCCGCCGCGCTGGCGCCGCTGCTGGAGGCAGCCACAAACCGGCGCGGCACGGCGCCGAAGAAAGCTCGGCGCGCCTCCAGCGCAAGCTCGGCCCGTGCAACGCCGCTGCCGCTGGCGGCGACCTGCCGCCGATGTGCGGAGACGCACGCGGGCGCTGCCGTCTGCGCAACCGGCCCGGCGCGTGCGCGGGCCAGCGCCGGAGCCGACGCTACGAAGCACTGTGCCATCTAGATATCTGCTGCTGTAGCCGCTGAAAGAGCGAACGAGCGCAAGGAATCCACCCGAAGAGGGGAGGCTTGTGCACATGTACCCCAGTACCCCTGAACGAGATGTTCTGCAGCCCGACACCACTTCAGCGGCCTTTGTGGCTTGGGACCGGGCTTGAGTCGAGCCCTGCACGCCCGAGCCTCGCCTGCTGTGCCGTCCGACGCCGACCGGCGCGCCGCGGTGCGGAGGCCCCGCGCGCGAGCGCTGAGCTGGGTTTGGATCACGAGGATGCACGTACACGGAAAGTAAGCCGAGCCCGTCCTCCCCTGGGGCGCGGAGAGCTCTGCGGTCATACGCATCCGGTTCGCCTACAGGTCGCTCCGGCGCGGCGGGGCCCCGTCACGTTCGGCAGGCGGGAGGCGTTTGCTTTCCTCTGCGCGGGTGCCGCGGCGCTCGAGGCGTCCGCGCCCCGGCCCGCGTACGCGAAGGCGGCGACGGCCACGTCCAGCCCCCCAGCCGAAGCGGCCCTGGCACCTGACGAGGTCCAGACCATCAAACTCTTCGAGGAGGCGAGCGCGGCGGCCGTTCCCCGCCCGCCGCCGCGCGTCCGCGCACACGGCCGGCCCTACGGCTAACGAGAGCCGGCGCCGCGCACGGGCAGGCGACGAAGTCGGTCGTGTACATCGACATCCTGCGCTCCGTGCAGACGTTCGGAAACATGATGCCCACCGAGATCCCCGAGGGCGCGCCGGCGCCGCGCGCTCCCGCTCGGCGGCTTCGCCGGCGCCCCTCTGACTCGGTGGGCCCGGCCGGCCGCAGGCACGGGCTCCGGCTTCATATGGGACAATGACGGTCACGTCATAACTAGTCCGCCCCCCCTCGCCCTGCCCCGCCCCCACGCCGCGCCCGCTGACGCTCGGGGGTATGCGTAGACTACCATGTGGTCGCCCCGCTGGTGGGGAAGGACCCGCGAGCGGGTACGGCATTGGCGCGGGTCACTGTCCTGGGCGTCGACGGCTCCCTCGCGATCTTCGAAGGGCGTCTCGTCGGATTCGACGCCGCGAAGGACATTGCGATCCTCGACGTGCGCCCTCGCGTACCCCTCTGCACCTCCGGTTGAGGCCGCGGGCTCGAATCCGGGCGGGTCCAGATCGACGCCCCCGCGGACCTCCTGCGCCCGATGCCGATTGGCTCTTCAGCCCCGCTGCGCGTCGGCCAGCGCTGCCTCGCCATCGGTACCCCCCCCCTCCCCCCGCGGCGCTGTGCCCCTCGTCCCGCCGATTCCATTTCGCAGGGAACCCCTTCGGGCTCGACCACACGCTCACCACCGGTGCCCCCGCCCGCCCTTCTTTTACAGTACCCCCCTCGGGCGGGCCTCACGCGGGGCGGCAGGGGTGATCAGCGGCCTCGGGAGGACGATCGTGTCCCCCGTCGGCCTCCCCATCTCGGGCGCCATACAGACCGACGCCGCCATCAACCCCGGTGCCGCCCTACGTCCCGGCTGCCCCCGCAGGCTTCCCCTGATGCCGGGCGCAGGGAACAGCGGGGGCCCGCTGCTGAACTCGGCGGGGCAGGTCATCGGCGTGAACGCCTCCATCCTCTCCAAGTGCGCCCCCGATAGCGAGCTCCCGGCCCCTTCAAGCTCCTCTCAGCAGTCTCTAGCACCACCCCCGTCTCCTCCTCGCTCTGTGCGACCCGCCTGGATTTCTGAGCTCTGTACCACTTTCCCCGCCAGGTCGGGCACCTCCTCCGGCGTCGGCTTCGCGATCCCCATCGGTGCCCCCCGCGCCCCCCTTCTCCCGCCCGATGCCCTTCCCCCTGATTTCCCCCTCCCCGCCAGACACGGTGGGGAGGATCGTGGGCCAGCTGCTGGAGAAGGGGCGGGTGACGCGGGCGAGCCTCGGCATCGCCGTCGCCCCGGACCAGATCGCCGTCCAGCTCCGCATCCCCAAGGTCCCCTCCCCTCTTTCAGATCAGAAGCTCGCAGCTCGAAGCCCGCTTGGATTCTTGGATTCTCCGTCGCCCTGCAAGCCAGCCAGCCCCCTCACTGAGTGACGCCCGGGACGCGCGGCAGGGCGGGGGCGCGCTGGTGATGGCGGTCAAGCCGGGCGGCCCGGCGGAGAAGGCCGGCGTGCGCCCCACGCGCCCCTCCGGCATCGGCCTCGGCAGGCCCGCCCCGGCCCCGCCCCGCCCCGCCAGATTCCTCTGAGCGCGGCTACTGCGAACCGCAGGAGCTTCGCGCTGGGGGACATCGTCGTGGGCGTCGACGACGTCAAGGCCGGCCCCCGCCCGCCCCGCCCCGCCGGCGCCTAGACCCTTCCGCTCAATACGAGAGAGACCGTGTGCGCGCTGCGCTGAGGGCCGGGGCGGGGCGGGGCAGGTGACGCGGTACGCGGACCTCTTCGAGGCGCTGGACGAGCGGGCCCCGGGGGACAAGGTCGTCCTCCGCCTCCTCCGCGACGGCAAGGTCCGCGGAGAGGGGGCGGGGCGGGGTTGCCGTTGGCGGTGGGGCCCGGCGCATAGGATTGCAGGGCACCGCCATCGACCGTCGGGCGTCGCGTTCTAGATGCAGATCTCCGCAGCTCTTCTCGCGGTCTCTCCTGATCATGAGGGGGCGACGGGAGGCGAAGGGGGCCCGGGGGGAGGGCGGCGAGGGGGCCGGGGTGGGGATGGGCGCTGCCAGGCTTCCTGTATGTCGCCATTGAGTGCCGTCCGCGCAGCCGCAGGAGGTGACCGTCGAGCTCGAGGAGTCGTCGGAGTAGCGCGGGGAGACGTCGCGCTCGAATCGCCCGGCCTAGTAGGCAATGCTCGGCGCCGGCATTTCTGGGGTTCCATAGTACGGGGCTCGGCCCCTTTCCATTTCCAATTGCAAGCTCAAGCTCCGCCGCGCCCTATAGCTAGACTAGCTCGCCGCATTTCGAGGCCAGGAAGAAGGGAAGCGTATAATAAGGGAAGAGAAATTAAACACGTAGAAGGGAGAAATCATAGGGATCCGGATCGGCCGGAGCTCGAGCTCATGATCATGCAAAGGGGCATGATCATGAGCTCGAGAGCTATAGCTAAAGAGCTCGCGAGAGGCCGGAGACGTCGAACATATCGATATATATATATATCTAGATCTAGATCTAGATCTAGAGGAGCCGCGAAAATTCGATAGCGATATCAGTCGCCGGCTTGCAGGTGCACGCATGGGCGCACGCGCGCACGTCAGCTGCAGAGCGCTAGCTCAGATCAAATCGAGGGGTTTAATTTCTCGCGCAGGCACGCACATCATGACGACGAACGCGAAGCTCGCCCTGCTCGCGATCGCCCTCGCCCTCTTCGTGCTCCCCGTCGCCTTCGGGGCGGACTGCGACGGCCTCGAAGACTACGGGTGCCAGTGCGGCGGTGCGCCGACTTTTGCGACCCCCTGCGCGTTTGGGCGCGTCAGCATCGATATCCGTGCCGCGCGCCCGAGCGCGCGCAGCGGCGCTTCGCGCGAACCGCTTGCGTTATATAATTAACCGAATTTTAATCTTTCATTTATCGGCGCAGGGAATCCGGATCGAAGATGCTGCCGCCCGGGCTACGGACAGGGCGCGGGCGAGACGCCCGCCACGGCAGACGGGCAGCTCGACGCGTCGAAGGCGAAGGCGGGCTGCTGCCCCCTCAACTCCATCTTCCCGCCCCAGTTTCCAGGCGCCTTCTGCTGCGCGGTGCGGCAAGAGGTGAACGACAAAGTGACGTTCGTCGGCGGCTGCTTCGACCCGTACACCTCCCAGTGCCAGGGGCGCCCGCCGCGCTTTCCGAAGGAGGTCCCCGTCATCGACATCGCGTTCAAGGACTACTGCCCGAACCCCAACGGCCAGGGGCGCGTCCGCTTCATCTAAATAAACTCCCATCCGCCATCAATATCATCATCGCGACCGATATCGCTTTCGCGACGCCGGCGAATAGCATCCTGTAAATACATCGATATCTGTATCTGTAAATACGTTTAGACGCGTGCGCAATTGCATCGGCTCGCCGCAGCGCCCCTCTAGATCTCTACTTCGCTCGCCGCGGGCCCCTCGAGGTCAATCGACGTCGATCGCGAGCTCGTTCTCACCCGAGCTCGTCGCTGCAGCTGGGCACGAGCTCAGGGCGCGCGCGGGGCCGGCGTGCAGGAGGAGGTCGCGATCGATATTGATGTCGACGTGCGATCCTCGGATCGGAGGGCGCGGGAAATTCGAATGCAGCGTCAGCATCTAGATCCAGGGCAAATCCTAAGATCTAGATCGGAGGGCGGGGGAACTTCTAGATCCAGATCTAGACATATACGTAAATTAAACGGGGGCGCAGGAAGATTTAATAATGACGGAAGCATGGCCGAATTCCACGAAGAGTACTAGTCTAGCATCAATTGCAACCGAACTCGCCGAGCTAAACCCCGGCTTGATGAAGCACAGCCCGGCCGGCGCCCCGGCTTGAACGAATGTCTTAATTTTTCGAAGCGCATGCGCATGCGCAAAATTAAACCTCGCAGGGTGCGCATGCCTGAAGCATAGCGCCGCGGGCCACAGCCCCGGCGCCGGCTTGCAATATTAATCGAGCATTTATGACTCGGAAGCGCAAATTAAACTGAAGCCTTGCGCGCGCGCGTGCAGGGTTTGGCGCTGGCACTAGCCTGGCAGTCGACGATGAATATTTGCACGAATTCCGAATTTCGAATTCCCAAATGCAAGTCGCATGAAGTGACATTGAAGTCCAATTACAGGGGTACACTGCCGCGCCGCGCCGACTGGCCGCGACTCCGGATCCGGCGCTCGAGCTCGGCGGCTGTGCGGGCGATGTTCGCGTCGGCAGCAGCGCCGACTTCGACAGTGCGACCGCTGGGCTGCCGACCGCCGCGGACGACTCGCGGCCTCTGCGCGACGCCGGCGTCGACCGGCGGGGCGGCGGCAGCAGCGCCGCGAGCGCGAGCGTGTTCGGACAGGAGCGGATCTGCGTCCCGCGTGAGCGCTATCCGGCGGCCTGCGGCGCTCGGTCGGTGTTGGTTGGTCGCGCCGCTCCGGCTGCAGGCCGCGGCCGCGAGACGGTGCGCACCCCCTAGGCCTTGCGGGTGGCTCGCAAAGCGTGTCTCTAGCTTAGCCGGTGCTCGGCGTCGCAGCGCCGGGACGGCGTCGCGTGAAATGACGACGTGCGCGGGCGGCGAGGCGCGGGCGGCGGCCGCGGCCGCGCCGGAGCCGTCGACGAGCGCGGACCCGCGGGTGGCTGGCATTCGGCGCGTGGCCGTCGTGGGCGCCGGGCCCTGCGGCCTCGCCGTCGCCAAGGAGCTCCAAGCCGCCGGCTTCTCCGTCACCGTCTTCGAGCAGGCGCCCCCGGAGCCCGCGCGCCAGCTCGGGCCCTCCTCTGCTGTAGCTGAGATCCGCCTACCCCCTCCCCGCAGAACGCGGACGTGGGGGGTATCTGGCTCTTCTCCCCGGACGAATCCCACAGCTCCGTCTACAAGAACATGGCGCGCCGTCTACCCCCTCAAGATTCTCGTCCCCTCTCTTACTCCCCCCCTCTTACCCTTCCCCCCCCCCCCCCCCTCCAGGTCACGAACACGTCGAAGCAGCTGATGTGCTACAGCGACTTTCCAATGCCATCCGAGTACCCTACCTTCCTCCACCATACCCAGGCGCCCGGCGCCCCGGCGCCCCTTCCTCGCCCGATCCGCCTTCCTGAATCCGTCCAGCAGGTCCTTTCCTACGTAAAATGTGCGTACATCATGTGACGCTCCCTCGCAACTGTACCCCCGAACGTCTTGTCCCCCCCCTCTCCTTAACAGCATACGCCTCACACTTCGGCCTGTACGACGTCACCCGCTTCCGCACATCCGTCCGGTGCCCCCCCGAACATTTCACTGTACCCGGCACCCGGCACCGACGCGGGGCAGGCGGGTCCGGGAGGAGCCGGACCGCAGCTTCCGCCTCGCGTGGCGGGACGAGCGGACGGGCCTCGAGGGCGAGGCGCGCCGTACCCCTCCCTCGCCCTTCCTTGCTCACTCCGTCGCACGCCCCGCTCGTCTCATAGTGCCCCGTACCCCCAGCAGGACGCCTTCGACGCGGTGTGCGTCGCGAACGGTCACAACTCGAGCCCCTCTACCCCCTCCTTCCCCGGCTCGTCACCCATTCTTCCACCCCCGCTCTACTCTTTCTCTGAGGGGACGGTGCAGGGGCGGACGGTTTCGGGGGTACGAGCATCCACAGCCACGTGTACAAGGATCCCGAAGGTAGCCTCCCATCCTATACCCCCCCCCCGCATCCGGGGGCCCGACGCGGGGCAGCGTACGCCGGCCAGCGGGTTCTCGTCGTCGGCAGCGCGGCCAGCGGCCTCGAGATCGCCGGTCCGCCCCACGAACCCGTACCCCGGTCTTCTCCCCCGCCTCAACCGGCGCAGGGGACGTGGCGCGCGCCGCTTCCCACGTCTACGTCGCGTCTCGCGGGGGCGCGTACCCCCGCTCCCTAAGGCCGCGTACCCCTTCCGGCTAGCTCCATGCTGAGTGTACCCCGCAGCGTCCCTCGTCCGCCCCCACTTCGTCGACGATTGCCCGATCGACCAGGCCCGTACCCTTCCCTGTTCTCGCCCCGTATCCCCCTTGCCTCTGAGCCCTCCCCCCCCTCCCCGCAGTTCTCCCGCAACCGATTCTTCCGCCGCCTCCCGCCCCGCCTTCGGACCGCCTGGTGCCCACCTCGGCCCAGCCTCTATCCCCGCCCGCCGCCCACGCCGTGCAGGGCCCACTGGCGACTGGAGAGGGCCGTCGGCGGCTTCCGTGCGCGCTTCGGCCTTCCCGGCCCCGCCGAGGCCCGCCTACCCCTTTTCCTTTCCCTTGCTCGCCCCTCCCCTTCGCAAGCCGCCCCGCAGGCGGACGAGAACGGCAGCGGGGGCGGCATCAGTTCCGAGTTTCTGCGGCAGGTGCCCCCCTGCCGGCAATCTCCGCCGAACCCGCGTCTCGAGCGCTCTGCGCAGCGGTTGGCGGGGCGCGTGGAGATGGTGGCGGGGGTACAGCGCTTCGAGGGCGGCGGATCCCGTTCCGTACTCCTCTCCGACGGCTCCTCCCTCGAGATCGACACGGTACCCTCCCCCTCTTCTCTCAGCCACTAGGCCCCGTACCCCCGACCGAAGAGCGCTCAGGTGATCTACTGCACTGGGTACAACTACGAGTTCCCGTTCCTGGACCCCTCCTGCGGGGTGCGGCGCCCGCCGGTGTACCCCCGGCCGCCCCGTGCTCAGCGGCCCCAGGTGGAGGTGGCGGGGGCGAAGTGGGCGCGGGGTATCCTGAAGGACGTCTTCCTGGCGCGGAACCCGCGGCTCTCCTTCGCCTGCCTCGGCTCGTGCGCCCCTACCCCCCTGCTCCCCGCGCCTCCTCGTTGTACCCCTCACCCCTCCATCGCGCCCAGGCAAGTCATCCCGTTTCCCCTGGCCGAGCTCCAGGGCCGCTGGATCGCCGGCGTGTACGGGTACGTGTATTCCTGAGAGCCTGCTTGCCCCCACACCCACCCCCCGTACCCCCCTCACCCTCTCACCGCCCGCACCCCGCAGGGGCCGACTCTCCCTACCCCCCCAGGCCGAGGTCGAGGCGGAGGTCGCCCGCGAGGAGACGGTACCCTCCTGCTCCCAGCTTTCGGCAAATGTACCCCCCTGACGTTTCTCCCTTTGCAGCGGCGGGCGCGGTTGCCCGCGAAGCTGGCGCACCGCACTGACCACGTCGCTTACTGCGACGCCCTCGCCGAGCTCGTGGGGGCTACCCCACGCACATTCCGCCCGGTACCCCTCTTTCTTTCCCCAGTACCCCACCTTTCTCTTCGAGCGGCCGGCAGGAGAGCCCGCGGCTGACCTGGGCCCTCCTCTGGGGCCCCGTCGTCCCGTTCGTGGTCCGCTGTACCCCCCTCCCGCATACCCTCCATGTTAAAGTTGATTGAATTTACCCCCGCAGTACCGGCTGGACGGGCCGGGGCGGTGGGAGGGGGCGGAGGAGGCGGTGCTGGAGGCGGTGTACGGCCCAAGGAGGCCGGCGGGGTACGACGTGCGCGACTTCACGCTGGAGGCCGCCCCGGGGGCGGGAAGCCTGCAGCTGCCCCCCGAGGCGGGCCCCCCGCGCCCCTGAGCTCGAGGCCCCTCTCGATCTGGCTCAGCGGCTCTACCCTTCTCGATATCGAAGCGACATGAATGAGCCTGCCAGGCTGCGCTAGCAAAGGGTCCAAGGACATGGGCTCCGATCAGATCTAGAGCCCGGGTCGCTTGCAGATGCAGCGCAAGCCTTAAGCTTTTAAGCTTGAAGCTTCGAATTCGGTCCAACGCAGCGCTTGCACTACGGTACCCCAGGGCCGTATCAGCTGGCCGGGCACGCAGCGACTCCGGCTCTCTAGCGATAGCTATGGACCAGCTGTGCGAGCAGTATCTGGCAGCCCTCGCGGATCGGCTTGTCCTGCCGCTCGGGCCGCTCCCGCCAAACTGGCGCTCGATGCCCCGCGCGGTGCGCGCGCGAGCACATACGCGCATGAGCGCATGCGCTCAACTAGCGCCACCGCACACGCAATCGAACCTTCCGCAGGCGCTCCAGGGGGCGATTGCGGCGACGCTCGTGCGGTTCCTGCGCGAGCCGCTCAACTTGCCTCCGACGGCGCGCTGGGACGCGGATTTGGCGTGGAAGATGCTCGTCTCCAGCATCGGCGCCGCGGGAATCGCGGTGGTGCGCGGCGCCGACGACGTCGACTCCCGCGCTCGAGCCGCCGAGCTCGGACCAAGTCGCGCAGTACGACAGCCGCGCGTGCGAGATCCTGCTGGAGGCGGGCTTCCTGGAGGACGTGCTCAAGTTCCTGCGGGACCGGCGCGCCCGGGCGCCCCACGCCGGCCTCCAGGACGCCGTCTGCAAGGCCCTCGAGGTCCGCGCGCGCCGGCCGCGGCGCTCGGAGCTCTACCGTGTCCCGGGCCCCTCCCGTGCCCCGGGCCCCTCCCGACGCGAGGCGCCGCCGCAGTTCCTTCGCGCCGGCTGCTTAAGGGGCGCAAGCTTCCGCCAGCGCTTCTTCTCGCTGCCGGCGAGGTCGGCCCGGCCCGGCGCCCCTCGCCCGCGCCGCCCTCGGCTTAGCGACGGCGCAGCGACCTGAGGACGGTCGTGGCGGCGGCCTCGTGGCCCGGCCCTAGCGCCGCCCTCCGCGCCGTCGCGCGAGCTCCTCCAGAACGTCATTCAGGTACCCCGCCCCCGCTCCGTTCCCGTACCCGTCGCTTTTGACCGACCGCGCCGCAGGTTGCGATGCCGCTGATGAGCCAGACGCTGGGCCCGCTGCTGACAGGCGATACACTGAGCGCCCCCGCGCACGCTGCCGCCCGGTTGCTGCAGGCCCGTAACCCCCGCTCCCGCCCCTTCCCGCCAGGTCGCTCATTAACTTTTTTCTTCGCAGGAGGAGGAGCCGGCTGGATGGAAGGCTGCTCTGAAGCTGCTGAGCGTGCGTACCCCCCTTCAGATCCCCTCGCCCCCTTCCATTACCCACGCGGGGTGCAGGGGCTGGCGATGCTGTGGGTAACGTCCCCCAACCGGGGGGGAGGAAATGACCGAGAGCTCGCCCAGGCTCGCGTACCCCTTCGGCGATCCCCTTTCCCATCTTACTTACCCCACCCCTGCCCCCCTCCCCCCCCCCCCCCCCCCTCCCCCATTCCCCGCGCAGTCCTTCGTCGCTGCGGCCGAGGCAGAGTGCCGGTCCGTGCATCTGCAGCTCGTACCCCCCGCCCGCCCAATTGAGCTTGTACCCTCCAGGCCGCGCGCCAAGTTCGTGCGCCGCATCATGGCCTTCGCGCGGGGCGAGGTGTCTGGTCCTTGGACCCGTGCGGTGTACTCCCCCTCCTGCATCCCCGTCCCTTTACCCACCCCCGCGGCCGGCAGCGGAGGAGGGCCGCTTCCTCAGGGGCTCCGCCCTCGACTGCGCTGGGTACCTCATGGACTACCCCCCCGCCGCCAACCTCGCCATCCGGTACCCCCGTCCTTGCTCTGCCATCGCGTCTTGTTTGCCGATGGGCTGCAGGGGCGGCTGCATCGGAGCGCTGCGGGACCTGCTGGGGGGAGAGCCGTCTCTGGCCCGCCAGGCCCGCTCCAACCCCCCCCCCCCCCCCCCCCCCCCTAAAACAAAATCCATAAACCGCCAATAGGCCGCACGGCCCTCGCGGCCCTTACCGTGGAGGAAAACTTCGAGGCCGGCATGCCCTGGGTCAGTTCACCCCCCTCCTCCCCCCCGTCCCCCCACCCCTTCTTCCCCTCATCGCTTCCCCCACTTCCCCAACCCCCCCCCCCCCCCCATTTCCCCTTCCAAGACGGCCCGCGCGTGCAGATCCTTCGCTCGGGGGTGCTTACGAGCCTGCTGCCCCTGATGGATCCGGCCCGGCCGGGATTCGAACCCGAAATTGCGGGGTCCATCTGCGGCGCCCTGGGGCGCCTCTCGGTCCTGTCCCGCCGGGCCTGCGCCGCCGCGCTCCGGCAGGCCCGCCCCTGCACCCCCTTAACTTCTCTTTTCTCTTTCCGACCGGACGCTGCAATGCAGGCGGGCGGCCCGGAGGCGGCGGCGCGCCTACTCGCCTCCTTCCTGCGAGCCGCCTTCGGGGCGGGGGTGCGCGCGCCCCATCCCCCCCTCGCCGCCCGCCCGAGACGCGGCGGCAGGCGCGGCCGTCGGACGGGGAGGTCAACGCGAGCTACGTGGCCGGCCTGTGGGCCGTCCAGAAGCCCGAGGCAGGCCCCCGCGCTCGCGCGCCCCCGCCGGCCGGCAGCCTGGGGCCCCTCCAACCGCACGCACCGTGCAGTTCGCGGCGGCGTTCGTGAGGGAGGGGGCGCTGCAGCAGCTGGTCTCCCGCTGGGGGCCCGACGCCGGCGACAACCTCCCCTTCCTCCTCGCCGTGCGCCCCTCCGCGGCCGAGCCGCCGCCCGGCCGGGCGGCCAGCGGTGCGCCCCGACCTTCTTTGTTCCGCAGGTGCTGTGCCGGCAGGACCCGGCGGGGGTGCGGGCGGTCTTCGAGCAGGGGCCGGCGCGGGCGGCGGGGGAGCGGCTCGTGCGGGGGTACCGCAGCGACTCCGGCAGGGCCTTCGCGGGGCTTGACGCGGAGCTCGCAGCGGCGTGGGCGGCCGCCGTGGAGGGCGCCGAGGGCGGCCCCGGGGCGGGGCCGGGGGCCCCCGAGCCCTTCTCCCCCTTTGCCAAAATCGAGGCGACCACCCAGGTGCGGTGGCGACCGCGCGGCCTCCCTCCCGGGCTCCGCGTTCGACCAAGGAGTGTGGTGGCGTGCAGGTGGACGTGGACGAGTGGCTGGACTGGCGGCGCAGCGGCTTCCTGGAGCGCTGGGCGGCCGCGGGGCCCGACCGCCCCGCCGACGAAGCCTCCGGACCCTGCGGGGCCTGCGGCGCGGACGGCGCCCGCCTCATCTGCGGCGCCTGCAAGCGTACCCGCTACTGCTCCCAGGCGCGCGCCCCGCCACCTCTCGGCCCTGTCGGCTGCAGCTAAGCGACGGGCGGGCGGGCGCGGCAGGCGTGCCAGCGGGCTACGTGGAACTTTCACAAGGCAGAGTGCAGGGAGGCCGCGGGGCAGGGGCGGGGCGCCCCCGCGGGCCCTGCCGCCCCGGCCTCGAGCTAGTTCATCGGCACCCCCCCGGGGGACGGCGGCGGCCTGTTGGCCCGCTGGCAGGCACTGGCAGCGACCCAGGGGCCGGCCCGGCGGGGGCCGCGGCCCCCGCGGCCCGCAGAGACCCGGCGGCCCCGGCCCGCCTGTAGCCCTGGCTGGGGCCGCCGCCGGTTCCGGTGCGCGTCGACAGGCTGCCAGCGAGCCCGCGGGCCGCACTGCGGCAGTCGCCGACAGGCGGCGACTCCCAGCGACTGGCAGCGAGTCGCCGACAGGCGGCGACTCCGAGTCTGCGACGTGCAGCGGCATTCAGGGCCTTTGCAGGCTCTTTACAGGCCCTGAGAGCGTCCGACGGTCGAGTCGCCCACGCCGCCGATCGATCGATACCGCGACTAGTACTTGGTCCGCGAGTCCAGTCGACGTCGGCGAAAGACCGCCGACGGATCGACAGGCTTAGCGACGACAGCTAGCTGCAGGCGTCGACACTGACTCGACAGGCGACGAGTCGCCGACGACAGCCCGCCGAGCCCGGTCGTCTAGATATCTTCGAATTCATTGAAAGAAGTTCTTTTTTCAGACACATGAAGCATCTATGTTTCGTTGTCAAGCGTTTCAAGTCAAGCCCGTCGAGTCGGCAACTTTGAACTTTCCTATACCCAGACTGAGCACCCTCTGGTACCCAGTACTGCATGCGCAGCTGGACTGAAGTGGTCACTGGTCAGGCTCGTGGAGTCGTGGTACCCCCGGGCCCGGCAATGTTGACTGTTCGAAACGCGTATGTGGACCCGAGCGATACCGATATATATGTCCGATCCGAATCATTCGATCCGCTTTCTATGATGGAAAGCGGAAATTCCCGAGTTTTTTTCAAAGCCGTTATCCCGCAATGGACCCGCATCCGACCGTCCGACTGTCAAATCAGTGTCAATGCAGTCTGTCTGAGGCCGAAAACCGGATACCGGCCGATTCGGTGGTTATCCAAGTCTCTTTCCGAACTCGGGACTTGAGTGTTCGGGTCTTTGCCGGGTCCTAGCATGGAATGTGGAGACTTGGAATCGAGCTCGATTTCACGAACAGTCACCAAGGCGATGAGCTCAAAATTTTGACGCGGTTACTATGGCAACCGCGTCAGGGGCCCAACGACCGAAGCGACCAAGTGCCAAAAAAATGATGTCATGGCCCCTTCGGTCGTTAAAAAGTACCAGCTCTTTTGCATTGAGGGACTTGAGAAAGTACCGTCTCTAGCGTATCCGGTTTTCGGCCTGACTCTGTCATCGGAGTCGATGATCGGACCGATCCCGACTCGGCGTCGAGTCGGCGATTCCCGATTCCCGAAGAATTAAGCGCGCGCTTGCCGCGCGCGCTTTAACTAGTAATTTGGAGTCTGGAGTCTGGACTAGGGCTGGGTTCAGTCACTGTCAGTCAAAGTCAGAGGGTCTGACTGACCCGACTGAGTCACCAAATTGGCCGACTGAGGTTCTCTCAGTCCCATAGAAAACCCTGCTGGCCCAGTGCTGGGAGCGTGCCCCCCTGTGGGCTTTTCCCATCTAAAGCTTGACGTGGGTCGACCTAAAAAAGGATCTTCTGCCGTCTTACGTCCAGAAAAACAACGAAATCTGAACGAAACCGCCCGCGCTAACGAGGCTAACGGCGTCTGACACCTGGCTAACGGCTTTCTTTCTCCAGTGTACTTTGTTTGCATAATTACCATCTACTGCCCGCGCACTGTGCTTGGCAACTTAGATGGATCGCATCTGGGTCATTTCTGGGTCATTTACCTCAGTTTTTGCACGGTAGCCTGACTGAACCTCGGGTTGACTGATTCAGTCACAGTCAGGGGGGCTGAGCGACTGGGTCAGGGGGGGACCCTGACTGAACCCAGCACTAGTCTGGACTCTGGAGTCTGGACCCGTCCGAGTCGGACGGTCCGACCCGAAGAAGCGCGCGCTTGCCAGTCAATGCCAGACAATGCCAGTTGCCGCAGACGTCGCGAATAACTGAGTCACTCGCGATCAACGGGCCTGAGAGGCTGAGACGTCGACGTCGCGCGCAGTGCGCGCGTGCGCGAAGCCTGCGCATGCCATGATGCGCGGCTCAGAGGGAGCCAGCTGCAGTCTGCAGATGCTCAGAGCTGGCAGCTAGCTACTAGGCTATAGCGCGCGCAGCAGTACTAGTACTAGTCTAGTAGTAGCGCTGCTGCACCGGCCGATGTTGTCGGGTCACAAAAGATGCCGCCCGCAGCCGCCGATGACCGATTGTGCCTTCTGACCGCTGTCGCGAGCCCAGCAGTCATCGATATCGACATCGACGCGTGCGGAGCGGCGGACCGTGGGGACGCCTGTTCTTCGAGGTCAGCCTGTTCTCGGCAGTTCCCGGCCGCGGATGCGGGCGCAGGATGCACGCTCGAGGGCCCGGACTCTGGCGGCGCCCCATATTCATCGTGCCACCGCGGCGCGAGCGCATACGCAGCCCCTTTAGCCGCGCAAATCCCTTCACTCGCGTGGTGCGCATATGCATGCGCGGCGCGTCGAGGGCGCGCAGGCGTGCGGCGCGTGCAACATGTTTCCATGTATATATATATATAGCTATTTCTAGATCTACATCAACAGCATGATAGCGCCGAGATGTAGACGCCCCGCCCCCGCGCGCCTTCGACGATTGCATGCGCGCGCGTCGTCGACGCCGGCATGCGCGCGCGCAGGGTGTGGCGGGGAGGGCCGAAGTCGGGCGAACCCGCCGTTGCCGCCCGCGTCGAGACGGTCCCCGGGTGCGGGGCCGGCGCCGGCCCGGCCCGGGGCGGGCGAGACGATTCGGCCCTCCGGCGCGGGAGGGCCTTCCTTCGGTCCCTTGGGGCCGCCCTGTCCGCCCCCGGCCCTTCCGAATGCGGCCGCGGCAGTACTAGTACGCGCCAGGTGCGGCGGCGCGCGCCCTGCCGCGGCCGCGCTGCCAGATGCGTCCAGACGCCCGCGCGCCCGGCAGGCTCTGTGGGGCGGCGGGATCGGCGAGGTCGGGATTGTCATGTGTGCCAGCGCTCCGACCCTCGAGGGCGCCTCGGTTCGTAGCTATAGCTTTGCCCCCCCCCCCCCCCCGCATTCTTTTTTCCCCTCTTTCTTTCTTCCTTCTTCCGCCTCTTTCCCCCCTTCCTCCTCCTTTCCTCCTCCCCTCCCCCCCTCCCCCCTCCCCGGCCCCTCCTTCCCGCCCTTCTCCTCCCCGCCGCACCCCTGTAAGCTTGCAGCCGCAGGCTCTCGCGGCGTCTCTGCCCCCCGAGCTCTGGGCCGGCGGGCGCCCCGCCAGCCTCGATCGGCACTCCGCCTCGTGAGTCCCCGCCCCGCGGCCGCCCGGCCTGCAGCCGCATCTCGCCGCCGTCTTCATGCGTGGCGGGTCGCCCTCAGGTGGTTCCTCCAGACCGAGGGCGAGGGCCGGGGCGAGGGCGCGGGCGGCGGCAGGCCCGAGGCGCACCGCCCGATCGCGAGCCCGGATCCGGAGGCGGCGCGGAGCTCGAGGTCGAGCGTGCTGCTCTCGCCGGCGGGGGGCGTCGACGAGAGCGGGGGCCCGCACCTCCTCTTCCTCGAGGTCGCCGCCGGCTGCGAGCTCGAGCGCGAGCTGGAGCTCCAGCTCGCCGCCCTCGCCCTCCTCGGGCGCCCGCGCGACCCGTGCGCCCCCCGCCCGCCTCTGCCCCGCCAGCGACGGAGCGCTCCGCCGCAGGGGCGGCCACCGGCTCGTGGAGGCGCGCTGGCTCCTGCACGGGGCCCGCTGCCTCGCCCTCCAGCAACCCCTCTCCCCCTTCCAGAGGTCGGGCCCCGCCCCGCCCGCCCCGCGCCGTGCCTTCCGTCGACGTCGCTGTATCTCACTCGGCACGCGCACCGAGCCGCGCGGGCAGGTACGACATCGCGCTGGCGGTGAAGCGCGCGGTCGTGGACGGAGCGGGGGCCCCCGCCCCGGCGTCGGACGGCAAGCAGGGATCCGGAGAGGGGAAGGAGGAGGAGGAGGAGGAGGAGGGCGCGGGGGGGGAGGCCGCCTCCCGGTCCGCGATCCGATCCGATCTGATCTGATCCGATCTGATCCGTTCTGATCTGATCTGATCTGACTCGGATTCGAAGGGCGGAGGGGTACGCCGCGAACGTGTTCCTCTGCCAGTCGGAAGCCGAGTGGGACGCCACGCGCCCGGGTGCGCATGCGTGAGATTCCTCTGCAGCTACGCCTACAAATTTGTAACCGACGACGACCCGCGGCGGGCCCGGCCGGCAGGGGTGCCGTACGGTGTCGCGGCGGGTTCCCTCCTGGAGGCGCTCCTCGCAAGGTCCGGGACTCCAGAAGCCTGCTCTGCGGCTATTCGCAATCGAGTGCGAGCTCAGCGTTTCTCTGTCTGCCTGACTCCTCCGCACAGGCACGGCGACGCAGCGGGGGCGGGGGCGGGGCCGGGGGCGGGGCGGCTGCTGGGAGCGGCGGGGGACCCCGGGGGCGCCGCGGCCCTCTGGCGCCGCCACCTCCGCCGCCGCTTCGGCGCCCAGGGCGGCGCGCCTTCGAATTCTTCGGAATCTGCGCCTCTTCTCGGCCAACCTTCCTCTCTGCAGGCCTGTTCCGGGGGGCCTGGCGGCTGCTGGGGCTCGTGGCGGGGCGCTGCCCCGCCGCCTTCGCGTTCAACGTCCTCGCCCAGTGCTCCGCCAACGCCGCCGCCGTGCGCCGCCGCCCCCGCCCTCGGCCCCGACCATCGCCGCGTTATCCCCACGAAAACACTCGAACCGCCCCGCAGATCCTCCTCAGCCTGATGGTCAGCGAGGTGAGCGACCGCCCGAGGCGAGAGCAAGTCTGATGCGCAGGGGATCTGACGGCGCGGGGCCCGGGGCAGCTGGCGGGGGGGGCGGGGGCGGGGGGCGTGGCGGTGCTCCTCGCCGTGGGCCTCTGCGCCAAGGCCGCCGGCCGCGGCCTCCAAAACGCCCTCGAGGCCCACGTGCGCCCCCGCCCCCCGCAAGTGAAAATTAGAAGCCCAGCAGAATCCACGGAATCGGGGAAAAAGATGTCAACGCTAAACAACTGCGCTATAGATGTCCAAAGTATACGTATAGGATTTAAAAACCGCGACCGCGACTCATGATGAGATGGGGCCCGGGCGGGGCAGATCCTGGCGAGCGTGACGCACGGGCTGCGGACGGACCTGGCCCGCCTCGTCCACCGCATGCCCGACGCCTTCTTCGACTCGTGCGCGCGCGCGCGCCGGCTCCGGCTCGAGGCATTCCCGCCGATCCACATCCGAGAAAATTCGAAGCCGAGCACGTTCGAGTTGGAGCTCGAATTTCTAGCTGGAAGCTTCGAATTCGTGGCGTTGATAATTATATATAACGAATTTCGGCTGCTGGCCTGCGCGATATCGATCGATATCGGGCTCTCCTCCCCCCGGCCCCGCCTCGCTCTTGGTCATGATTCCCTCCCCGCGGCAGGAGCCCGGAGGCGGGCCTGCTGAACCTCTTCTCGGCGGACATGGTCCTCCTCGAGACATCCGTCGAGGCCTTCCTCGGGTCTGCCAGTGTCTAGTATTATTACTGAAATGCATATGCGCTCTAGATCTCAATGGGTCTTCCTCAACATTGGATGAAGCGCTCGAGCCAGCGCTCTGATGAAGTATTCGAGCCCGACTGCGATCCCTCCTGGTCGACGGGGCGGCGGCGTGCGCAGGTCGCTGGACACGGCGATCGGGCTCGTCTGCTGCTCTGGCCTCATCGCCGCCATCGAGATACGGTGACTGCGGTCGTGGTTTCGTTCCAGCGGCAATTATATAATGCCCCCCGTTCATGATCACAAGCACCAAACAGAAGCATCGCCTCACGAACTCGCTCTAGATCTGCGCTAGGCCTCAGATTTTATGAATCTCGCTTCAAGCAAATCAGTGCAATAAATCTCGCTTCGAATTCAAGATCTGCTCTGTCTTTAGCTCAGCGTGGCTTCAGCTTCAGCTCGCAGCCCCGCACACTCCAGCGCGCTCACGCTTCCTTCGATTTCCCGGCAGGATCTTCCTGGGGGTGCTGCTCCTGGAGGCCCTCTTCTTCGCCTTCCAGCGGCCCCTCCTCGTCCGCCCCCGCCCCCGCCCCCGCCCCCGCCCCACTTCGTTCGCGTTCGTGAGGGTCGCGTGGCCCGGGGGCGCAGGCGCTGACGGAGCGGCACACGGCGCGGCGGCAGGCGCTGCTGGACGCGCTGCTGGGGGTGGCGGGGGACATGCTCCGGGGCCAGGCGGCCCTCAAGGCCTTCGCCTCCCCGCGCCTCCGCGAGGCGCGAGGCCCCCCCGCTCCATGAGCCCCCGCTCGTAGCTTAAGCACCCGGGCCCGAGCCGCCGAGCACGTGCTCGTCACGCCTGCAGCGGACCCAGAGCTTAGATCGCCCGCCCCCACCCTCGATTTCCGCCGTCGCGGCCGCGCTGAAGGGGGCGGCGGCGCAGGCGTTCGACCGGGCGGCGGAGCAGCTGCGGGGGGCGAGCCGGCGGACGTACCTCGTCTCGAGCGGCGCCTCGCACCTGATGATGGCCTGCAACTACCTGCTCCTCGCCCTCACCATCCTCGCCCTCGCCCTCCTCGCGTCCGCCCCGCCCCCGCCCCGCCCCCGCCCCGCCCCGCCCCGCCTCGGCGCCGCCCCGAACTGAACACGCGTCTCCGCCGCAGGGAGAAGGGCCTGCTGACCCCCGCGTCGGTGCGGCCGCCTCCCCTCTGCACATGGACACCTGCGCTCGATCGGACTCGCGATCACTCACTTCGCTCGCAGGGCGTGCTGGTGTACACGTCGGCCTCGACGATCCCGGAGCTCACCTGGTACTTCTCCTGCATCTTCCCCTCCGTCCGTCCCGCCCCGGCCCCGGCCCCGCCCGCCCATCGCCCTCCCTGAACGAGGCTCCCTCATCCCTGCGGCTGGGCCAGATCGTCCAGTGCCACGCGCCCCTCAACCGCCTCGAGGAGGCCCGCCGGGTGCGTTTGCGAGTCTTTAATTTAGAGCCGGCCTCGGCGGGGTTCGCGGGCTCGCTTCTCACCGCGGGGCCCCGCGCCGCGGCCAGATGCCCGTCGACGAGGACGACGGCGACGTCGCCGCCGGCGCCGATCGCGACTCGAAGGGATCCGGGTCGAGACGGGGCGGCGGCGGCGGCGGCCGAGGGGCGGAGCTTGAGGCCGGCCGCGACCGAAAGGCCTGCGCACGTGCACGCACCGAGCTCGAGCTCGAGCTCGAGGCCGGCGGGGCCCCCGCGCCCCCGCAGCCGCCGGAGCCGCTGGAGGTGGCGCTGCGGGGCGTGCGCTTCGTGTACCGGCCGCTGCTCGGGGGCGGGCCGGAGCGGGCGGCCCTGGACGGCGTCACCCTCGACCTGCCGGCCCGCGCCCACGTCTGCATCGTCGGGTGCGCTGAGGAAGACCGCGTTGCCCTCTCTCTCTTGCGAGGAAGGCCGAGGGGGCGGGGGCGGGGGCGGGGCAGGCCGAGCGGGGGCGGGAAGAGCACGCTGCTGAAGGTGCTGCGGGGGGACCTCCCCCCCTCGGAGGGCGCCGTCCTCTTCGGGGGGGCGCCCCTCTCCGCCCTCCCCCCCCACCGCCGCCGCCGCTTGGTCCGACCCTCCTCACCCTCCTAAGCGCCTCGAGCATTGCTTCTAAGAGCCCGCTGGGCTCGCAGGTGTGCAGCATCGGGCAGGAGCCGTTCCTCTTCAGCGACACGCTCGCCGAGAACGTGCGCATCGGGCGCCCCGGCGCCTCCGACGCCGAGGTCGCCGCCGCCTGCGCCGCCGTCCGGTCAGGCCCCGCGGGACGCCGCGAAACCGGCCCCGGCCCCGGCTGAAATTCCGCAGGCTCGACGGCCTGGCGGCGGGCCTCCCCTTCGGGTACCAGACGCCCGTCAGCTCCAAGGTCCTCTCCGGCGGGCAGGTGCGATCTTTCGCCGCGAAACTCATCCCGCGAAAACCGCCGCCCGCCCCTCCTCACGGTGTTTTCGCGGCGGTGTCCGGGCGCAGTGCAAGCGGGTCGCCTTCGGTGCGAAGCCTCGCGCGGGGCCGGCTGCTTCGCTGCCTCGCTTCTTCGCTGACCGCGCCCTCCGATGCGGGCGGGAGCAGCGCGGGCGATCCTCTCGCGGGCGCCTATCGTCCTCCTCGACGAGGTCTCCAGCGGCCTCGGTCCGTTTGTTGTCTCGGCGACACATCCGAAGCCGGAGCGCTCATGATTATAATTAATCGAACGCCGGCAGACACGGAGACGGAGGCGGCGATCGGGGAGGTCGTCCGCCACTTCGTTCGCACGCGCACCGTCGTCGAGGTCACCCACCGGTGCCCGCGCGCCCTTCCGAGACCGCCGCACCCCTCCACCTCCGCCTGACTCGCCCGCCCTCCCCATCCAGGCTGCACCGGTGCCGGGGGGCAGACCTGGTGGTCGTCGTGAGGGGCGGCCGGGTGGCCGAGCAGGGGACGCACGCCGCCCTCCTCGCCGCCCCCGACGCCCTCTACCGCCGCGTGCGCCCCCCCGGCCCCGGCGCCGGGCCGCGCCGCGCCCCCGCACCCTCGCCTTCGCTGACGGGGAGCAGATGTGGGAGCTCGAGCAGGGAGGGGGCCCCGAGTTTGACATCTAGATCCGCTGCTGGGCTAGCGTTGCGCACCCCTCCGTTCTCGTCCCTTCAATCGCGCGGCACACTGCTACGTATATATACTGTGACGGTCTTTTAAAATTAGATCTCCTGTGTTTTTCTTCTCCTGCATCGCGATAGCCTTGCTCTCTTTGCTTGTGATCCTAGCTATAGCTGTACGTGTACGTACTTTCAGTTTTCGTCTCGAGCTCGTCCTAGTTGGAGGGGCCCGGGGCCGCTGCGTTCAACATTTATCTAGTCCAGCCTGGCAGAGCAGCGCGTGCACGAGATTGTTTCAAATCTCACATCATGATCACTTCAAATTTTAAACGTGGCACGCAAAGCCAACCCTTGGCGGGACTGCCTGCGGCTTCCAGACTCTGAGAGGAGGGCTATCGACAGGGCTTGCTTTCAGGGCCTGGAGGCTCACGCGAGCCCGGCCCCCCTCAAGGCTTGCCGCCGGCCTGCGCGCCGGCCGCCTTCCCCGCCGCGCCGGGGCCGCCGGCGGGGCCGGCCTTGGCGCCCCCCACGCCGGCGAGGGACTTCGTCTCGTCGGGGGCCTGCTGGGCGGGGGCCTGGGGCTGCTTCCTGGGGTCCAGGACGCAGGGGCAGAGGCGGCTCGTGAGGGCGTGCCACCCCTTGCACGAGAACATCGCCCGGTCCGGCTGCGTCAGGCAGATCCCCGGCCGGAAGTTCTGCGCCCCGCCCCGCAGGTGATCCCCTGCCCTCCGCCCCTCCGGGTAGCGGCCCCCGCACCTTCGGGGCGGTCGGGGAGACGAAGCAGGGCTGGTCGTACCCCGCCACGAAGCCGCAGCCGGCCGGGCACCCGAAGTGCTCCTTCAGCAGCTCGCACTGCCCCCGACTCGACTCCGGGCGGTTTCAAATCCGGGTGGAGGGGGGGTACGCACGTTGCTGACGGCCGGGAAGGAGACCCCGTCGCACTTCATCCCCTCCCTCGCGCACACGTTGTCGCAGTCCTCCCCCTGCTTCCCCGCCACCGGCCTACCCCCCGAGGGTGACTGGGGGGGGAGCTCGGCGCGGATAGGGGTACAGGCGCACTTGACGTTTGGGGGCAGAATGATGCGGCCCTCGTGCTGGATCGAGATGGCGCCTACCCCCGAAATGGGGAGGTACACCCGCACGGGTACGGGCTGCGAAAAGTAAGAACCGTACCCCCGCCCCGTGCGTCCCGGTACCCCCGCACCGCGTGCTCGTGGCCGCCGCAGGGGAATATGTCGTCGTGCTGGCACTGCGGTCGCGCGTCAGCTCCGCCGCGGGGTACGGGACGATGTGGGGGAGGGGGGTACGCGGATCGGACCTTCATGCGGGAGAAGCTGGTCTCCGGCTGGAGGCCGCGGAACTCGAGGGACTGCGGACGGTGCGGAGGAGCGAGGCCTCAGATTCGAGCCGAAAGGCCGCGAGAGCTCAAAGGATCGAAAGGAGCTGAAGAAAGACAAACAGGAGGCGAGCGCGCCTGGTAGCACTTCAAGAAGAGCCAGTGCTCCTTGTGCCGCCCCGGGCGGAAGAGGTTGTGCCGGTACACCGCGTGCGGCCGCCGCCCGAAGTGCGCCCTGCCCCCGCCGTTCGGGCGGCGCGGGGAGAGCAGGCGGGGAGGGGAGGGGTACGGCGCACTCGGCCTCCGGCGTGCGCTTCTCGGGTACCAGCAGCTCCATCAGGGCCGTCTCGGGGTCCACCTGGCGCACAGCACGTTTTAGGGTGGGGGAAAGAGGGAAGGGGAGGGCGGAGGGAGGGGTAGGGGAGGGGGGGGGGGGGGGGGGGGGGAGCGAGATTGGAAGGGGCGCCGCGCACCCCGAGGTCGTACTCCCCCCGACTCTTCAGCGCCTGCCATACGAACGGCACGTCCTCGTTCTGCGTACCCCCAAGCGTGGGCGGGCGAATCTCCCGAGAGCGGCGTACCCCAACCTTCAGAACGATGCCGTTGCCGTCGTACGACGAGTACAGGGCCGCCCACTGGGGGTAGTACGCGTACGCCTGCGGTACCGGTCGCCCGGGGCACGAGGGGTACAGGAAAAACAACGCGAGCGTGGCGTGGCGCGCCTTGTCGATCGCGAGCTCCATGAGGCGCGGCCTGCGCAGAAGAAGGGTCGGCCGAAGAGAGCAGGGGAGGGGAGGGGGGGTACGGCGCACGCGTAGGCGCAGGGGACGAAGTCGTCGTCGAGGATGACGACGTGCTCGGCCCGCCCCTCCGCCTCCTGCCCCCGCCCCGGCTCGACCGAAGGGGGGGGCGGGGGAAAGCGAGAGGGGGTACGCGCCTGGAGGAGGGCGGCGACGTCGCACGAGGAGGTGCGGAGCACGCGCGGCCGGAACACGCGCTTCGTACCCCCGTCCCCGTCCTCCCCCCCCTCGTCCTTCGGCGCCGCGTCCCGCCGCGCCTTGCGCAAAGCAAGCGAGGGGCGGTGAGGCGAGCGGGAGGAAGGGGCGGGGGGTGCAGGGGCCGGACGGGGAGGACGAGAGCCTTGGAGCCGCCGCCGACGACGAATCGGGGCTTGGGGAGCGGCTCGGAACCGCCGAGCTGGCAGGAGCTGGGGGCGCCGGGTCAGGGCGGGCGGGGAGGGGCGGGCGGGGCGGAAAGGCGGGACAAGAGGGACCTGGGGGCCTCGCGTTCTGTAAACACGAAGCGGTCGGCGAACTGGCTCTGCTGGAAGCGCCGCTGCGCCGCCGCGAACCACTTGTTACGGCCCCGCGGCCGCGCGTTGTTCACCAGCACCCGGACCTGCGTTCGAATCCCCGCGCGGCCAATCGGCCAGCGAGTCGCGGGGCGGGGGAGGGGGAAGGGAGGGGTACGCGCGTGGTCCATGGCGGGGGACTGGAATCTGGCGAAGTGGTCCTCGAGGATCTCGAGGGCCTTGGCGAGGTGGTCTTCGTCCCCGAACGCGCCCACCGCGATCCCGTACAGCACCCACGGCTTCCGCTTCCCCTTGTTCTCCCACGCCGCCCCTCCCGCGGGGCCTCCCGCAGGGCCTCCCGCCTTCGCCGCCGCCGCCGCTGCCTCCCGGGTTCGCTAGCTGGCGGGAAGCAAGCGGGGCGGGCGGGCCGGCGCGGCGCACCCGCCATGAGCTGCCTGTGCGATGCTGCGCTCTCGAAATGCTCGAGCGACGCGTTCCAGAGCTCCGTCTCGTGGAGGCTCCACGGCGGCGGCCCTGCGAAGCGCTCGACCGGCCACCGACGGGAGAAGCGGGACCGCGGGCGCACCTGTGTCATGCTCCGTGCTGCCTTCTGCTAGCTGCGCATCGCGAGCGTCAGCGCGCTCGCGCGTGGGGGCCGGAGAGCGCACTGAGCGTCTGAGGCCGCGGGCTTCCCGCACGACGAGCGGGAGCGTGGCGACGATGTAAAGCGCCACGACCGCCGACGCACATCGCGCCAGCCAGCCCATCGGCCCGCCTCTCAGAAACGAACACGGCTGCGGCGACTCGCTCCCCCACTCGACACGGGTACAGACTCCATAGGCGCTTTGGGGCCGCGCCATCAGACTCTGAGAGGCGCTCCGCAATGGCGAAGGCGAGCGCGGCGAAGCGCGCGCGCGTCGACCCCCCTCTAACAGGTGCCTTTGAGTCCTGTCGGGTCGCCTATCATCCTCAATCGCTTCGTCCGCAGGTCCAACAACGACGAGGCGAAAACGGATGCACAGCGAACCGGGAGAGAGAGCGCCGCCCTCGAAAGCAGCGTCTGGGGCGAGCCCGGCGAGCCCAAGCGAGGACAGCCCCGCCAGCAGCGGGCACGACCCTGCGGGTCCCAGCCCGCTGGAGCGCCTCCCTTCAGAACTTCTCTCACATATCTTGAGCTTCCTGAGCGTGGGAGAGGCCCTGCGGGCGCGGGCGACGTGCCGCGCGTTCCGCGACTGCTTGGAGGCGACCGTCTTTCTGGACCCGGCGCTGTCGGTGCGGGCACGCAGCGCGGACGTGCTGGACAGGCTCACGCGGCTCGTCGGGGGCGGGGGCCTCCAGCTGCGGGGCGACGTCCGCCTCCGGGTCTCGGGCCCCTTCAAGAGCCTCCGGGCGCAGCCGGCCGCGCTGCTGCGGGCCCTCGCCGAGGGCCCGCTGAGGCGCCTTCGCGAGGCGGAGGTGCGCTTCTCGCTCGCGGACGGGGCGAAGCTCGCGCGGCACGTCTCGGACGTCCTCGGCGCCGTGCGGCCGGCCGGGGCGGCGCTGGAGGCGCTGCTCGTCGCGAGCGACGCCGACGCGCAGCACGGCAGCCTCGCCGCCTGCGACCCGCAGCAGCTGCACGCCTCGCTCGCGCCCCTCGCCAACCTGCGCCACCTCCACCTGCCCCCGAGCTTCGTCGTCGAGCCGCCCCACGCCGCCGCCGTCGCCGCCGCCTGCCCCCTGCTCCGGCGGCTCGCCCTCCGGCCCTGCGGTGTGCACTCGCCCAACGGCGTCGTGCCCGCCCTCGCCGCCCTCGCCTCTCTGGCGCACCTGGAGGAGCTCGAGCTCTTCGGGCGGTACCCCCCTTTCGCTCGTTCCTCCCTCGCGTCGCTCTCCCTTTACGCCGTACCCCCGCAGGGACAACCCCCACGGGATCGACGACGTGGCCCGGGGCCCCGCCGGCCAGTCCCTCCGCGTCATCCGCCTCAGGTTCGGATCCCACCGGGCCCCTTTCCCTCCCTCCCGCGTCCTGAGCGGGGGCGCAGCTCGGAGCCGAACGCGAACGTCGTCTTCGGCGCCGCTTCGTTCCTCGCGATGGCCGCGATGCCGCGCCTCGAGGCCGTCGAGGGCTGGATCGAGGTACCCCCCGCCCCCCCCCCTCCGTCCCTCCCCGACCCCGGCGCCTCACGTACCCCCCAGCTCGGGGGGAATGTGGGCCCCGAGACGCTCTCGGAGCTGCAGGCCCTCTCCCGCCTCCGCTCCCTCCACCTCAGGTGCCCCCGCCTCCCCCCCCCCTCCTCCCCCCCCCCCCCCCCCAAAAAAGCTCATCGCACCCCCCTCCCAGCTTCCGCCTCTGCTCCTTATCCGTCGTGGCTCTCTCGGGCCTCGCCGCCGCCCTGACCGCCGGCTGCCCCGTGCGCACCTCCAGCCACGTACCCCGCCCACCTACCGCCCGCTGACCCCGTACTTCCCAGGCTCTCACGGAGCTGGGGATACGCGGGTTCGTCCGCGACTCGGCCCCCAGCAGTGCGTACCCCCCCCCTCCCCGGGCCGCGCGGCTCACGCGACAGGGGGAACAGCGCCGGGGTACGGGGCGGCGGCGTCGGAGGCGCTGGCGGCGCTGTACATCGCGGGGCGGCGGGCGCTGCGGGAGGTCAGCGTCGACTCGCACGCGCCCCTCTCCGAGGCCGAGGCGGCGGCGCTCGCGGCGTGCGGCCCGCAGCTCGCCCGCGTCCACCTCCAGCACCGCCTCGCCGGGGGCGAGGACCTCGCGGCGTACCGGGCGCTGGGCGGCCTGCGGCTGGCCTCGGGGGCCCGGTCGCTCTCGGTGCGGATCGGGGCGATCCACGCGGCGGCGCGGGCGCTGCGCTGCACGGAGAGCGCCGTGGAGCGCGCGCTGCGCGAGATGCTCCCCGACGCCTCCGTCGAGTTCTTCTGGGGCTAGATAGTCGTGGTTGTACGTGGGTACACGCTACCGCAGTGTTCGGTTCATAAACGTACGCCCGCTGTCCCGACCTGCCACTCCCCAGCCCGAGCCTCGAGCGCCGCGGCTGCAGGCCCGGCGCCCGGCCCCCGCGGGGCCCGTTACCTGCAGCCGAGAAATTCGATGGCCCGTGGCCTGGAGAGGGGGGGGGGGGGGGGGGGGGCGGTAAACGGAGAGCTGGGCAGCAGGAGGTGGGGGTGGGGAGTAAATGAAGGATTGCGCAGTCGGCTGCCTCAGCCTGCCAGTCGCCCTCGCGATCGACGGGGCGCGGACGGTCGCCGGCCGCGCGCGGGCCCGCTGCCCCCGTCGGCGCGCCGCCCGGGCCCCCGGCCGCGGGCCCCGCGGGCCCCCGGCCCCCGGTCTGCTGCGCCTTCCCGCCAGTTGGCCGCCACAGCGCCGGCCCCGGGGCCCGGGGCCCCAGCGCGCCGCCCCTTCGGGCCTCGGACGAGTCGGACCCTTCCCCCCCCCCCCCCCCCCCCCCCTCCCCGGACCCCGGCGGCCCCGGCGGCGGGCCCCCGCCGCGGGCTTAAGCTTCCGGCGCCCGGCGCCCGCGGCCCGCGGCCCGCGGCCGCGCGGGTGCGGGCGGGCCATGCGGCCAAATTAAATTCCGGGCCAATATTAATATGCATATATACTATGTGCCGATTCTACTACCGAATCGTAACTACTACCCCCCTTGCAAGGGGGGGTCAGCTGCCGATTCTACCACCGAATCGTACGTATATACGTACCGGTGCCAGCGTGTCCGACTCCTGAGAGGCTGAGAGGCGCTCCTTGTACCAAACTTGAAGCCCCTCACGGCGAGTGGTTATTCTTTGCCAGCCACTTGCCTCGAAGGTCTTCAAGTTACCCTCGTAGCGGCAAAAAGAGCCTCGATAGCTTGAATAATTAAATTTACATATATGCAGCCTGGCATGCATGAGATTGCAGACGTAAATGGCCGGATATATTTTGTTCTGTGAAGAATTAAGATAGTATTTAATCGTATTCTGACCGAATTCGCGTGGATAAACATAAATCGCTATTTTCGTTAATCGATCAATGAATAAGATTCAAATGGCCGAACGGCGCCCCAAGAAGAGCCGGCGGTTCGGGTTGGAGTCACGGTCCTCACGGACCTGTTCGGCACGGTTCGTGTACCCTCATCATCTTTTACCGCCCACGGGCCACAGCTGGTGCTTTGCCTCCGCGGGCCGCGGCCGGTCGACGTCCCTCCGGAATTGGCTCCGATAGATATCCAGCAGCTAGAGCAGCAAGGCAGCAAGGCTTCCGAAGTCGGTTAGCAAAACTGACGAGCAGCAGCATCAGTGCTCGGCGGCTAGATCGAGAGCGCTAGCCCCGTTCATGGGCACTGCGGCAGTCGCGGGCCGCTGGAGCACGGGATCACCGTGGCACAGTTAGAAGAGAGTATCGATCTCTCTGACTCAGGCTGAAGCCTCGTCACAGCCGCGCTGCAGCACCGCGGCGCCAGCTGCAGGCGCGCGTTTCCGAGTTCAGAGCTAGAATTTGACGAAAGCAGCTGGGCGTGGCACGTACGCGTAGTGACAGGGAGCGGCCGTCGGGTGCATATATGCATGCAAATGGCAACACGCTTTCTTAGTTGCAGAGCAGATCTAGAGCTGAGCCTCAAAACCGGCTCGCCGCGTTAAGATTGGCACATTTGATGCAGGGCCCCGAGCATGCGCAAGAGCAGCTGCAGGCCGGCGGTGCGCCGCGCCTTCGGCGTCCAAAGCTTTTCCGCGCTTTTAATTTCCCCAGCGCGAGTGAACACGATGATGCGCGCAGCTGCAGGCGCGGCGGCCGCGTGCGGCGCGGAAGGGGAGCTCGAGCCGGAGGCGCTCGCGAGCCGCTCCATCCGCTTCGTCGCCGCGCGCTCCCCGGCATCCTTGGGCGGCCTGGCGCACATCGGCGCCGGCGAAGGCCCGGCCGCGGGCGAGGCCATCGTTCCGAGCAGCTCCGACAGCTACCGCAGTGCGCTCCACGGTCTCCACCCCAGAAATACATAAACACGTCTAAATATATCTATGTTATTCATCTGAGCATGCACGTATTCAAGGGCTCACGCCGGGACAGGCTGCGAGCAGCTCGAGCTGCGGCAGGCGCTGGCGAGGGCGGCGCACGCGCAGGGGAAGCAGGCGCAGGCGTGGGCGCTGGAGCTGCCGCTCGCGCTCAACCACGGGCCGACGCCGCGCACAGCGGGGCGCCCCGCCAGCTCCGTCGACGTGCTGGAGCAGACCCACCGCCGCCTCCCGCGCTTCCCCGCCCCCAACGAGGAGCCCGAGCCGGAGCCCGACGCCGGCCCCAGCCAGCCGCACAGCCGCAACCCGGAGTCGGCCCGGCAGCGGCGCCGCAGCTCCCGGCGAAGCGTGCGCGCCCGCCCTCGTTTGTTTGCGATCACAATTACAAGCTTCCCGCGCGGATCATGATCAGCCGCCCCCGACCGCGATCGTGAGCTCACCACACTTTGCGGCGGCGGCGCAGGCGGGCTCGAAGAAGAAGGCGGGGCGGGGCCCGTGGCTGGCGAAGCGGGGGCCCCTGCGCCCCCTGCGCTTCGCGGAGGACGAGCTCGAGAAGGCGTACGGCGCGTACTGCACGGGCCGCTTCCTGCGGCGGGTGCGCTGGAGCATGCTGGCGACGACCCTCGTCCTCGTCCTCGTCGTCCTCTTCCGCCTCCTCGCCTCGGACTCGGGCTCGGTCACGGACACCTCCAAGACCCGCGGCCGCCTCGCCACCCGCGACTTCATCGCCCAGGCGAGCCCCCCCGCCCCCGCCTAGGCCTCATATAAATTTACCAAGTTAGCAACATTGATTAATGATGGATTTCTTTCGGCCGCGTTTTTTCTATCGAATCTCCGCATTGATTAATCAATTTTCGAATTCGACTTTGGGCGCAGGCGATGTTCGCGGGGGTGCAGGCGTGCATCGGGGCGGCCTCGATCGTCCCCTACTTCTCCGCCCGCTACCGCCGCGTCCGCTGCCTCGCGAACCTCGTGCGCCCCTCTGCTCGGATCGGATCGGATGCGACCTGACTCAGTGAGCTCGAGCCGAGCCGAGGCGATCTGACGGGGTGCGGTGCGGTCAGAGCTTCGCGTCGCTGCTGGGGTGCATCTTCGCGGACCGCTTCCTCCAGGGCAACGAGAACGCCTCCTGGTGCGAGCCGTCCCCAGGCGCCCCCTCTCGCTGCGCATGCGTGCTGTAAATTCAAGCAAACAAATTAAGGAGCAGCCGGCGAACTTAAACACCCTCGAGCTCGCCCTCGCCGCCGGGCTTAGAAGTGGCCGTTTCGCGTCTGAGCTGCGCCGGCAGGTTCCTGATGCTGACGTTCCTGGGGACGGCGGCCTTCATGCACGTGACCGCCTTCCACGCCGCCATCCTCATGCTCCTCGGCGTGCGCCCTCGCCCAGAGTCCCAGCGCCGCACGGGGCACACGTACACCGCTAGCCGTAGCATCGAAGAGAAGCAGCGCCCAGGCGCCCGTGCTAGGGGGCGCGGCCGGACGGGGCGGCGTTGACGTCGGCGTTCAACCGGTTGGCGTTCACATACGCGTCTGCCCACTCACGGCGCCCGTCTCTCGCAGCTGGCTGCGTTCGCGGGGGTCTCGGCGGTGCAGATCGGCAGCGCGGCCGACGTCGTTGTCCTCCTCGTTACCCCGGCCTTCGGCGGTGCGCCCCGGCCGCCCCGCGCACGCGCACGCCCGCAGATTTAGACCGGCTCAAGCGAAGCTCGAGAAGCTCAAGCCCCGAATCAAGAAGAGCTCACATGATCTGACAAAAGCGCGTTCGGCAGCGGCGCTGCTGTACATCTGCGCCCTCACGAACGAGATCACCGACCGCCACAACTTCTACCGCGCCTCTGTACCCCCTGCTCCTCGACACCCCCCATCGCCGCCGGCCCCATTAACGCGCGGGCAGCTCTGCGGGCGGGCGGGGCGGGACATCGCGGCGTCGCGGGAGCGTGCGGACGCCCTCCTCGCCGCCCTCCTCCCCGCCGAGGCGAGCCGTCCCTCCCGCCCGCCCCGCCCCCCCCTCGCCCCGCCCCGCCCCGCCCTGGCCTCGAGAGCTCACCGGGAGCCCCCGCCCCGCAGATCATCCGGCTGTGGAAGGCGGGCGGGACGGGCATCTCCCGCCGCTTCGACGACGCCACCGTGCGCCCGCCGCCTCCAGCGCCGCCCGCCTCCGACGTCCATTCGCGCGGCCCAGAGCGTCTTCGTGGAGTTCCCCTCGATCTACGACGCGCAGGGCTGGGGCTACGGCGACCCCGCCGGCACCCAGGTCCCCCCCAGCGCCCCCTCCCCCTCGCGGCCGCCTCGGAGCTCCGCCTCACGCGCCTGCGGTGCGCGTGCAGCGCGCGGTGGAGCGGCTGAACGCGCTCCTCGCGCGCGTCGAGGACCTCTGCCGCACCCACGGCCTCGAGCTCGTCAAGGTGCCGGCGCTGCCCGCCCCCGCCCCTGCGCCAGCGCCGTCCTCGGCCTTCGAATTCGATCCCTCCACCGCCCAAAGAGACGCTCGATTAAAGCGCCCGGAAGGCCGGCGGCGAGCTCGAGCTCCGGCCGGGGCCCGTCGAAGGCGTGCGGCGCTGGAAGGCGGCTCACGGGAGGGGCGCAGCTGGCGGGCTCGAAGGTGCTGGCGGTGGCCGGCGTGCCGGTCGAGAGCCCCTGCCACGTCGAGGTGCGAACGAGCCCACCCCGCCACGGCCCGGCCCCCGGGGAGACATCGCGATCGAGGGCGAGATCTAGAGCGGAAAGGGGGCTAACTTTGGGGGGCCATGCTGGATGAAAATTTGAAGGCGGGATTTGAGTGTTTTTCGGCCTGGGGCTCGCGTGAGTTTGGGGCGCATGCGCAGGCGGCGGCGGCGTTCGCGCTGGACGTGCTGCGGCTGGGGCGGGAGGAGGGGGCGCGGGTGCGGGCCGGGCTGCAGTGCGGGCCGCTCGTCGGCGGCCTCCTCGCCGGCTCCCGCCTCCGCTACGACGTCTGGGTGCGAGGCTCGCTGAGAGATGCGAGGAGGAAGGGGTCGCCTCAGTCAACAGATGGGATCTGACGGCGCGCAGGGAGACGCGGTCAACGCGGCCGCGCGCTTCTGCGCCCTCTGCGGCGACGACGAGGGTCCGCGCCCCGCCCCGCCCCGCCACTGCGGCGGGCACCTTCAGTCCCTCGTCGCCTGAGAGAGGGGCGGGGGCCCGGCGCAGCGACGGTGTCGGCCGAGTTCGCGCGCCGCCTCGCCGCCTCCCCCGTGGGCCTCCTCGTCCGCCTCCTCCCCCGCGGCAGCGTCGACGTCAAGGGCAAGGCGCGCGCCCCCCGCTCGAGCCTTGCACGCCTCTTAGGATGCAGACCTGCTTGTCGCGGCGCTCGGCCGTCTCTGACGCGCGTGGCGTGCAGGGCCTGCTGGAGCTCTTCACGCTGCGGGAGCAGCTCAACGACGGCTCGGGCTCGGGCTCGGCCGCCGGCCCCCGCCGGCCCACGGCAAGCGGGCGGAGCCGCCAGGGCGCGGGCACCGTCCTGCCGCCCCTCGCCGAGACGCCGGCCGCACCGCCGCTGCCGGGCGGGGGCGCTCGTTCCGGGAGGGCGCGGAGGGGCTCGCCGGCTGGCTGCGCGAGGCGGGGCTCCCCGCCCGCCGCGGGGGCCCCTTCCTGCGCTCCCTCTCGAACCTCAGCGCCGCGTCGAGCGCCTCGGCGGCCTCGCGGCGGGAGGGCGGCCTGGGGGCCCTCGGGAGCGGGCCCTCGGACGTCGTGGCGGCCCTGGAGCGCGAGGCCGGCGAGGGCCACGCGGTGCTGCACGGCGAGGGCGGCGGGGCGGGCGGCCCCGTCGCCCCCGCGGCCGCCGGGGAGGCCGAGCGGGAGTCGCCGGACGCGTATACGTACGCGGAGGGCGGGCAGAGCGAGGGGCCCCTCGACGACGGCGACGTCGACGTCGAGGCGCCCCTCGAGCCCGCCGGCCCCGCCTCGAAGACCGGGGCCCGGGCCGGGGCCGGGGCCGAGGCGGCCGTGGGGTGCCCGCCCCGCCCCTCCCTCGCCGGCTTCCTGCGGGCCCTCCGTAAGGGGACGGTCCTGCTGACGGGCCCCGCCGCCTTCCTCTCGGCGCACGGGCTCCCGGCCGGCCCCGCGGGCCCGGGCCCCGCGGCGGGGGCCCCGGCGCCGGCGCCGGCCTCGAGCTCGCGGTACGCCCTCTCGCGCCTCACCCTCGCCTTCGTCGACCCCGCCGTCGAGCGCGGCTTCTGGCGCCACCGGTCCGCCCGCCCGCCCGCCCCCGCCACGCCCCGGCCCGCCCCCTCCGCTGAACAACCGCCTCGCCGGCTGCTGACCGGGCCGCCGCGCATGCGCAGGTACGCGGCGACGCGGCCGCGGAGCGCGGCCCTCGTCATCGTCTTCCTCCTCTACTCGGCGGCCTGGGCCGGCGTCGGCCTCCACGTCGGCCTCCCCGCCGGCCCCGGCGCCTGGCTCCGCTACGTCGCCCAGCCGGTCCTCATCGCCGCCATCGCCGCCCTCACCGCCTCCCCCTTCCACCGCCGCTGGCCCCGCACCGTGCGCCCCCGCCCCGCCCCGCCCCGCCCCCCTCTGGCCTTCGCCCGCGCCGGGCTCAGCCCCGCGGCGCCAGTCCGTCTTCTTCTTCTTCGCGGCCCTGTGCGGCTTCGGAGTGAACGTCTCCGCCCTCGCCCGCGGCAGGCCCTACCGCGTGCGCCCCGTTCTCCCGCCCTGCGGCCGACTCGGCGACTTGGCGCGGCTAATCTCGCGGGATCCGTGCCGCAGGTGGCGACGTTCCTGTTCGCGGACGCGCTGACGGTCTCGTTCGTGTTCGCGGCGCACCCGGCGGCGCGCGTGCCGTACGCCCTCCTCGCCCTCCTCATCATGCTCGGCGCCGAGGTCCTCTCCTTCCCCTTCGACTCCCTCCTGTGCGGCCCCGGCCCCGCGCCCCGCCCTTCGCCCCCGAGAACGCCCCCCCGAGCCCCGCCTCGAAGGTACATCATCTGCACGTTCGCGCTCTGCGCGATGACCATGTACGGCAACGGGCTCGCCATGCGCGCCGGCTACCTCCTCCACCGCACCGCCCAGGCCGCCCGCCGCACCCTCGTGCGCCCCGTCTCCTCCGCCCCGACCCGCCTCCGTCTCGCCCGGGCTCGAATCCGACGGGCGCGTGCGCGCAGGTGCGGGAGAAGGCGGCGCTGGAGACGCTCCTCCGCCTGTGCCTCCCCGCCGTGCGCCCGCCCCGGGCCCCGCCTCACTTTCGACCTTGCTCGAGCGGCGCGCGGGGTGCGCGCGGGCGCAGGACGTGCTGCGGCAGCTGACGCGCGCGCACTCGCTGGGGGAGGAGGGGGAGGAGGCGCGGACGCCCGGGACGGAGGCGGCGGCGGCGGTCGCCCGGACGACGGCCTCGCACCCGCGCGTCGCCGTCTGCGCCGCCGGTGAATGAAACTGCTGCGGGTCGTTGGGCCGTTGCTCTGCGACTCACAGAGATCGCAACTTGGTTTTTACCAGATGTCGTCTCGTTTACCACACTCGCGGCGAGTATGCAGCCCGAGGTGCGCGCCCCCGGACTCTGACTGACAAGTCGCCCCATTTGACATAAGAATTGCTACAAGCTTGCATAGAAGCTAACCACGTGCACTGCAAGCTCAATATTAATGCCAATTTTTCTGGTGTGATTCTAAAAGCCAGCTAGCTATATAGATCTCCAGACGGCCGACGGTCTCGGGATGTGTCCTCGCCCCGGCCCCGCCTGATCACAAGCCGCCGGCCGGCCCCGGCGCAGGACCTCGTGGGCACGCTCTCGGCGCTCTTCGCCGAGTTCGACCGGGCGGCGCGAGCCCGCGGGCTGGAGCCCCTCAAGACCCTCGGCGACGCCGTCCTCGCGGGGGCCTTCCCCCGCCGCCCCCGCCCCGCCGCCGGCGCCGCCCGCCGCGACGCCTCGAACCCCGTGAGCCCGAGCGGCGGGGCGCGCGCCGGCTACGGCCCGCCGCGGCGGCGGCGCTCGTCAACGGCGTCGCTGGAGGCGCTGGGCCTGGCGGCGGGCGCCGTGCCTGGGGCGGGGCGGCCGCCGTGCACCCGGAGCCGGCGGCGGCGGGGCGGGGGCGGGAGCGGAGGAGGAGGAGGACGCGTACGGGTCGGAGGAGGGGGCCGAGTCGAGCGGCGAGTCGGACGCCGGCGGGGGCGAGTGGGGCGGCGAGGGCGAGGTCGAGCGGGCGCTGCAGTACGCCCTCGACTGCCGCGACATCCTCGCCTCCTTCGTCGGGCCCGCCGGCCACCGGTGCCCCCCGCCCCGCCCCGCCCCGCGCCGCCCCGCCCCGTCCCGCGCCGCCCCCCTCTTCCCTTCCGATGTTTTCGGCAGGCTGCAGATGCGCTTCGGCGTGGCGGTGGGCCCCGCCGTCGGGGCCATCCTCGGCCGCCAGCGCTGGAGCTACGAGGTCGGCCCCCTGTGTTCGAGGTTCTGAGAGCGCCCCCCGGGGCCGGCCTGACCGCGGGCCCGGGGGCGGCGGGAGCAGGTCTGGGGCCCGGCGGTCTCGGAGGCGCAGGAGCGGGAGGCGGCAGGCCGGCCCCAGGAGATCCTCGTGCGCCCCCGCCCCACCCGACCCGCCCCGCGAAGTCGCAGCGCGGAGTTAAGATCGACTCTGATCATGAGCTGGGCGGGGCGGCGCGGGCGCAGGTGTCGCGGGAGGTGTACGAGGCGGCCCGGGGCGCCTTCGAGTTCGAGCTCCGCGACGGCCTCCCCTTCCTCCTCCGCCGCCTCCCCTGAGGGCCCCTGCGCGGCCCCGCCCCGGCTCGCGCCCCCCGCGGCTCCCTGCGGCATCTCCCCCGCCTCAGCATCAGCAGTGCTGCGTCATGGCCGCGCACGTGGGGACTGGCACGTGTTGGTTTCGATTCTTGCAGTAGTGATTGCATCCACGCTCCTCTTCAATTAATCACCGAGTTAGGACATATACGTGATAACTGGACGGTTGACTGGTAATAATACCCTTTTTCGTTAATTTTAGACTCTTCAGGACGATGTGACACTGGACACCAAACGATCAGGCTCTGCTAGTGGCATTCGCAGTCCCGTTCTTTCGTTGTTTTTAGCTTTACATAATTAGTTCGAATTCGACTCTCTCGCGATCGCCCAGTAGATGAGGTTTGATCCGTGTCTTGCAAGCCGAGTAAAATACTAGTAGCGGACAAACTTGTCGCGGGGTTCAACGGTTATATACGTATATACAGAGGCTACCAATATTAATGCCTACCAGATAGCTGCGCATGCAGGGGCGAATTCGAGTCGAATTCGAATTCGAATTTGAACGGCCACATGGTCATGGGGTACGAATCTTTATGATATGATCATTATACCATGATGATCTGTAGATATCGATCATGATCACAATCGCGCGACCGTCGGAGACGGTCGGACGACTCGGCGATCTAGATCTGCCGCAGTGCGGGCCAGCTGCAGACAGTCCCAGAGACTAGCTGCGGCGCGATTCCTGCCCGCGGCCGCGCACTAGCCTAGTAGTAGTAGTAGCTGGCCATGGCGCCGCTAGCGCTTTCGAATTCAGGCTAAGTTGCAGGCTTCAAGGCTTGCAGCTGGCGGCGGTACCGTCGTACTGGGGTACAGCGGGCCGCGGGCAATCGCACCAAGGCTTCTTCGCGATCCGATGATCGCGTGCACGTGAATCGCGGCGTGATTCGCGGCGCGAAGCCGCGCGATATGCAGTGTTGTCAACATGATGCACAGATCATGATCGCGACATCATGATGGGACGTAAATTTCGCATCATGATGACCTCGGATTATGATGATCGTCATCATGATGTGAGGGGGGGTACCTATACGGCACACGAATCGCGTATTTCTGGCCGCCTGCGCTATTTCAAAGGTCTCATGTACGATCTTAACAGCTAACAGACGCTGTAGCAGCAGTTTAGAGCATGGTTGGAGCGATTCGGACAATGTTGAAAGGCTGCTGGACTCAGCAGCTGGAGTGCTGGGGGGGTACAGTGGGCCCTACCCTTAGTCGCTGGTGATGCAAGATCGCCCAGATTTGCACTTTGAGAAGGGTGCGGAGACGCTTAACACATCTCCTAAAACACACAATAGACTATCTTAAGACTTAAGGAGGCTGATCAACTGCTCCTCTGCCTAAAAAATCTTGGGGAGAAGGGGTTGTGTGCCTCTTTTGGGCCAACCCTGAGCCTAATATCTATCCGGACTGGTCAGGGATGAGTTAGAAACACGACATAATGCATAGGAAGCGCAGCAGAGAGCCCCCGTAGCGAAACAAGCGTAGAAAATGCCGGGCAAACGATGATGATGGCGGGAAGACATCATGATCGATCATGATCCATCATTATCACCGCATCATGATGCGTGACCGGTCGTGTGCATCATGTTGACAACACTGGCGATATGCCTGGCACGACCGACGTTTCGACCCCGCGTCAGTAAAAAACCCGAATGAAATCGATTCATCTGCATGCTTTAAACAGTTCGATTCCTCCGAAGGATACTAGCACGTAGCCTAGGGCCTAGGCCTAGTACTAGGCTAGTAGCCTCACTAGCCTAGGCCTAGGTACTAGTAGGCTAGTAGTAGCGTACCACCTGCAGGCTGCAGCCTGCAGGCTTAGCCACTGGGCCAGGCTAACGTTAACTAGGAACATTAATATTGCAGAGTCAATGCAGACTACCGGGCTAGTACCGCCGCCGGCAGTGCTGTCATGATGTGTCATCATGATGCACACCGTGGCACGGCCGTCGATATCGATCGCGAGGCATCATGATGCGTCAATTATGATCCATCATGATCGATCATGATGTCTTCCCACGGTCAGAATCGTTTATCAGGGCATTTCCCACTCCTATTTCGCTGGGCGGGCTCTCTGCTGCGTTTCTAATGCATCGCGACGTGTTTATGACTCATGATAATTCCTGACCAGTACTAGTCTGGATAGATATTGGGCCCAGCTGCAGGGTTGGCCTGAAACTTGAAAGAGGCCCACACCCCGGCCCCCGGCCCTCTTCCCAAGATATTGGAGGCAGAGGAGTGGTTAATCAACCTCCTTCAATGTCGACGTCAAGATAGTGTGTTATGCATATGCGTTTTAAAAGCTGTGTTAAGCGTATCCGCACCCATTCTCAAACTGCGAATTGGTGCGATCTTAAGCTTAAGCTTGCATCGCCAGCGGCAAAGGGTGGTGCCCCCTGTACCCCCCACGGCGCCACAGCAACCTTTCAACATCGTCAGAATCGCTCCAAACCTCCTCTGACTAGCGTATACGGTGTCTTCAAGCTGTATAGATCGCATAAGAGGTTGTTAAAACAGCGCAGGCGACCAGAAACACGAGCTTTGTGCACTGTACAGGTACCCCCCCTCACATCATGATGACGATCATCATAATCCGAGGTCATCATGATGCGTTAATGACGTCCCATCATGATGGCGTGATCATGATGTGTGCATCATGATGACAGCCTGGCAGCCACTGCCACTGGGCCAGCCAGTGGCCATGGCAGGCAGTGGCAGCACTGACTATAGACTATATATAGTACCACTGATGAGTACTCTCCGATCCCAGACCAGGGTTCCTAAAATTTTCTCAGGCCAAGGACGCCCCAAAAATTTTTGAAATATTTCCGAAAGATTTCCGAAATATTTCCGAAATATTTCCCCATAGAAACAAAGATTCCGAGCTTGCCACCAACATCTAAGCGCCTAAACCGCTTCCTAAGGCTTTTGTTGATGTTTCGACGCAGAATAGAGCGCGGAAAGAATTATAAGAACCCATCTGGGCGAGAGTGCACCCCTGCCACCGTACCAGAGAAAGTCGAGCTCGAGCCAAATCGAAGTCTAGAGTGCTCTGATCACATCAGATATCACTAAGACTTCCATATGCACGCAAAAGACACGTAAAGATGCTGCTTTTCGACGTGTTTGACGGGGGCAAAACGCCCCAAGAAATTCTTTCCCCGCAAAAATTTTCGGCAGTTCGGGCGAGACAGAAAATTTTCGCAAAAATTTTCAGAAAATTTTTGGAATTGTTTTCCGGAAAAGTTTCCGACCGGAACCCTGTCCCAGACTCCGAGTCCCAGTATACTAGTAGTACTAGCTATATATATAGCTACTAGCTAGTAGAACTGTACTGCGGTATACGTACCACATCATGGGCCGGCGCCCCCATGCCATGATGGCATGGCACTGATGGCAGTGATATCGATGGCACATGCATACTGGAGAGCTAGAAATATTTAGTATGCTGCATATTTATATAGTATACGTACCAAAAGGTTTTGGGCGATCTAGCTACTAAATATTTCCCGCCTGCTAAAGCCGAAAATTTGTAGGGGTAGTTCCATCTCCGCCATACAAAAGCCGTGCGAAGACCGACCTATTCAACATTTAATATCTGCTAAAGTGGCACTGCGGCAGTTTTAAATTTGGCAAAGTACTAATTATTTTCCTGTACTAAATTAACTAGTTCTCCAGTATGCCGGGGCGCCGCAGTGCCACTGCCATCATGTATACACTGTGTACAATGGTGACATGTGCCATGATGCCACGTGCACCACTGCACGTGGCACTGGCCGGCGGTGGCCGCACTGCCGGCGCCGCGCTGGGATCCGGACTGCCATCATCATGGCATGCCACAATGATGCTAGACATTGCCAGTGCGCACTGTGCATGCGCACTGCGCTGCCTCTGCGCTGCCCACTTTTGCAGACGTCGCCGGACGACCAACATGTGCGTAATATAATACGCGCCTATACGAAGCAGCGGGCCGGGCGCCAGCCTGCAGCGGTTGAACTGCGCACAGCGCATGCGCGCGCATGCATATGCGGCATATCTAGATCTAGATATCTCGAGCTCGCGATCGATATCGCGAGTACTAGTCGCGATAACGATTGCCCGCCGCTCGTGCTAGCGCTGTCGGCGTCCAACCGACGTCGGACAGGTTGCGTCAGATTGCATGCGCATGCGATCATAGAATACATCGATATATATCATAGTATCAGCGGCGCCTTCCAGCAAGTTCCTCGAGCTCGTGCGCTGCGGTGCTGGTCCCCTTGGCTAAATAGGCCTTGCAGGCGCTAGCGTATAGCCACAGCGGGACAGCTCGCTAAGGCAAGCGTGCGCGTGCGTGCGCGTGCGACAGCTGCAGGGGCGCCAACACAAGCACCAGCGCTAGCGGCAGCAGCAGCAGCTGCAGCAGCTGCAGCATGGGGGGGCACGTGTTCGTGGTCAAGTGCGAATTCGCGCTGCGCGCGCTGTGCATTGCGCTCATTGTCGCTTCGGCAACTGCTGGGGTCACATCTTACGGCGTCAGCCCGGGTGGCTACATTGCTTCGTCGACCACATCAGCGTTCAATGTCACTGCGACCGGCTTCACCAGTGAAAATCCGCCGGATCAGGATTTGGCGGTCTGGTCCGCGCCGTCTGTACATGTTAGCCCAAATTCGATTTAAGGCCAAATTAAATACAAAACGCGACCGTCGACTGCTATTAATAATATGTTTACATATATGTATATTCGAGCACAAACTTTCGAGCACGAATCTATGATCTAGATCTATAAGCCTTATGTTTATGTGTATATAACTATAATCACGGCCCTTAAAAAACCTTGTAACTAACTTATTCAGCTCGCGATTCGGCCTTCGAATTCGATTTGATGTGAATCGACCGTCGGACCGCACGCAGGACGATCACAGCGGCCGCAGCGGGGGATCGCGTCCAGCTTGAATTCACCACGTTCGCATCAGGAAAAGATTTCTTGCGGGTAATACAGTGCGATGCGCGTGCGTACATGTGTGCTTTGAGCGGCAGCTGAGCGTGATCTATACGCTCGTTTTTGAAGGTGGTCGACCTCGGAGCTTCGCCTCCTGTGCTTCTGGCTTCCTTTATCGACACATCGGCGTTGCCGATAAGCTTCACGAGTGCTTCCGACACACTAAGTCTGCTTGTGTATGCCCCATGGAACTCTCTGAAGAGCACAGAGCCATCACAAGGCTTTACCATTCGATTTAATGCAACATACAAGAGCGTCGCCTCAAGCGGTGCGTTCAAAGCACATGTATACGTACATCACTGAGTCATGCTCATGAGCATCCCTTCAATCTGTGATTATAATTTATTAATTTGTTTGTCGTGGCATATTACATCCCGCGGGGCCGGGGTTCGATTCGCCCCACCGCATGCGCAGCCTCTCAAAACATATAATTTTTTTTTTTTTTTGGTGAATTACCGGCCACAGTCTCTAGACACCAGAAAAAAACATATAATTAATATTTGTGAGCAAGCAATATATATATATATTGCTCGTTATCATGATGCATTACCCGGCCGCGGCGCGGAATAAGTCCTAGCCAGTACTATAACGTAACACATATAACTTTTCGAACTGTATACCTACTTTCTCTCATGAATTCGAATTAACAAGAAACGCCGAATTTCGACAGTGACGGCCAGCAGTCCCGCAGACTTGTCTTCCATTCCTGTGACAGAGGCGGACAATGCCATTTCCATCCCAGCAAGATTCAACTCGACCGTCGTCAGCGTATCCCCTGGCGTTGAGTCTGCATTCGACCTACCGCGATACACCACAAGCCCTGGAGAAACATCCGGACCTGAAGATTTCCGCCTAGTGATCTGGTGCGCTCCATCGATCGCATGCAGGCGCTATGTGCATTTTCCGTATCTTTTTATTCCATAAAACTTTGGAAACAGGCACATCAAACTGGCCTCATCGATTTCTTCTATTCCAAGCAACTGCGAGAATCAGATCACACTTGCGTTTTCTGTCCTAGACGTGGAAACATTCGATCCCATTCACGTAAGCTCGAATTTGGCTCAATTCGGCACATGTATGCGTACATGAGTCAACAGCTCATGGGACGCCGGGCAGATTGTCGAGCTGAAGCCAGCTGCTCGCCCTGGGAGCAACGCTGTTTCTTTGCTTGGATTGTATATTGGCCCTGAGAGTAACCTGAAATTCGTGACTTCAAAAGACAACCAATTTCTTATAGTGTTCACTTCGGATCTCGTGAACATTCCTTCGGATCCAGACAGAGGTTATCCGGGCATGAGTGCAACGGCGACAATTGGTGCGCGGGCTGCATATCGTCCTCCTCGCCATTATAATTTATAAATTATAATTACGTGTTCCTCTCACCTTGCTAGCGCTGATGTAGTGCCGCGCGCATTCGCAAAATTGGATCTCGTAGTCTGCACCACCTCAGCCGTCACCCCGTCGCCCAGCCCCTCGCCCAGCCCCTCGCCCAGCCCCTCGCCCAGCCCCTCGCCCAGCCCCTCGCCCAGCCCCTCGCCCAGCCCCTCGCCCAGCCCCTCGCCCAGCCCCTCGCCCAGTCCCTCGCCCAGCCCTCGCCCAGCCCCTCGCCCAGCCCCTCGCCCAGCCCCTCGCCCAGCCCCTCGCCCAGCCCCTCGCCCAGCCCCTCGCCCAGTCCCTCGCCCTCGCAGAGCAGCCCGGACCCATCGATCCCAATCTCGCCCACCCCATCCCCAAGCCCCAGCGCTAGCCCGTCGCCGAGCCCCAGCCCGTCGCCGAGCCCCAGCCCGTCGCCGAGCCCCAGCCCGTCGCCGAGCCCCAGCCCGTCGCCGAGCTCGAGCCCCAGCCCGTCGCCCTCACCGAGTCCAAGCCCTTCGCACCCAGCTGCAGCCTCGCCCACCCCACGACCGTCTCCGATCGCGAGGTTCGAGTCGTAAGCGCAAGCGCAGCTTCCGAAGCCCCGCCCTTTAATCCGTAATAAAATAATCCATAACGTTCTCTGTACAGCACCGATGCCAGCCCCAGTCCGTCGCCCGCCCCGTTGCGATTTCCGCCTCTGGTCATCAAAGGAACGGTTCGTTGCAGGCGTTTTTCGATTGTATTCGAAGCGCTAAAATCTAAAACAATGATCATGAGAACCCTTTAATCCTTACAATTAAGCTTGCGCGCTATAAATTCGCAGTGGCCTTCCGAGACGGCTTCATGCAAGCGCACGGTGCTTCGCGCGTCCGTCGTGTCTGGTGCGGATCCGCGAACAGTCAAGTACACATGGAGCTGCGCATCCTCGGACGCAACAATTTGCAGCTTCATTTCCCAGAGTGGAGTAGATCTTGCAACGGTCTCGGGCTCAGAGTGCATCATTCCGGCATCTCTGACCGTTGGTGTGCTTCCTACTTCCACGCTCTTCATGTTTCGATGCTTCACTCACAAGCCGGATTTTTAAACGACCGCAGGCATTGCTTACAACATTTCAGTAATCGCGGAAAACTCTCAGGGTGTTCGATCGAATCCCGTGTTTATGACGTTCCACAAATCGGCGGGTCAGGTATGTTCTAAACATTTCTCGTGTTTATTGTGAAGCACAGTGTATTTGTTTCCTAAAAACGTTTACTGAATGAGAATACCGCAGTCTCCCTCTGTTTCCGTGGACGGAGGAACGACGGTGCTCACCAAACCGAGCCGGCAAACAATCATCAAGGCTGTGGCACAGCGCGTCGTGTGCGAAACCGATGATCCGAATTTTCGTGCGCTTTCGCCTCTCCCCCAGCCGTGCACAAACAATGTCAAAACATCTAATGCTAATCGAAAGTGACGGTCGGCGCGGGAAACAACCAGTGGATTCGGTCGACGGGCATACAAGCAATGTGGTCGTTCCCAGGCGTAACTTTAAGCTTGCCCCCTTCCGTCGCTCTCGACAAACCGGCTCTAGTCATTCCCTCGGGAATCCTTCGTCCTGGCGTCTATGACGCCGTATTCACAGCGGTGCACTTGCACACGGCGCCAGCTTCAAATTCACAGTGCAATCGCATCCTGATTTATTTGTATTGCAGACGGATGTCGACAACGTTCCGGCGGTCTCGGCCAGCGTTGCCGTCAAAATTTTTGTGGAGGCCGAACCGTTAGCCGCGCGCATTGCAGGAGCGAGTCTCGACAGCAGCCGCACCGTTGCCTCTTCTCGCTTGATCACGCTCGACGCCGCCCCTTCGAGGGACCCGAGCTACAGCGGCCCTGTCGCCGCGGCGGTCGGCCTCACAAGTATCTTATCTTACAAATGGAGCGCAAGATCTAAAAGAAATGGTCAGCCTCTCGCTTTTCCTGCTGGGACCGGGATGTCATCCGCCGTTTCTTTCAAGCCTTCCGATTTGGGTGCGTGAGCACGCTTTCCCGCTTTCGTGTACGTACACACATGTTGCTGTTTATGAAGCTGGTGGTGTTCGTCGCACAGGCATGCAATCTGGCGAGGAGTACGAATTCGAGCTGGAGGTGACTAGCGAGCGCTTCAAGGATGGCGCCTTCGTCGAAACCGTCAAGTCTACAACCATCACGACTCTCAGTTTGGTGGATTCTGCACCAGACGTACAGATCACTGGAACGAGCCCGAAGGATCCGCTGTTCTTGCTGCAAGGCCAGGAGGCGTCGGTGTGTAATTTATAAATAAATATCTATTCTCTGTTGGAGTGAAAGATTCAAACGAACGTGACCCTCGCAGATCCTCTGCGCCGCCTCGCTCGCCGAGAGCCCGGGCCTCAACGATGATGTCGAGTTCACGTGGTCGAACGCTGACGGCGACCCGGCTCTCGCTGACATCGGGAGGTGCCCCCGCGTTAAAGTTTCATCGAACTCGCGATGAGCACACGTAAACGCTCTTCTTGCGACGTAGATTTGCCGGTCGCGCGTCAACGAATAGCTCCCGTCTCTCTCTGGACACGACCAAGGTCGCCCTCGCCCCGGGTCGCGTCTACCGGATTCGCTGCGCTGCGCGCGCAGCGTCGCAGCCCGTCGCCGCATCCGGTGCGAACAGACGTCGACCATCGAATGAAATCAAGATTCGAATCGAACGAACCCTTGCACTGACCATGACCACGTCCCTCTCAGGCACCACGGATATTTTGATTCGCGTTCTCGAACGCCCCTCTGGCGGTGAATGCACAATCAGCCCCTCGCAAGGGAAAGCATTGCAGACTCAGGTATGAATAAATTCCTCGCAAATCCGCACGGCGATTCCAACAGCTTTTGATCACGACGTACTGCATGCTCGCAGTTTTCCGTGACCTGCGCTGGCTTCGAGTCAAAATACAGTTCGGCTCCTGTGAACTACCAGCTAAAGGCATGCGCACGTGCGCGGTCGCGGATTGCCCCGCTCACCGCTTGCTTAAGCTCCATGGCAATTTCTCCTCTGCGCATGTCGTACGCTGATTTGCGTCGGCCTGCGCAGCTGGTCGCGAACAACGCGGAAACGCCTGTGACTCAGTCGCGCGGCTCCGACATCATGCGCACCCTGCTTCCCCGCGGAGAGGGGCCCGACAGAACGGCCAAGCTCGTCGTGCGCGTCACGGACGAGTTCGGAGCGTACGCGGACGCGCCCCTCAGCGCCGTCGTCACCTTGGATTCGACGGACATCGCCGGCGCCCTCGGCGCGGCGACGAAGACCCTCGAGATCGTGAACGCGGATGGCGACGTCGAGGCCTCGCTCTCCTCGCTCACGACCATTTCCAGGACAGTTTCTCGTGCGCAATTTCGATCGCGGTCATGATCACTTTATCTTCGACATTGATTGTTGCGCCGCATCACATCGATACGTATACCTGCATGCCTTCAGTGCTGCTTGATGAATCCGCGGGGCCGCGGGATCGCGACCCGAGGATGCCTGCTCCCCAGAGGCCGCTTGCACAATCCGCCGTTCTTCCCATCCTCGACACCCTCGGCAGTGCGCGCGCTTGCTGTCATGTTTCGAATCTCTGCATTGTGCAGCTCTCAGGGAGCTGACGCCAAGGTTCGCGACCAGACATCGCCGCGAACAGGGCGCTTTCGAAGGAAGAAATCGTCCAGAGTCTCGGCGCAGCTTCAGCACTGAGTGATGTTCTTGTGAGGTTCGCTGCGATCGCGGGTACTAGTATTCCAGATCTAGAGCGCATCCCATTGAGCGCATGCCCGACTCGGCGCATGCATGCTCACGCGATTGCCATTCATTGAGCGCTGACGTCGACGCTGGTGCGCAGAACGCAGGCCCCAGCGCTGCAGGAGCGGCTGGTCGCTTATATTGGAAATCTCCTCGGCCGGCTGGACCCATGCACTGATTTCGGTTCAATTTTGCTCTCCATATTCGCGCTTCGGTAAATGAATCTGCACGTGGTGTACTTAAGCAAAGCTTTCTTTGCGCGCGCAGACGAAGTCTCTGGTATTGTTCTCGCTGCTATCGGTGACAAAGAATTTGAAAGCTTTTCAAACATTTACGCGCCACTCCCTCATAATTAATCACGATCACTGGTGCTCACAGATTCTTTTTGCGCTTCCGAGGGCTGGGGCGGCAAGGACAACACCACGGCGCTTTTTTCCGCCACCGAGGACCTGCTGAGGGCGTTTGCCGGTCGCGCGGCGAGCTGCCGGGGATGCGGATCGGGGACCCAATCCAAGCCCGGGACTCGCTTCTCCCTCACTGTCGCGAAGGGTGAGCGCTCCTTGCACCCTCGAGCTCGAGAATACTGTATGCTTAAGCGTAGCGATTTTTTATAATTCGCGCACTCATCGCAGTTTGCCTCACCGGCAACGAGCCGAAGTCCCTTCAGTCCCCCCCGAGCGCCGAGGGAGGCTCCGCACTGTCCGCCGCCGGCCTCACGCTTCCGGCGGAAGTGATCGAACGTGCCAAAATGTCTCTCAAGACGGGAGACGCCGACTCTGCCGGTGCGCTTACGTTACCCGCTGCAGCTGCACGCGTATGCGCGTTCTAGATCATATTTGAAAGTTTAAATGTTTTTACATTTCGCGTCATTTATGCTTCGACACCTTTCCACTTGCAACCAGGAATTGTACTCTACCACTACCTTCGAAACCCGTACCCCGAGATCAGAGCCCCGTCTGGAATGGGAAACCGGTCCGCATGTTCGGGGCGATCCCTGGGGCGCGCGCTCGATCCCAGGGCGAAACGTGAATAACCTTAAGCTTGTGGGGGTGCGCAGGCCGGAGAGCATCGCGATCTCGGCGACGGTTCTGGAGGCGTCTGTCCTGAACGTGCCCGTCGCGAACCTGGCCACGCCCATGCGATTCGAGATACCGTTCCCCGAGGGCGTCACACCGGCGCCCCCGCTGGATTTGCTCTTCTTCAACACCACAACGCAGGCTTGGTCCAGCTGCAGCAACGCGGTGCGAGACGCGCTGACTCCGAACGTCATACATAATTATTTTCCACGATCTCGAGGCACTCCGGGATCCTTGCCTCGCAATATTAATCGCGGTTGGATATCGATCACTCTTGAACTCGAGTACGTATACCGCAGTCCCTGGAGCAAAGGGCGGGCCCAACTGGAGCTCTCGTATATTACGCGTGCGTTAATGTTATGTATCGTGTCTGAGTTCTGAGACTCCATGTAAGAATGGATTCGACAGGATCGGCACTTGCGACCACCTCACTGCATTCTCAATTGGCACCGCCGAGCGGCGGGCTGGCGTCGTGGGAGGCGCCGGCACCAGCGCGAATTCGGCGCTGGCGCCATCTCTCACGGGCGAGATCGGGCGCAGCGGCGACAGCGCCTCGACGGTCGCCATCGCGGTCGGCGTGGCGGTCGGCGGCGTCGCCCTCATTGTCGCTCTTGCCGTCGGCGTCTGGTGTCTCGTGGCCGGCCGCGGACGCGGCCGCGGGCACCGTAGCTCCACCAAGAAAGAGCTTGAGGGGCAGAACGCATACCCCTCTAACCAAGGCGACCTCACCGCCGTCCACATTAATATTGACGAACGCGAACCGAAGAATCGCCGGAACCGCAACGATCGCGACGAAGACGCTGATTTTGTCCTGACCCTTTAATTCGATTTAAGCGGCTGTTCGCGAGAACGCACACGCGATTGCGTGAGTAGAGATATAGCTATATGGAGTAAGTACGAAGCATAGGAAATCCCGCACGATGAGTGGCACATCAACACATGCATCACAGGCATAATTGGCATGGAAGTTTCTTGAGTGAATATTTCGTAATTTTGATGTATATGTATTTTTTTTTTTGGTGAATTACCGGCCACAGTCTCTAGACACCAGCACTGCGGGGGCTGCCCAGGGGGCCTAAAGACAAAAAAGCAAAATAACTAAGACAAGAGCACGAAGAAAGATAAGACAAAGAGCCAAAATCGACAATAAAAAAGAAAAGACACAGAGCTCGAGACAGATCGAGAAGAGACGAGAAATCGATCGCGAGCAGATCTAGGGACAGAGGATGACTGACACGAAGAAGAGCCAGAGCTAGAGATACCATCAATATCGGAAGGAATTACATCACTAAGAAGCGGAGGACAAATTTGAGAAAGATAAATAACAGGAAGCAGACAAGTAAGAGGAACAACAAGACGACGCGGAGGCGGAGGCGAAGCAGGACGACGCGAAAGGGCAGAGCTACGGCACAAGGTCGAGGAGGACACAGGAGGCGGAGCAGGCGGATCAAGAGCAGGCAAAAGGACAGTCAAAGGAATCACTAAAGCCGACCGGGGTCGAGACGGGCAGTCGAACTGCAAACGACGGCGAACAACAGGTCGGGCACGAGGACTATAGCTAGTATTGAAACTAACTCTAGCATCAACACTACGATCAGAATCCGAACTAGACCGAACTAAACTATAAGACGAAGTACGCCGGCGCCGGCGGGATACGACCAGCGAAGCAGAAGACGAAGGCAAAGGCGGCGGTCCGGTATCAAGAACAAAGGCCGGAGGGTCCGGCTGTATATGTAGGTGGCACAGATTTTAGCATGCATGTGCATGAGCATTGACAGATTTGAAAGCGTTTATTTGTATCACTTAGGTTTAAATTTTGCAAACAGCGACTACATCTACGGTGACAAAGTCAGCATGCATATGTTTGGTACGGTAGCATTCTAGCCGATCCAGGTATATTCATTCTGAATCCTGCAGTTGCAACTTTATGTCGCTGTGTCATTCTGTGCAAGTGCTTTTCGTGCCGACGTCGAAGTCTCGGGAGATCTAGAACTGCATGGAGAATTGCGGAAATTCATGATCAAGCGAATTAAAACGTTAACAAACCCGGATTCGCTGATCGCTGCAGGGTTATTCCGTCGACAACATGAGCTCATGCATATGGGAGAACTCCGCGTCGTTCGAATCGGCGATCGCCCAGGCCTAGGCCGAGTACAGGCCTATATATATAGCTAGCCATAGGGCATGCGCACCCGATTGGTGGCTCGACCGCGAGCTCGTATATATATATCTGGAGCGCCAGTAAATTAAAGTTCAAAGCTCAGCAGTGAGCTCGACTCGGCGACATCGATATCGATATATATCGATGAAAAGAAATGTGAAGGCTAACTATATTTCGAGGCTCTAATGACACCAACAGGAAAATGAATTGAACGTTAACCTCATGATCACAAATGGCGCAGCTCGCACATGCATATGCTGCGCATATGCATGCGACCCGCGCGACCGGCGAGCATGTGATGATCTTGTACATCTAGAGGCCAGATCTAGAGTGGTCCGGGTCCAAGCGGATCGGGAACTCTCCGAAGTCGCAGCGGAGCACCACGAGGTGGACGATCGCGAGGCCCGGCGCGGCCCGCGAGCTCGAGCCGGCCGCGGGCCAGGGATACCGTGATGCGTGCTGCTGCCAGGCTGCGCGGTCGACGTCGCGTTCGCCGCCGCGCGTGGAATTGCAAATTTTAAAGCGCTAGCGCTAGCGGATCCCGGAGTCCGGAGACGGCTGCAGTGCCACGGTGCACGTGCGCGCCGCGGCGCGCGCGCAGGTACCGGTGCTGCCGAGCACGCGCCGAGGGAATGAGACTCTTGAGATGCGTTGCCTGTACTCTGAGGCTGAACATTGCAATGAATTCGAAATTTGCAAGTCGACGTCGACGTCGCTGCCAATTGCAATTGCATGCGCACCCCCGGCCCCCGCCCCCCCCCCCGCTTTCGCCGCAGCCTTTCGAATTCGCCGCAGGTGTACGCGGCAAGCTGAGCGCTGCATTTGGATCAGCGACGAGGAGTCAGCGTGTGCGCTGCATCTGTCATCGAACACGCGAGATTCTACGCCTTCTCGGTGCTCAGCTAGGACGAGCAGCAACTCGCCGGTGTCCTGGACGGGCCTCCCCCGCACGTCCCAGTGGTTCCCCTGCATCTCAGCTGGGGACTGCGCAAGCTCCAGCCAGCCCTGCGAGCAGGGGGACGCGCCCCCCGCGCCTAGCTTCCACCATGGGGGCCCGCGCGAGCAGCATCTACCGCTACGCGTCGTCTTCGGGCCCGCAGAATGCATATGCACTGCCACCGACTCAGACACCCCCGGCCCTGCTCGAGCTGCCCGTCGAAATCTGGGAGGTCATCATGTCTTTCGTGCGTGGCGCCCCGCACGGGTCGCGTCTCTGCCCGACCGTGGCGCAGCTCTCGTTCGATGACTTCGTGGCGCTCGCGGCCGTGAGCTCTTCTTTCAGGTTCATCGTCCTGCGGGAGCCAGACGCCGCCCCGCGCGACGGCGAACCCCAGCTCCCGAGCGCCGCCCCGCCGATCGGGGCCCGCCTGCCGCCGGTGCGTTTGCGCGTACTCTCCGCATGCTCCTGCGCAGCGCGCCTCGCGCCTCGCTGATCGCCGATCGCCGATCGCCGCGCGGTGTGCGCAGGCGTCGCAGGGCGAGCTGGAGGGGCGCGCGCGACGAGTGTACGAGCGCGTGCGGGCGGCGCGGCTCCGCATCGACGGCGGCTCCTTCAGCGAGCGCCCGCTCGACGCCGACTCCGAGTTCGATGGTGCGCCCCGCCGGCCCCCGCCCCTTCACCTCTCTCCGCTTCCCCGGCCGCTCACCGCGCCGCGCCGCAGACCGCAACAAGCCGACCCGCGTGCGGCAGTCCGTAGACGCGTTCGCCGTCTCGCGCGGCGGCCGCTTCGTCGCGATGCGCGTCCAGGTGCGCCCCCGCTCGGCACCGGCCCGTGCTCCTTGCTCGCCCGCCCGTACGCCGGCCCTTGACGGCACGCGCCCGCGCCCCGCAGGAGACCGCCGGGCGGCACCGCCCCGGCCCCCAGTACGCCCTCCTCGTCGACTTCGCTGAGGTCGGTGCCCCCACCACCTCGCGGCGGCGGCGAGGGGCCTGGGGCGAGGCGGGGCGGCAGGAGCCGGCGGCGGTGCACAGGCGGGAGGTGAAGCTCACGCGGGGGGCCGACCTGCTCGCCCTCGGCGTCCCGGGCACCGCCGTCGGCGGCTCCATCCACGGCGCCTTCGTGCGCCCCTCCCCCGAGCCGCCTGCTCCCCCCCGAGCCCGGGCCGGCCCCAGGAGCGGGGCGCTCTGGCGGAGGACGCCTCGGCGCTGTGCGCCGTGCGCTCCGACTTCGAGGGGCTCGCCTGGTTCGAGCTGCGCCCCCTCCTCACCGTGCGCGCCCGTACCCCCCTTGCCTTCCACCCTCCCCTGAGCCCCCCTCCCTCCTCCCACTTTCCAGGGCGAGCCGGGGGACGAGGAGCCGCCGTCTCCATCCGGACCCACCTCGTCCGCTTCGCTCGTACCCCCTCCCCGTTCCTCCTCAAGCGGCCTGGCCTCCCCCGGGTCTCCCGGGACCCCTCCGGGCCGGAACCGCCCCCCTTCCTGCGTCCGGGCTACTTTCTTCTGCTTCGCGGGTCCCGTGCCCATCGTGTGCCTCCAGATCCTGCCCCCGGTGCCGTATCCCTGCCATCAACCATAGGCCCCCCTGACTCCCGGCCCCGCGCAGCCCCTTGACACCGCGGTACCCCACCGGAGAGTGCTTGCTGGTACGGCTGACGGCGCCGTGCTCCTCGTCGACCTCGACCACGACAAGGTCCTACCCCCCCTTTTTTAAGTCGCGGTACCCCTCCTGATCCCGCTCCCGGCCCGAGCAGCCGCTGCTGCTGCGGCTCTCGCTGTCGCTGAACGCGGCGATGCGGCGGTTCGAGCGGTTCCCGCGGCCGCACGAGCTGGCGGCCTCGAGGGACCACGGCACTGTGGCCGCCCTCATCGCCGTCGACGCGTTGAACCCCGCCCGCCCCTCCTGGTGCCCCCCCTTCCGTTCTCCTCCGTCGTGCCAGCCAATGCGCATGCCCCCCAGGCACGTGCGCGCCCTCTGGCGCCGCCAGTGCGCCCTCGTCACCGCCCACGTCTCCTGCGAGCCAGGCCGCCGGTACCCTCCCCCTGCTCCTCTCGCGCTGTACCCGCCGAGCGCCTCGCGGGCAGGCCGCGGCTGGAGGTCTCGGAGGACGGCGTTGCGGTGGTGGTGACGACAGAGCCCGAGGGCGGCGGGGGCGTCCGGCGGGCCGCTCTGTACCCCGACGGCTCCTGGCGGCCCCTCGCGGCGCCGCCGGGCGGGGCGGCGGCGCCCGTGCTGCACGACCGGCCGGGGGGCGGCCCGGCCTCGTTTGTCCCGGGCCGGCCTCGCTCCTCCGCGCCGCCTCGCCCGCCATCCTCGACCTCGTCACCCCGGCCGCGCCCCCGGCGGGGGCCGCGCCCGGGGCGCGCTGGCGGAGGCGCACGCGCCGGGGCGGGAGGAGGCGGTGGCGCTGGTGCGGGGCGGGGGGCGCAGGGCGAGGAGGGGGCCGCCGGGGAGCCCTTTGAGCTCCTCCTCTTCCGGCGCCCCGCCCTCGCCGAGGGCTGGGCCCCCGCCGCCGCCCCGCCCGCCCCGACCTCCTCCGCGTCGTCGCCGCCGGCCGCGTCGCCCCGGGCGCCGCCGCCACGCGCCTCTGGCGCCGGGGCGGGCCTCGCACGCGGTGCTGCCGCCGAACAGCCGGGGGCCGGCCTCGCCGCCGCGCTCGCGGGCCTCGCGCGCCGGCAACGCGATCATGTCCTTCCTCACGGGCTCGGCCGACGCGGACGGGGAGGAGCGGGCGGAGTGCATGGGCGGCGCCGGCGGCCCCGGCCCCTCCCCCTCCTCCTCGGGCTCCCTCGTGCCCGTCGTGAACGGCCTGCCGGGCACCTCGGGCAACGCCGGCGGGCGCCGCCTCTCCGCCAAGGAGCGCAAGCTGCTCTTCCGGGCCCTCGACGCGTACCCCCTGGAGGCGGAGCTCCCGCGGCGCACGAAGCGCGCTCTGGACCAGTCCCGCCCCAAGGCCTGCACCTTCGAGACCGCCCGCGAGCTCCTCGGCAGCTTCGAGGGAGTGCGCCGCGCGCGCCCTCCTTCTGCATCCGCCCCCACACCCTGACGGCGTCGTACCCCAGGGGGCGCTGTACCAGACGCTGTTCGCGCTGGCGATGTCCGTGGACCAGGCCGCCCGCAACAGCGAGAGCGTGCGCCCGCCCCGCCCCTCCCTCCCCCTCGCCCCGCCCCGCCCCACTCCTAGCTCTGCCCGCCGCTGCACCCCGCTCTAGGCAGATGGGGGTCGCCCCCGCCCCTACCTCCGCCCCCAGGCCCCCTACGCCCCTGCGCCGCCCAGCTCGGGCGTCTCGCCACAGACGCGCCCCGCCTGCCGCGCCGCGCCCTCGGTCTGACCGAGCCGCTCCCGCGCCGGGCGCAGCTGGCGGACAGCGCGGAGTACAACGGCGATGTGGCGCGGACGGCGGCGGCGATGGGCCTGCCCCGCGGCGTCACCCCGCACCTCCTCGGCCTCCTCGGCCGCGCCGTCTGGGACTACCCCAACGTCATGCTCGTCCAGGCCCGCGCGCCGTACCCCGCTGCGAGTTCCCCCCCCCCCCGAGCCTTTGTTCGCAGGGCGGCCCGCCGCTGGAGACCCTCCCTTACGTCGGCCTCCTCTGCAAGGTCCGTCATCGCATCCGCGCCGTAGGGCGCCGGGGAGACGAATAGACTGGAGCGCAGGCGGGGAAAGGGGACCTGGCGGATGTGAGGAACCGCTGCCGCTCGGCGGACTGGGTCCTCCGCCCCAAGAAGAGCAGCTGGTGAAGGGCGGGTACCGGTAGCGCTAGCGCTAGCTTAACGAGGGCCTAGCGCTAGCTTAACGAGGGCCTAGCGCTAGCTTAGCGAGGGCCGCCACCGCTGTGGCATATACCAGTGCATCTGGCGCTCCGGGATCTGGCCTAAGCATATGGCCAGGCGCGGGCCCGGGCGCGCCGCGGCACCAGCGCGCGCGCGATCGAGCTCCAGCGCTAGCTCGGCGCAGGCGAGGTGCGACGTCAACTGTACCCCGGTCGACGGCAGAAAAAAAGAACTTCGATCGAAACCTCGAGCGGTAGCTCGGCGCATTCAGCGCACGCCAGCGCGCGCCGCGCACCGCCGCGCGGTCGCTAGCCCGGCGCGTCAAGCATCGGCAATGTCGGGGACGGTGCGCCCGATGAGCGACTTCGCGCGGGACGCGTACGAACACGCAGCGCGGGATACCGATGACACCTCAAGTGCGCGGCCCGACGAACCTTGGGAGGCCGTCCCCGCTCGCTCCAGGCCGCCCGCTTCAGCCGCGCATGCCGCAGCAACGGCATTCTCGTCCGGCAGCGAGGTGCCGTCATCAGCTGCAGCCGCGGAAGCACGTAGCAAGCTTCGTTCCGCTCTCAGCGAAGGCGGGGCAGGTCTGGCTGCTTCGGATGCGCGGCCGGCTGTGCACGCAGGCGCTTCGAACCTATCGGACTTCAGAAGCATGAGCAGCGGCGCGCTAATCGATTCAGTCCATCGCATGCTCGACGCCTCCCACGGCACTGCAGCTGGTCGTGGTGCGCTGCTTGATCTTGCGCACCGAAGGTCTAGGCCCTTAGCTATAGGGCGCGCGCCCGCGCCTAGGATGTGGCTTGAGCTTTAGATCGATATACGCAGTTAGCCTTTTGCCCTCAGCATCAGAGCTAACGCCCCTTCTCCGCTCGCAACCGAAGGCGGAACAGGAACCCCGCATGGCGCCCCGGGCTCGCGGCCGCGGCCGGATGCATACGACGCGCCGGCGTCGATGTCCCCTTCGCTGCCCGGAATCGCCAGCCCGGCCAGCTCGAGCTGCTTTGTCGGATCCTCTGCGACCGCGGCACCCAGCACCTTCTCGTCTGTGGGCGCTGGCGCCGCTGCGTCGACGGCGGCGGCAGCCCCGTTAAGCTTTAGCCTGGCGACTCCGACCTCGGCTCTGCCGCGGGTCCATTCCGCGGCCGGCGCTGGAAGCAAGCTTCAGTCTCCGCAGCACGAGCCGCCTCCGAGCGCTTCCAGCGCGGTCCCCGCACCCACCGTCGGCGATCGCGAGGCGAACGTCTTCGCTCTGCTCCGCGAACGCGAGAGCGACGACGAGGACGAGGCCGGGGAGGACGACGACGGCGAAGGCGAAGCTTCCGCTGCCCCCGCCTGTCCGTCCCCCTTCTTCCCGGCACCCCTCCCTGTTGCTGACGCCCGCTGCCGCATGCAGGCTCCGAACAGGAGCCGTCGAGCAGCCAGGCGAAGGCGAAGAAGAAGAGGAAAAAGAAGAAGCCGAAGAAGCGGGACGATCCGCAGGACGGGACGGCGCCGGCCGCGCGGCCCGCTGCATCCGCGAAGGCGGCTCTCCCGCTCGGCTTCCAGTCCTACATCACTGGCGTACAGCTCAAGTCGGGATTCGGCTATCCCCCGCACCACCCGAGCGTCGAGGTGCCGCCTTCCCTCCCCATGCCAGCTTCCCTGGATGTCCCGCGCTGCCGGCCGCGGCCGCCTGGCGAGATCGACGTTGACATCGTATTCGAACGTGCAGGTGGTGGTGTACAACTACATCATCGGGTCCAGCTACGAACAGGGCGGCTGGGCAGCATGCTTCATGATGTTCGAGCGGGATGGGCGCCTCTCGCCAGAGGGGCGGGCCGTTCGCCAGCGTTTTCTCGCGTGGGTCCGGTGCGGCCGAATCCAGCCCGCCGGCGCCTGCTTTCCACCGCGCGCTGTTTTGATTCCTCGTCGTGATCTCCATCAGGCACGAGTATGAGCTGGTGGAGGCCGTGCTGGAGGGCGACGAGGATGCCGTCCGCTGGTGAGCTCCACCGGAATATCTGCATTTTCACTTGCCTAATTAATCTCCGGCCCTGGGCAAGGCTGCTGGACCCCTCGAGGCCGCTGCGCTCGTGGCCCGGGTTGAAGGACACGACGACGACGCTGAGCGGGGAGCGGCCGCTGATGTACGAGGCCGTGCGGGCCGGCTGCAGCGACGGCATGCTGCGGCTCCTCTGCTCCGCGATGCCGGGGCAGTGCGACCACCCCGACCACGCAACCGGCGAGACGGTGCGCGGGAACGTTAGCTTGAAAGTTAAGCCCGCCGCCCACGTCAGCGAAGCGATTCATGCCGTACCTCTGCAGGCCCTCCAGCTTGCTTGCAAGATGCGCGACCGCGCAAAGGCGAGCGGCGCCGGCCTACAACTTCCTAGGCCTGCGGCTGACACAGCTGTGCGCGGTCCTGCAGATCCGGATCATGGTCGAAGAAGGGAAGGGGCATGTGGACAGCTCGCACAAAGACGGCGACACCGCTCTGCGGCGCGCGGTGGCTGCGGGCGATCTCGATTTCGCCCTCTTCCTCCTCTCCTTGGGCGCCGACCCCTGCGCCCGCAACCACCGCCTCTTTCAGGGTGCGAAGCTATACAGCTAGGCCGCGTCCAAGCGCTGCGGCCGCGGCCGCTGACGCCTCTGCAGCGGACGAGAAGAGCGCGAACACGCCGCTGGAGCTCGCAGCGCAGGCATGCGATCTTGTGCTCCTGTGCGCGATGCACGCCGCCCTTCTCAGAGCCAAGTGCGGCTTTCGTTTTCGCGCGTCGCTTCGCTCGGACTCGCTGACCGGACTCGCAGGCCCCGTTTCGACTGGGCGGGCCTGCACCCGCGCCGCGCCCTGGCCTTCGCGTGCCGCGCGCACAGGAACGCCGCCTCCGCCGACGCCGTCGCGCTCCTTCTTGGCGCCGGCGTTCCTCCAAACGGTGCTCCGCCCAGCTCGCGTCCTCGAGCTCGTCGCTCTCGTTGGCCCTCCCCCCGGCCCCGCGCGTGACCGCTCGTCCCGGCTCGGCGCGCGTGCAGCGGCGTCGATGGAAGCGGCGGCGGAGAGCGGGAGCGTCGAGTTCGTGCGGCTGAGCTGGACGGGCTCGCGCGGGGCCGCCTCCCCGCCGCTCCCGCCGCCGACGCCGTCCGCCTCTCCCCCTCCCCCCGTGCCCACCCCCGCGGCCGCCCCTCCTGCCCCTGCCGCCCCCTCCCGATCGCCATCGCCCCCCGCCTCCCCGGCCAAGGGCCTCGTGAAAGGCTTCCTCGGCGCCAAGCCGAAGCCCCCGGCCGCCCCTCTTGTGCCCGCCGCCCCCTCGCCCCCCGCCTCTCCAGCCAAGGGCCTCGTGAAGGGTTTCCTCGGCGCGAAGCCGACGCCCGGGACGTCTGCTGCGGTTCCCGCCTCTTCCAAGAAGCCGGAGCGCGGGCCGCCCCCGCCGGAGGTCGCGAACGCCTGCCTCGAGCGAGCCCTGGACAAGGTCCGTCCCCCTCGAGCTCGCGGTCGGTCCATATCTAGAATGCCGCGCGCCGGCAGCTGAACTTTACGCATCGCAGGGCCCCTCGCACGCCGATCTGGCTCGCTTCCTCGTCGAGTCCTGGGGCGCCCGCCCCACACAGGCCGGCGCCGGCCTCGCGGGGCGCCTGGTGAAGGCGAAGAACGGGGACCTGCTCGCCTGGCTCGTCGAGCGCGGCCTCGTGGACCTCCCGGGCGAGATCGCCGCGGCAGCGGCCGCGGCGGACCGCGCGGCGCTGGCGGCGCTGCTACCGCACGCGGCGGCCGCGGCCGGCCCTCGGCTGGTGGCCGTGCCGCTTCAGGCGCTGGCTGAGGCGGGCATGGCCGGCGAGATCGCGCGGCTGGCGGAGCTCGGCGCCGACCTGGACGGCGTCGCGCCCGAGCGGCCCTGCACCGCCCTCCTCTGCGCCGCCGAGAAGAAGCAGGCCCGGGCTCCTCTTTATTCGCGTTCTCGCAGCCGCCGCACTCACCTCCGCCCAGACCGAGACGGCGAAGCGCCTGATCGACCTGGGGGCGTCCGTGGAGGTGGCCCGCCCCGCGGACGGCTTTACGGTGCTCCACATAGCGGCCGAGAAGAAGGACCGGGAGCTCCTCAAGCACGTGCTCGCCCTCGGCGCGCGCGCCCGCCCGCTGCTCGCGCGGCGCTCCAAGGCCGGCCGCACCCCGCGCGAGGTCTGCCGGGACCGCCAGCTGCAGGCCACGCTCCAGGGTGCGCCGCCCGAGTTTGAACTTCCCGCTCCCGTCGGACTCGCTCAGCGAGTCTCTCGCAGAGGCCGAGAAGCGAGCAGCGGCTCCCGCAAAGGGCAAGCCCGAGCCGTCACCCAAGCCGAGCGCGAGCCCGTCGAACTCGGCCGTCCTCGCGAGTCCCGCCCGACGCCCCGCGAGTGGGATCGCCGAGGAGGAGGAGAAGAAGGAGCCGCCGGCCGTGGAGAATCGGGTCGACCCGTCCATGGCCCGCAGCGCCTTGCAGGCATGCACGCCATCCTCGGATCGCGTCTCGGCCGCTAGCTGACCCTTCGATTCCCTGCAGCACTTGCTCACGAAGATCGAGGACGACGGCTCTGGCATCGCGCCGCTGCCGCCGATCGCGATCGCCGTGGAGAGCACCCGCGAGCGTGCGCCTCCATGCGCGTGCCCCGCGTCCGCTTGTGCTGACGAGGAGGCGCGCAGAAGCTTCGCCGGTGCCGGCGAACGCGGAGGAGGACGACGAGGACGAGGGCCTGTGGCTGGAGGGCCTCGACAGGCGCGAGCTCGAGCGAGCCGCCGCCCCGCCGCCCCCGCGCCGCTGACACCTCGCAGGGAGTCCCTGGACGTGACGGTGGGGCAGCTGCTGGCGGGCATCAGCGAGCAGGCGTGGGAAATTGACGTGCGCGCATGCGCGCTTGCATTCGACAGCTCGCTTCTGTTTTGGAGCTCAAGCGCGCGCAGCTGACGAAGGACGTCTACACGACGTGGCGCGCCGCCGAGGACACCGAGATCAAGGTCGGACCCCTTGGTTTCAGCGTTGCATATTTACTATTAATTGAGCACACGAGCTTCCACTCCAGGAAGCGGCGATGCGCAAGCTGTACGCGATCGCGAAGGGGTACCGCTCCGCCCGCATGGCGAAGCGCCTGACTATCGAGGTGCCTCGCCCGCCACTTTACTTGCTTCCCTTCGTCTTCATGATCATGACAACCGCGTCCGGCAGAACTCGAGCATCGAGCTCTACGAGAGCTACCTCCCCGGCGGGTGGCGCATGCTCTGGGAGGAGGCGCGCCCGATCCGCCCCAGTCGCGCCTCTCCGGGCGCGCGCGCTCTGACGGCCGCGCTGGCCCGCAGACGGTCCTCTTCTCGCAGCGTAGCGGGACGTACCGGGACGGCATCCGCCTCTGGGCGATCTGCGGGCACGACGAGGCGCAGGTCCGCATCCGCAGGATCGCGGACGGCTACCGCAAGTCCCGCCCCCTCGTCGCCAAGCCCCCCGTCTCCAAGCCGCGCCCCGCCGCGCGCGACGCGGACGGCAAGGAGCTGAAGCTGCCCCGCGAGTTCGAAAGCCGCGAGGAGGCTGAGGCCGAGGTCGGCGGGGCCCGCGGCGGCGTTGCGGGGCTCATCGGCGGCCTCGTCGCCGCCGGCGCCGCCGGCGCAGCCTCCGCCGCCGGGGAGGGCGGGGGCGTCCTGGTCGAGGGCGGGGCCGGCGCCGCGGCCGGGGCGGGGCGGGAGGCGAACGTGCGCATCCCTGTGCGCCAGAACGACGACTCCATCGCGCTGGAGAAGTTCTACACGCTCTCGGCGGCGCTCGCCTACTCCGTGCTGCACGACCGCGGCAACCTCGGCAACTTCTGGTTCTCCATCACGTGCGGGGCTTTAGCTTTTCCGCTCAAGCTTCCTCAGCTCTCGCTCAAGCTTTAAGGAGATTGCTGCTTGAGTTGCCGTGAGCTTCTCTCGCGCCCTGAATCCTTTCTGTTTCGCAGAGAGACAGAGCACAAGATCGTTTCGCTCGACGAGCCGATCCTGCTCATTGGCCGCTCGGGCACCGTGCGCCCACCTCGTCGCACGCGCTGCTGCGCACGCGGCTGAATCAGCTGCAGGGCAAGACGGCCTGTGCTGTGTTCCGCATGTGGTCCCGTTATCGGAGCTACTGGTGCGTCCTTCCTCCCCCTTGAGATTCTTCCGCATCCCTCACTCGGGGCTGCCCGTAGGGACGTGAGCCGAGGGGAGGAGCTGCTGGCGTCGGGCCACTTCCGCCAGGTCTTCGTCGCCGCCTCCGCCGGCCTCTGCCACGAGGCGAGAGCTCTGTTTCTGCCTCGAATTCCGAGCGGCCGCGTTTCTGTTTCGCGCGCGTTCTCAGGAGGGCGGCAGGTTCGCAAGTGCCTAGAAGGCCTGGAGAAGGGCCACAAGCTGCAGCGGGCGGTGCTGGAGACCGGGGACGGCGCGGCGGCGGCGGCGGCGGCGGCGGCGGAGGGCGAGCAGGGGCGGCTCGGGCGCGAGGACGACGAGCTGCCGGACACGCTCTCCCGCGTCCAGGACGACTGCTTCCCGCTCTGCGTTACGTCGAAGAAGTGGCTGCGCCTCCTCGACGGCACCCTGGACGTGCGTCTAACAACTTTGAAATTGACGTTCGCACATCTTTATGACGCTCTCCACAGAAGCCGTTCTTTCCTCGGGACGCAGAGGGCAATGTCCTGCTGTCAAGGCGCAGCGCAGGAGGCCAGGCGAGCTTTGTTTCGCCCTTCTTGATCTGCGGGTCGTGCGCTGACCTTCGCTTGGCGCAGCGGGGGGCCTTGCTTGATGACTTGAACGGGACTATCGGCGCCGACATCGACGAAGAAGAGGAGGAGGAGGAAGAATTCGAAGTGCGACGGCTCTCCGATTTTTCGAGGCTTACATTTATAATTATTATCACTAAAATTTAAATCCGTGCGCAGGGCGAGTGGGATGGGGAGGACGAGGGCGGCGCGGATCCCAACGATGACGACGGCGAGCAGGATTTCTTCCCGCTCGAGCAGGCATCGGCCCCGCCCTCCGTCCGCTTCGGAAGGCCCGTCAGCTCACGCTCTCGGCGCTCAGGTGACGTACGAGGCGTTCTGCTCGTCGATGTGGCGGGGCCTGTGCGCCCGCGTCAAGGACAAGGAGGTGCAGGTGCGACTCTTCCGGCTCACGCACGCAAGCTCTACAAGTGAACGTGACCCGGCTTGTGCAGTCGCTGCACCCGCACATCGTCTACGTCGAGATCCAGTCCCACATCAAGCGCGTGCTCTGCATGACCTGTCAACGCTTCCCGTGCCGCGCACGCGCTCACTCTGGCCTGCAGGGGCAGCCTGGAGGCGCTCGAGACAGAGGAGGGCCACATCAGCCTGGAGGCGTACTCGAAGATGGGCGACCGGCGGTCGCGCGTCTCGCCGGAGCAGCGGCTCGTCATCTACCGCCTCTTCCAGAAGTATGAGCGGATGAAGCGCTTCCGGGACATGTACGACACGCTCGACGTCGTGCACCACATCTACCGCCAGATCAAGCGCGACGGCTACCGCGGGCCCCGTGCGCACCCACCCGTCCCGTCGCTCTTCAAAGCACACCGAGTGTTCGAATTCGAGCCTCCCGCCGCAGCGATCCACAACGCAACGGTGGACGAGGTGCAGGACTTCACGCAGGCCGAGCTCTGGCTCATGTTCTGCATCTGCGAGGACCCCAAGGGCCTCTTCTTCTGCGGCGACACCTGCCAGACCATCGCCCGCGGTCCGCTTGATTCGGTGGAGAACTCTTCCCTTACCGCTCGTGCCGTCTCCTTACAGGGCCGCGCCCGCAGGCGTCGGGTTCCGCTTCTGCGACCTCCGGAGCCTCTTCCACAAGGAGGCCGTCGTGGCGGGGCGCAAGAAGTCGGCTCACGTGCGCCCGCGCGCTCTCCCCGCATCCTCGCGCGTCTCAGCCGGCGGGCGGGCGGGCGCAGGCGGGGAGGGCCCCCGTGCGGCAGCTGACGCAGAACTACCGCTCGCACGCCAAGGTCCTCTCCCTCGCCTCCCTCATGATCGAGGTGCGCTCGAGTTCAGCCCGCCCGCGGCCGCCGGCACGGCCGGTCCCCTCTTCGAATTCGGGATCGGGGCCTGACGCCGGGGCAGATGCTGGAGGAGCTGTTCGTGTCGGAGATCGACGTGCTGGAGAAGGACACGGGCCTCTTCGACGGGCCCGACCCCATCCTCGTCGAGGCCTCCGAGCCCGAGCAGCTCTTCGGTGCCCTTTGATTGTTCGGAAGCGTCCATTTCGCTCCGGCCCCCTGACTGCGCCGCCAGTGCTGCTGCTCGGGCACGAGCGCCACGAGGCGCGCGTCGACTTCGGCGCCGACCAGGGTCCGCCGCGCCTGCCCGCCATCGCCATCGCCCGCCTCCTTTCCCTTCGGTTCCGAGCGCGGCGCCGCCGCAGCGATCATCGTGCGGACGGAGGCGGCGGCGGAGGCGCTGCCCGAGGAGCTCTCCGGCTCCATCGTCCTCACCGTCGAGCAGGCGCGCGCTGCTCAAGCGGATACAACGAATAAATTAAAGCAGACGGCGCGCGTCTCACCGCTCCGGCAGGCCAAGGGCCTCGAGTTCAACGACGTGCTCCTCTACAACTTCTTCAAGGACAGGTCCGCAAACGCTGCGCTCTGCGTGCGCTAGTTCCGGTTAATTATTAACGTCTGCGCAGCTCCGCCGACGAGAAAGCGTGGAAGGAGGCCTGCCGCGCGCTCCTGAGCGTGGCGGGCGGTGGCGGCCGTGGGGCGGGCGGCCTTGCCAGCGTCGATTTCGAGCGGATGGAGGGTGGGGGGCAGCGCGCGGCGGCGTCCGCCTTTGACCAGATCAAGTGCGGCCCTTCCGCTTCCCGCAAGCGATCGGCTGTGCATGTGCCTCAAGCGGGGAGCTTTGCAGGCACAAGATCATCGCGTCGGAGCTGAAGTACCTCTACACGGCTATCACGCGCGCCAAGGTGACTTCGCTTCCGAAGCTGCGCTGCTTTCTCCAGTTTCCCCCCCGCTCAACGAACATCGTCAGGTAAACGTGTGGATCTACGACGCGGACGAAGCGAAGCGCCGGCCCATGTTCGATCTCATGAAGGTTCCGAGAAACGCGCCCGGCGAAGAACGCCGGACGGGCTGATCTTTTTGCAGCGGCGAAAGCTGGTGAAGCCGGCCTCGCCGGCAGACGTGGTGGCCGGGGGCATGGCATCCCACGCGGCCATGGGCCTTGCCAAGAGCAAGATGTCGTCCAAGAAGGACTGGGTCCGCCCCTCGTAATCTTTCGCGCGCGAGACCTCGAGACCCTCTCTCACGTCGGCGCCAGCTGGAGGCGGGGAAGCGCTTCATGGAGAAGGAGGTGTACGGCGTGGCCGCCATGTGCTTCAAGAAGGCGGGGGAGGGGGCCATGCAGGCGCGCGCCGCTCGCCCCGCCCTCTCCCCGCGTGCGCTAAGCAGGCGCAGAGCAAGGCACTGGCGCACAAGGCCGCGTCCACCGCCAAGGCAATCGGTGAGCGATCCGGCCGCCGCGCCTCCCTCTGAACGCTCTCGGCCGATATTGAAGTCCCGACCGGCAGAGGAGCCCGTGAAGAAGCGGCAGAAGTACCGCGAGGCGGGGGATCTGTTCGGGACCGCTGGCGAGCCCGTCCTCGCCGCCAAAGTGCGCTAAATTCTGCACACGTTTGGTTTCTGCGGTTTGATCTTTAATTTGCGGCTGCAGTGCTTCTACACCGCTCGCGAGTTCGAGCGTGCAGCCAAGCTCTACGAGGTTCGCGGGTTCTTCTGTGCGACGGCACATCTCCTACATACCACGTTCTTTCGCAGACGGCTGGGAAGTTTTACAAAGCAGCCTTCGCCTACGCAATCGCCAAAACTCACCACCGTGCCGCTGAGGTAACGTGATTTCGCCATTCCCGCTGTGCCGTTGCGCTTGTCACAGACGACCCGCAATGCAGCTGTACGAGCGGGCGTACGCTGTGGATGGCGTGACAAAAAGCATCCGACTCGCGCTGCGCCACTTTGAGCAATCCCGCTCCTACGATGGTGCACCCCGTTTCCCATCTATATCTTGCCGCTTTTGCGTACAGCCGACCTGCTTCTCGGACAGACTGCCTGCGCTTGCTCCAGGAGCACTCGATCCTCGCCGTCGACGAGGCGCGGCCCGGGGCCAGGGGCGTGCGGTACTACGCGAAGCTCGCCGCGAACTCCGCGCGGGACCGCGCCGCGCGCGTCCGCTACATGAAGCTCATTGGCAGCCCCGCCGAGGCGCGCTCTCCCATTGCAGCTCTCCTCCTTCTGTGCGCGCTGAGCGGTCTCCATGTGCAGATGGAGGTGTTCTGCCGCCGACACGGCTATTTCGAGGAGCTTGTCGAGTATTATGACGGTATCGGCGAGCGCGGTGCGGCTTTGCGCGCACGGCGCCAACGTGGAGAATTCTCACGCCCTCGCAGCCAAGGCGGCGCAGCTGCTGGTCGATTTGGGCGACTACTTCAAGGCTCGCCTGCAGCTGTATTCTGTACAACGTTTCCTTTTCTAATGTCCCCGGCAGGCTGGCAAGATGCTGGCGGACGGGGGCGAACCCGCGCTCTCTGCCACGGCCGCACAGTGCGATCTTCAACGTTTGTCATGTTGCCGTCAACGCTGAGCGGCTGACCCCGTGACAGGTACTTCCTGCGGGCAGTAGAGAGCATTCCCGACGAGGCGGTTTCGGGGCGGCGCGAGGAGGCTCTGCGCGCCCTCGAGAGCGCTGACAAGGCCCTACACGACGCCGCGAACCCGGGCGTTACCGGCCCCGCCGTGCTCCTGGCAGAGCTCAAGACCCACAACCACGTCGTGTCCGCCGTCGACGTTTCCAAGGTGCCTTTCCATCAAGGCCCCTCTCACACACACACAGGAAACTGATTTTGCGCAGGACGGCAAGCTGTTCGCGACGGGCGATGCGCCGTCGCTGAGGGGCGAGGGCGGGCACCGTGTGACGCGGAACACGCCCAACGTCGAGCAGGAGTTCAGCGACGCGGGGCACATCCGGGTCTGGTCGGGGCCCTCGCCGCACCGCCTCGTGCACACGTGGGAGCGCGCGCACGGCGGCCGCATCGTTTGCTGCGTCCGCTTCTCGCCCGACGCGTCCAAGCTGGCTTCAGGAGGGTACGACAGTCATGTTCGCGTGTGGAGCGTCGGAATGCGGACGGCCCTGTTCGCCACGCACTGCGATCCCGGCATCAGCAGGACGCCCATCTACGCGCTTGAGTGGACTTCCGTGCGCCCTCTCATGCCCGCGGGCAGTACCCTGGTTTTCGCGCTCATGCGCTCGGCCGCCGGCGGCGCAGGATGGCTCCCGCATCGTGGCGGGCGTGATGGACGACATTGCGGTGATTGACGGCGTCCGCGGCGGCGTCAAGCACGCGGAGAAGGGGCACAATGATTCCATCACTTCCATCTCCATATCCTCTGTGCGGGCCTCGCCCGCCCTCGCGCGATGTCTTTCGACCCTAGGCCTGGCCTGCACAGGATGGCGATCGGGCAGCAACGGGCAGCGACGACGGCACCGCCATCGTGTGGAGCCTGCGGAGCTACCGGCGCGTCGCTGCCATCGAAGACTGCCGCGGCCACGTGTCGCTTGTCTCCCTCCTCCCCGTGCGTCGCGCTTGGCGTCGCGCTTTCAATTGCGCTCCGCGTCTGCGTGACCAGTGTTTCAGGACAACGCAACACTCCTCACGATGGCCGACCAAGGCGAAATGGTGGAGTGGAGCTCGCGGTCGGGCCGCCAGCTGAGCTCGGCCGAGCTGCTCCACGATGCAGCCGTCGCTGCAACGGACAAGGCGTGCCTCGCGATCGTTTGTCGTCCGCTCTCTCTTCTCGGCTGACGGAATCGCAGAGAGCGGTCATCCTGGCGGCGTGCGCCGGCAACGCCCGCGCCATCGAGGTTTACGACAGGCAGCAGCTGAAGCTGCTCCGGCGGCTGGAGGGCCACCAGGACATCATCTCCAGCCTCGCAATGACGCCGGTTCGAACTTCGCTTCAATTTGATCTTCCGGCCTCTTGCGCTTCTTTAATTCGCATTGACAGGACGGCAAGCTGTTGATTTCGGGCTCCCACGACACGACTGCCCGTGTCTGGGTGCGGCGGCTGCCTCGCGATCGGCGCGAGTTCGCTGATCGTGAGTGCTTTGCAGGGCACGCCGCTGCCGGCGCCCGACCAGCAGCGCACCACGGCGTTCGTCGCCGCACGGGTCCAGCTCGCGCGGGCGCTGCTGGACGAGGCCGGCGACACAGCAAAGCGGCACCAGCAGCTCTGCGCGGCGTACAAGGCTGTTTCCGAGGCGGGGCAGACCTCGGGCGGGCTCGTGCAGGCGTACCGCATCCTGGCGGCGCGCGAGATCGTGCAGCTGGAGAACCGGATGCGGATCGTCCGCACCGACCGCCAGAGCATCGACGAGCTCGGCAACTTCGCAGCCGTATCCCGCTCCGCGGCGGTCGCCTTCGCGGAGCTCGCCGCAGGCCGGACGCGTCCCTCGGACGCGCAAGGCGGCGCCTCCGTGAACGCCGCCATGGATTACTTCCAGATCAAGCAGTTCGGCGTCGAGAACAGCGCCCTGGGGCGGTGCTGCGTCGTTCGGCGCTCGAACCGCAAGCTGCTGGCGTTGCTCGGCATCGGCCCCGACGAGGTGGGCGCCCTGCCAGACAACCCGCTCGACCGCACCTGCGTTCTGGTGCCCGCCGACACGGCGTACACGGGACTGGCCCGCTGGGCCGCCGACGCGTACCTCGCCGCCGCCCACGTTTTCCGCGTAGCGCTGGAGGCCCTTCTCGAGCAGACGAAGCCAGCGCTCGCCGGCAGCGGCTTCCGCGAGGCGTGCCGCTGCAGCCGCTGCGTCGACGGCACCTGCGGCCTCGCCCCAGCGCTCTACGTTCAACGTTACAACGCGTTGCTGCGCCTCGTCACTCTGGGACAGGATGCAACCGGCGCGTCGGCGCTCATGCCGGTGCTACAGCCCGATCGCCAGAAGGGCCTGCAGGAGTTCTGCGAGGTCGGCCGCTTCCAGCGCGACCTCGCCGCCATGCTTCTCTCCTCCTGCCACCACAACCTCTCGTGCCCCGCCCTCCTCGCCCTGCCGCGCGACAAGACGCCAACCGCGAGACGGGTGACTTCTCTCTAGAGCCCGCCTGGATTCAATCTACCAAGGCCTGGCATCCTGACCCCGCCTCAGATCGTGGATCGCATTGCAGAGCGCGTGGTGGCGGACATGCGGTCGGCGGACTGGGAGAACCAGGCGGCCGTCTCCGAGGCGTGGCACCGGCTGCTTTTCCTCGGCCGCCCGGGCCTCGCGAGCGACCCGCTCACCAAGGCGGTGCCCCGCGCGATGGCGGATCTCGAGAAGAGGCTTGAGCAGGCGCGGCTCGCCTCCGGGACGGCTCCCGCCTCGGACGCCGCCTCGCCATCGCCGGCGCCGTCGCTGCCGGTGGAGGAGCTGCAGCGGAAGCTGCAGGCCACGCGCCAGTCCCTCGCCGGATCCTCCCAGTGGATGGAGGATCGCGAGCGCGGCCGCCTGCTGCCCCGCGTCCGGATGCTTCAGGCGAGAACGCCCTCGCTCTCATTCGGGATCGCAGCGACTGCATTCGCTCTAGATCTGACCATAGCGGTCGTGCAGGAGGCGCACGAGGCGATCCTCGGGGGCCACTTCGTCCTCTCAATGCGCACCCTGGCCATCTATTTCCAAATGACCGGGTGCGCTGCAGCTCTATGCCGTTCAATGTCAGCGTTTCGATATTGATATCCGACTACTTGCGTCGCGTTGCAGGCGCGAGTCGGAGGAGCGGCGGCGGCCGGCGCTCGCGTCGGTCGCATTCGAACTCGAGCGGGCGCTCGCAATGTCCCTGGCCCGCCTCCCGCCGGCCCGCCCCCCGCCCCCGGCGCCGCGCTGATTCTGCTCAGGTGGCCTTCCGGGGCGGCTTCGGCGGGGTGGCCCTCCCCTTCTCCCTGGTGCGCGGCCCTCCCCTATCCTCTGCATGCACAGCCGCCTCACTCGTTCTGCAGGCCCGCGTCCTTGAAGCAGTCCCCTTCCCGGCGTGGAATGGCGTCATGACGTTCCAAGCCAACGCGCGCCTCGCCCGCTTGAACTCGCCGCCCCACGCCGGCGCGCGCGGCCCGGCGCTGACGCCGCGCTGCATGCAGGGCTACGGGCGCATGGCCGTCCAACTGGAGGACCTCCTGCAGCAGGTCGAGGAGCTCCTGAAGCGCGCCTCGCTCGGTGCCCCGGGCCCCGACCCCCGCACCCGCTGCCCCCTCAATCCACGTTCCTTCATTTCGCTGAGGGGCTGCGGCGGCAGCGCACGAGGCGCGGGGCGGCGGGGCGCGCTGCAGCGGCCCCTGGGACCGCGTGCTGCTGGTCGGCCTCTGCGCCGCCATCGCGTTCTACCGGCGGCCTCAGCGGGCCCAGGGCAGCGCCGGCGACGTCCGGGTGCGCATGCGCGCGCGCTCGCGCCTCTCTCGCCCCCTCCCCGCTTCGCGTGAGGCCGCGCACTGCAGCCGCCGAGCCTGCCGGTGTGTGTTCGCAACTTCGCTGTGCGGGTGCTGCAGGGGTACTCCAAGCACGCCTCGGTCGTCCTTCGTCCCCTGGTGCCACCCGGGGCTCGCGTGCCGAGTCGTGAGTCGCGCGCGTCTCTCTCTGACTCGCGGCGGGGCGCAGCTCGCCGATGCGATGCGGAGTTCGAGCGTGGGCGACCTGGCTTTCCACCTGGCCAATCGCAGGCAGATAGGCGACGGTCCGCCTGGCGCCTCCACTGCCGTTGTCTCCGAACAGGCGCCTTCGATGCGAGCCTCTGACCCCGAGCAGGCTTGGCGGTGGTTCGCTTCGCGGGCCCAGCCGACTTTCACCTCGCGATCACGACGGCCGGCTCGCAGGTGGCCCGCCCTCGGCCCGCCCGTCACCGGAGCTTCCCTGACCGCATCGGGCAGGACTTCGCGGCTGACGCCATCCCGGCCCTCGCCTCCGTCGATCTTTCCAGCCCGGCATGGCGCGCCGGCGCGGGAGCCCCGCAGCAGCGCCCCTTCCAGCCCTCCGCGCGGCCGCCGCAGCAGGCGCCGCCGCTGCAGCTGCAATCGAACTCACAGCTGCAGGCATCGGTGGCAGCCGCGGGCCAACCGCAGCAGATGCAGTCGGCCGCCAGCCCGCCGCTGCAGCTGACTGCGCTCGCGCGACAGCAGCCGACCACGCAACCGCCGGTGCTGGTGCCAGCTGCGATCCAACCGCAGCAAGCGACCCCCAGCCTTCCGCCGCAACCGACTGTGTCTACGAAACAGCAGCCAGCCCCCGTCCAGCTGCCGCAGCCGGCGCAGCCGCCAGCGCAAGTGCAGCCGTGCGTGCCGAGCTCGAGTGTGCCAGCGCCGGCTCTAGATCCGGCGCAGACACAGGCCCAGCAGGCCGCTCAGATGCAAGCCTACCAGCTGCAGTACATCCAGGAGCAGGCGCAACTGGCTTACCAGCAGCAGATGCAACTCGTGTACCAGCAGCAGGCCCATTTTGCGTATCAGCAGCAGGCGCTGCAAGGGCAGCTCGCGTACCCCCAGATGCAGGCGTTGCAAGTGGGAATGGCGTATCCAGATGCGGTAATTCGAATTCATCCCGTCGCATTTTCTACTTCGTTGCTGAGGAGTCTCTCAGGCGCAGGCGTATGCCTACCAGGGAGACTACGGGGCTCAGTACGAGGAGGAGTACCTCATTACGTACGAGGACTACGCTCCGGTGCGGCCCGCGGCTGCAGGGCACTGCCCTGCGTATCTCGCTGCCCCGTCTGCAGGAAACGATCGCGATGCAGGAAACGGGGTCTGGCAACGTCGGCGCGTTCCCGATGGACTTCGGGGGCCCCGAGGGGTGCGGCGTTTCTGACCCCGCTGCGTCCTGCTGCGCGTTTTCTGATCCATGGCAACGCCCAGCGCCGCGTACGGGGGGGAATGGATGAACGCGGGGGCGGAGGCGGCGGCCCCGGAGGGCGAGCAGGAGGCGGAGGCGGAGGCGGAGGCGGGCGCCGCGGCTCAGGGGGCGCCCTCCCTCGCGGCCAAGGCCAGCCCGTCCCCACCAACCCCGAGCCTGCTTTGACGCCGCGCAGGTGGAAGAGGGCATCGCGACGCAGCCCGACACGTGCCGCGTGTGCCCCGGCGTCCCTGCAAACCAGCCGAACCACACCTCAGGCAGCAAGACGGTCCGCCCCTCGACCGGCACTCCCGCCCTAGAACTATTCGATCCCCGCTGAACTTTCCGTCTCGCCCGTCAGGGCCACTGGGACCTGTTCGGCCAGTCGCGCGCGTTCCTCGACCTGTGCTCCAAGGAGGGCGACGCGTTCCTCCAGGCGAGCGTTCCCCCGCGGCCCGCGGGCGCCGCGCCTCCCCTCTGAGCTCTCCGCGCCCGGCAGCGCGTGCGGGCCGTGCTGCAGCACGCGGGGCAGGGCATGATGGATGCTGCGGACCCTGGTGCTTCGCCTTGAACTTCTTCGCTGCTCTGGCCCTCCAGGATCCCAATCTCACGTGCTCGCAGGCAGGCAGCAGCTGATGGCGGACGTCTGCTCCCGCGCGACCGCCCTGGCCGAGCGCGTGGAGCAGATCGCGGCGGAGGCGGGCATGCAGCGCGCCTGGGCGGCCGGCGCCGAGCACCTGCGGGGCGCCTTCGCGGAGAACGGCAACAGCGCGTGGCTCCTGTGGGCGGAGAGGACCCTCGGCATCCAGTCGGTGAGCGCCGCCATGGATTCGAGATTGGAAGGGGATTCTGAGGCGCGACTCGCTCTGCGGTAGCCCGAGATGGAGGCGCCTGCAGGGGAGGCGGCGGCGGGAGAGCAGACAGTCGCGGCGGGCGGGGCGGGAGGGGCGTCGAGCGGTCCGGCGGGGGCGGCGGGCGCCGGCGAGGTCGATGCGGGGGCGGGGGCGGGCCTCTCGCAGCAGCAGCAGCAGCAGCAGCAGCAAGAGGAGGAGGAGGAGGCGCCTCGGGCTCCGGAGGCGCCAGCGCCGGCCGGCTCCCCCGCGGCGCGGCCGCCGCTGCTTCGGACCCTCCATGTGCGATGCTTGCCGCCCCTGCCGCCGGCCGCCTGCGCCCGACGCGAGGCCGGCCGCAGAGCGCCATCGCCGCGGACGGGCCGGACGCCTTCGACGAGGAAGCCGACGACCTCGCGCTCGCCGGTGCGCAGCGCTTCACCCTACATCCAGACCCCTTCTCGAGTCCAGGCCAATTTGACGCGGGCGGGGCCGTAGGCGGCGGGGGGCACGGGGACGACGAAGACGGCGTGGGCTGGGAGCAGGAGACGCGTCCCCGCCGGCGCCGCGATGCGCGCCCGCGCGGCGCCGGCGGGCGGGGCGGTGGCGCCGGTGGCGGAGGAGCCGGTGGGCGCGGGGGTCGCGGCGGGAGGGGCCGAGGCCGCGCGCCCCTCCGCCAATAGCTTTTCGAGTTTTTCCACTTCTCTTAAGCTTTCATGTCACAGTGTGCTCTGCGAGTCTTTTTATAATAACCCAGTGTGCGCTTTCCCGTCTTGTTGCCAAGTTGACAACTTGCGACGTGATTTTGAAGTAATGGCCGATTAAATATTCATAGATCAAGATCATCGGATGAGGAAAACGGAGGGAGCGGGGGAAGGAGGGGAGGATGGAGGGAGGAAGGGGAGGGAGAGGCGAACGTTGAGATCGTTCAATTTAATGTTGAATCCCGGACAATCAACATTCGAATCTCTACACACCAGCACTAACACGTGTACAATGCCTTTATCATGATCATATATAACGGTGGCACTCTAGATCTCGCCCGCATTTGTGATAGTCTGCTGTATCTTTGATTTGTGATTTGTTATCCTTAATGTAACTTAGCTACCTACGGGGGGTTCGCCCCACCGTAGTCTCTCAAAAACAAATTTGATCTCGCCCGCAATGCACATCGATATCCGTATGCCTTCGAATACTAGCAGACCGCGCCCGGCCCTGTGCAAGTGCGGCGGCAAGTGCGGGCCGCGCGCGGAGGTGCAAGGGGGGGTACTGGTACACATTGCAGGGTACTTGGGGGGAGGCGGGGGGCGCAGGGGAGGGGGGCGGAGGGGGCAGCTAGAGAGGCAAGGCGGGCGGCCGGCGAGGCGGGTAGGTGGGGTGGCGACGCGGGCGGCGGCACCAGGCGGGCGGGCAGGCGAGGGCGGCGGCGGGCGGGAAAGCGGGAGGGCGGGCGGCACCGGGCCCTGCGCGTAGCCTGCGCATTCGCAGATCCGAGGCGTCAGCTCGCCCCGGACAGCGGCCGTGCGGGGGCGAGGCCCAGCGGAGGCGGGCGGGTCAGTTGCGAAGCAGCAGCGGCGGGGCGAACCTGGAGTCGACGAAGCTGAAGCAGCCGACAGGGCGGCGGGCGGGGAAGCGGGCGGAGCGACAGGTGGCGCCGGGCCCTGCGCGTAGCCTGCGTGCGCAGGGCCGAGGCGTCAGCTCGCCCCGGACAGCGGCCGTGCGGGCGCAGGGCCCAGCGAGGTCGGCCGGGTGACGCGCGCGGCAGCAGCGGCGCCGGCGGGGCGAACCTGGAGTCGACGAAGCTGAAGCAGCGGGCGGGGCGACGGGCAGGGAGCAGATGCTGAAGCAGCGGGCGCGCGGAGCAGCTGGGAGCAGCGGGCAGGAAAGCAGCCCGGCGCGGCGTACTACGGTACTAGGAGCAGCTGCGCATACTGCGACGCCGCCACCCTCCGCAACCGTAGTACAGCTAGTACGGAGCGCCGGCCGCGGGTCAAGCCACGCATTCGGTCCGGCCGTCCGGATGGGATCTAGAAGATGCGCAAGACGAGTTGCTCAACGACATGGCAAGATCTGCACCCGAGCGGCCTTGTCAAAGCCGTCGGCGAGCTCGAGTCTGCATGCCCAGCTCGGGATTGCCGGGAGGCGCGCGAGCTCACCTAGGCCTTCCATCTGGCAAGAACGTGGAATGTCTGAAACGATCGCAATCGCCGAGCTCGGTTCTGCGGGCGGCGGGCGCCGGTTACTCAGAACCATCGGCGCACACTCGGCCAAGCGGCGCGCACCGGAACGCGACGTCGCGGGCGCCTTCTTCCTGCACTGACGAACGTGCTTGTACAGGTTGTCTTGCCGAGTGAAGTGCTTCCCGCAGCGAGTGCATTTGTCGCCCGGATGGCAGCCGCGCGGGTTGGAGCAAGGCTGCAAGCTCGGGCAAAGCTCAACTTCGCTTGCGAATACGTCTGTCGGCCGCGGACCCGGGCGAAGTGCCATGACGACGCAGGAGAACGAAGTACGGGTACGGCAACACGATCTCCTCCAACTCGCAGGAGCGCTTTTTTCCGGCGCCCGGTACAACAGGTACTTGAGGCGGTCTAGCGCCCGCACGCCGCTTCTCGGGCCCGGGCATGTATGACAGAGTTTGTAGAGCGCATTGAGAGCAATCAGAAGCACGTGGTCCGGCGCGTATAGCAATAGTAGGTGAGGAGCGAGCTCGACATGTTTGCGCAGCCACGCCCCTGCATTTTTTCCCGCCGCTCGCAGCGGCTACGATGCGATCACACCTATACGAGAGCGCATGCAAAGAATCACATCTTACAAAAATTGCTAACACAGAAAGTACGCCGCACCAACTCACCAGGGGAGCAAGGGAGGGGGTACCCCCCCTTGCAATTAACTAGCAGACCGCGCCCGGCCCTGTGCAAGTGCGGCAAGTGCGGGCCGCGCGCGGAGGTGCAAGGGGGGGTACTGGTACACATTGCAGGGTACTTGGGGGGGAGGCGGGGGGCGCAGGGGAGGGGGGCGGAGGGGGCAGCTAGAGAGGCAAGGCGGGCGGCTGGGCGAGGCGGGCGGGGTGGCGAGGCGGGTAGGTGGGGTGGCGACGCGGGCGGCGGCACCAGGTGGGCGGGCAGGCGAGGGCGGTGGCGGGCGGAAAAGCGGCATCCGAGGAGAGAAAGGTGGCGCCGGGCCCTGCGCGTAGCCTGCGCATGCGCAGAACCGAGGCGTCAGCTCGCCCCGGACAGCGGCCGTGTGGGGCGGGGCCCAGCGGAGGCGGCCGGGTCAGGTGCTAAGCAGCAGCGGGGCGAACCAGCGGCGGGGCGAACCTGGAGTCGACGAAGCTGAAGCAGCCGGCGGGGCGGCGGGCGAGAAAGCGGGCGGAGCGACAGGTGGCGCCGAGCCCTGCGCATAGCCTGCGCAGAACCGAGGCGTCAGCTCGCCCCGGACAGCCGCGGCGCCGGCGCGGGGCCCAGTGAGGTCGGCCGGGTGACGCGCGCGGCGCCGGCAGCAGCGGCGCCGGCGGGGCGAACCTGGAGTCGACAAAGCTGAAACAGCGGGCGGGGCGACGGGCAGGCCTAGGAGCAGCTGCTGAAGCAGCGGGCGCGCGGAGCAGCTGGGAGCAGCGGGCAGGGAAGCAGCCCGGCGCGGCGTACTAGGAGCAGCTGCGAATACTGCGACGCCGCCACCCTCCGCTACCGTAGTACAGCTAGTGCGGAGCGCCGGCCGCGGGTCAAGCCACGCATCCAGTCCGGCGCCCCGGCCGCGGGCCGAGGCGTGCGAGTGGTGATCCGCCCCGTGCTTGCGCTTGAAGGGCTTGACATCGCCGAGCTGAAGTCCGCCTGAACCGGAGTCCGGCAAGATCTGCACCCGACCGTACCGGCCTTGTCAGAGCCGTCGTCGAATGTGCACGCCCAGCTTGGGATTGCCGGGCGGCGCGCGAGATCACCTAGGCCTTCCATCTGGCAAGAGTGTGGCATGTTTGAAGAGATCGGAATCGCCGAGCTTGAATCTGCTGACGGCGGGCGCGGGGCACTCAGAACCATCGGCGCACACTCGTCCAAGCGGCGCGCACCGAAACGCGGCGTCGCGGGCGCCTTCTTCCTGCACTGGCGAACGTGCTTATACAGGTTGTCCTGCCGAGTGAAGTGCTTCCCGCAGCGAGTGCATTTGCCGCCCGGATGGCAGCCGAGCAAGGCTGCAAGCTCGAGCAAAGCTCAACTTCGCTTGCGACTACGTCTGTCGGCCGCGGACCCGGGCGAAGGGCCATGACGACGCAGGAGAACGAAGTACGGGTACGGCAACACGATCTCCTCCAACTCTCAGGAGCGCTTTTTTTCGGCGCCCGGTACAACAGGTACTTGAGGCGGCCTAGCGCGCCGCACGCCGCTTCTCGAGCCCGGGCATGTATGACAAAGTTTGTAGAGCGCATCGAGAGCAATCAGGAGCACGTGGTCCGGCGCGTATAGCGATAGCAGGTGAGGCGCGACTTCGACATGTTTGCGCAGCCCCGCCCTTGCATTTTTTTCGGCCTCTCGCAGCGGCTACGATGCGATCACACCTATACGAGAGCGCATGCAAAGAATCGCATCTTACAAAAATTGCTAACACAGAAAGTACGCCGCACCAACTCACCAGGGGAGCAAGGGAGGGGGTACCCCCCCTTGCAATTTGACTCTGAGACGAGAACTACTACGTATACAGCTGAGACAAGAACTAGGACAAGGGCACTGCGGCAAGAAGGACAAAAGACGAAGAGCCATGGCCAGAAATCGACGACGTCCGACGGTCGTCACAAAGCGAAGATATCGATCTAGACCGTCGGACGGAGACAGGAAGATACGGAGACAGAACTTGCAAGTTGGATGGATGGAAGTCAACGTTGGTACCACCAAATGAAACTGAAATTTTATAGTATAATTAAGATGTACAGATCTTGAGCTCCTAGCCTAGTAGGCCTGCGTCTATATCGTACTTGCAAATTTACGTATACACTGCGACACCGATCACAAGCTGATCTCAAGTTTCGTGAGCTTGCTCAACGCCAATGCGCGGCCTCCGGTCCAGATCCTGGACACGTCGGCGCTTGTAGCGCTGCGAGAATGCGTAGCACGCGGGGTCCGACGTCCCTGCGAGCGATCGCGAATGTGAGCATGCGCACAAGGCCGGGGCCGCGGCCGGGGGGCTGTTTATATAATTAAGAAGTCCACGCCAGCAAAACATGTGTCGCACAGTATTGAGCCTTGGCGTCATGGCCGCTGTCCGCGTTGGCGCGGAGGGAAACCTCGAGGGCGGCCATAGGCACGAGGGAAGGAAAATTCAGAGGCGCCGCCTCGCGATCGCGGTCGACCTCCGCGCTTAAGCTTCGCTTGACGGAAATCAAAAGGGAGCACGGGTCCAGGTCAACCGAGCCCGCAGGTCGGCGCCTCGACGGGTTGGCAGATGATTCAAAGGGCGACGAGAAGCGCGGCAAATTCAGAATCCTCTTTGCAAGGCGAAGGTGGACGGGCAGCGGAAGGTCGGCGGTAGAGGCCGGCGCCAGCACGCGCAGCTGCGCATTGGCCCTTTGGAACTTGCGCCGGCGCGCCGCGCCTGCACGGTGAGCGGTGCCCTGTCGCGAGCCCAACTATCAGCGCTCCGAGGCTCATGATCGATATCAGCGGCTAGCCCCGGGAAATTGTCTCGCATTTGCCAAATTAACAGCTGCAGTAGTTCGAATTTAAAACATCGCACATATGCATATGTACTGCAATTGATCGATGCATATGGGGGCGAGGCCGGCGCCGGCGCTTCGAGCTCGTCATGCATATGCGCCACATGCACAGCGATAGTTTTCAGCGCCGGGAGGGAAATTGCGCTGGCCATGTATATGTGGTCGCGATCGCTGTGCATCGCTTGCAATTGCTGCAGCGATCGGCTGCACGAGAGCTCGGAGTCGCTGTGCATGTACGGCGCCGGCGCGGTGGGCGTCTCGCAGCGGCTGTGCATGTAGTCGCCGCTCGAGAACGACGAAATGCGAAGATTATCAGTCTGTTTGGCCGCTTCTGTAGCTATGAGCGCATGCGCCGCTCTGCGCGTCCGCTTGCCGCCGCGCACTGCAGCAGTGCACTGCGACGTACTACGGTATGCCCGGGCCGGATCGCGCGCGGATATCGATACCGGGTATCGGATCGTCGGATGCGGGACTCAGCAGCGGGAGCCCGCGCGCGGGCCGCCGGGCCCGCGCCGCCCCGCGGCCGCGGGCGCCGGCCGTGCCGCGGCGGCCGCGGCCCCGCGCCGGGCCGCGCGGCGCGCGCCGGCGCGCCGGCGCCTCGGCCGCGGAGACTCGGAGGAGGCTGGTACCTAGGAGACTCGGAGACTCGGGCCGTACTAATGGTAACCAATCGCGCTGATTGTTCAACTTTGAATGCGCATGCGCTGACTGTTCAACTTTCCTGATCATGATTGTTCAAGTTCAACGTCACCGGTCAGGTAACTGTAGAACTTTCAAACTTTGACTCAGTGAAAAAGGCTGGTCCCGCCGGCGGCGCCGCCGGGCCGGCGCCGGCCCGCCGGCCCGGCGGCCGCGGGGGTCGCGCCGGCGCCGGCGGCCCCGGGCCCCGGGGCCCGGGCCCGGGGCCCGGCGCCGGGCCGGCGGGGCCGCCGGCGCCGCCGGCCCGCCCGGGCCGCCGCGCCACTGCCGCGCCAGCGCCGCCAGCTGCAGCCTGGCAGCCAGTACAGACTGTACAGTGGCCGCGGGCCCGCATGCCTATAGGCTATAGCTACCGCCGCCTACCGGTAGGCCAGCGTGCAGCGCCGGCCCCGCGCGCGCGCGCGGCCGCCGGCCGGCGGCGCGGCGCCGGCGCCGCCGGCCCGCCGGCGCCGCCGGGCCGGCGGTCCGGACCGTCCGGTCAGTGTGACAGTGACTCGCCGACTCGACGCCGAGTCGACGTCGCGTCGGTCGCGATCGCGACTGTCGAATCAGTGTCGATGTCGCGCGCGAGTCCGACGGTCGCGAGTCTCGCAGGCTGACCGACTCGGACCGTGTCGCACGGTGTCGGACGTCGGCAAATCACAACTAGGGCTGTGGTCGCTGGTGGTCGCTTCGCTCGCGAGGTCCCAGCGGCCGCTACGCTCGGCGTTTTCCGCCAGCGACGCCTCCTCGCTCGGCGTTTTTTGTGGCCGACAGGCGCCAAAAAAAGCCCCACCCCGCTTTTTTCTCATCTGAAGGTCGACGTAGGTCGGCGTAGCCGATCAATCTTGCTAAATTCCGACTGTTTTCAAGCATCCAGGCGCCCGGTTTCGCCCAATTGCAAAAGCAGCCTGCAAGCCGCCTGCGGCTGGCATCAATCTCGCTGAAATCGACGCATGGCTCAGCGGCTCGCAAAACCAAGCATTAAACCTCAGTTTGGGGCTTAAGAGCTTGTACGAACAAACTTAGCGGAACAGATAGGTTTTCGATCGGTTTTCAGCATTTTTTCGTCAGGTTTTGGCGGTACCCCCAGCTGAGCGACGGGCCAGCGACGGGTGGCGCTCGCGGCGCTATAGCGGCCGCTGGGCCCGGCCCACCCCAGCGAGCACAGCTCTAATCACAACACTCAGGTACGGTGTACTACGGTCGGACCGACTCGGACAGGGTAGTACGCGTCGCCGCGTCGGACAGTCGCAGTCTACTGCGACTCGCAGACACTCTGAGAACTTCGAATTCGGAATTCGAAATTGCGGCAGTATTAATATTAACTCGGAACACGTTGCAGTTGTACCACGTACTACGGTACAGACTCGGAGGCTCCTAGAAGGCTCGGAGGGTCTAAGAGCCTCAAAAAATGTTCAAACCCGGACACGATTCGTCGCTCTGTCGACGTCCGAGCCTTCAATTGCAAGTTCCGAAGTTCTTTGTTGTGATTTGCCGGCACTCGCTGGTAGAGAGTACTAGAGACCGTAGAGTCGCTACTACTAGGCAGTCTAGGCTAGTAGACAATCAACACTATAGCTAGTAGTACTAGTACTCCGACTGTACTCGCGACTCCAGTCGCGAGTCGCGATCGCTAGTACTCAGCGTTTATCGTGACTCGTGAGTGATCGCGAATCGGATTCGCGATCGCGCAAGGTACCGTACCACATGAATGTGCATATGTACGGTGACATTTATGTACCGAAAGCTGTACTGTTTTATGTTAACGTTCATGAATTCAATATAAAGATCATTGCACAACCGGCGCGACTCCGGCGGCGGCACGCCGTGACGAGCTCGAGCTCCCGGCGGCGCCTCCCGCCGCCTCAGGGGCTCCAGGAGTCCCGGGCCCCGGCCCGGGCGGCCGGGCCATCAGGGCCCCAGTGCCGCCGCATTGTGCCCCTCGGGCGGGCCCCGGGCATCCCGGCGAGCCTCGGAGCCTCCCGATCCCGCCGGGCGCCGGGCGCCGGGCGCCGGGGGCGGGGCGCCGGCGCGCATGCACGGGGGTGGCGCGGCCCGCGCGGCGCGGTCAGCGCGCGCGGCGGGCGGCGCGGGCGGCCTTGACCGCCCTCGATCACGATGCCGTAGAGGGGGCCCCCAACGAGCGCCCCCGGCACCGCGAGGGCCGCCGCCAGGGGCGCCGCCACCGCCAGCGCCACCCCCACCCGCACCCGCCCCCTCCGCACCTCCCTCCGCAGCTGCCGCGCCGCCTCCCCCTCCGCGAACTGCATCCCCGCGCACCCTGCGCCCCCCCGAGAGGTCAGGCCGCTGCGGCGGGCGCCGCAGCAGCAGCAGCAGGGGTGCGCTCACCGAAGATGTTGTCCTCCCCAAAATGGTCCGGCGTGTACTCCCCGCCGCAGAGGTAGCAGAACTGTGTACCCCCACCGTCAGCTTCCGCGGTCGCAGCACGGGCCCCGAGCCACGCGGTGCTGCACCTGGTAGCCGCAGCGGCACCTGCGCGAGGGAGAAGGAATGAGGCCGCGGGTACCGCGCGCGGGGCGGGGGTGCGGCGCACGTCATGTGGTTGCACCCGCTGCTGCGCTCGACCATCGCACGGCACCGCCGGCTGGGGGGCCCGAAGGGTGAGGCAAGGCGCGCGTGCGTGCGTGCGGGCGGGTGGGTGGCACCAGCGGCGCATGGCGCCCCGCCGCTCGAGCTCGAGCAGCGCGCGCTCGTTCGGCCTCTCCCGGCGCGTGTACGCCTGCATGCACGCCAGCGTGAGCCCCGGGGGCGGAAGAGGAGAGGGGGGGGGTGGGGTGGGGGTGGGGGTGGGGGGGGTGGGGGGGCGGGAGAGGGGGGGGGCGGGAGAGGGGGGGGGCAGGAGAGGGGATCGGGGGAGGCGGGTGGGGGGGGGGGGGGCGGGAGGCGGGGTGGGGGGGGGGGGGGAGAGGGGTGGGCGGGGGGGGGCGGGGGGGGGGGGGCGGGGAAGGGGGAGGGGGGTGGGTGGGGCGGGGAGGGGGGGGGGGGGGCGGGGGCAGAGGAGGGGACCTTGCAGGAGGAGTTGGCGTGCGCGCCGCCGTGCTCGAAGCAGAAGGCGGCGCGGCACTCCGGGCACTCCACGCCCGGCCGCCTCGCCGACGCCCGCGGGTACAGGCTCACCGCGCCGCACTGCGGGCACTCCCGCGCTGGGCCCCGCGCGTCAGAGGGCCTGGGGCGGGGCCGGCGGGGGCAGCGGCGGCGGACCGGCCCTGTCGCTGCCGAGGGCCTGGAGGCGCTCGTAGCGCGCGAGGAGCTCCTGCGCGCCGAGCAGCGCGCTCCGCATGGCCGCCGCCGGCAGCTGCGCGCGGCAGCCGGCGCTGGCGGGCGGCGTCGGCGAGGGCGGGGCCTCGTGGGGGCGGCGAGGCGGGCGGCGAGGCGGACCCGGGCAAGTCACCGCCGCCCTCGACGCGCTCTCCGCCAGCGCGTGCCTCACGCACTCCACCGCGCACCTGAGGCGCGCGCTCGTCGGCGGGGGCGGGCAGGGGATAGGATTCCGCAGGGGCGCACGGCTCGCAGATGGGTGCGCCTGGCGGCAGCGGTCGCCGAAGAAGAGGTACTCGGCCATGCCCTCGCTCTCGGCGGAGTCCTCCAGGCAGACGCTGCACTTCCAGCGCGCCCCGCTCCCGAGGCGCAGCCGCGGCGCGCGCGCGGCCGGAGCAGCGGCCGGCGGCGGCTGCCGCTGGACGCCGCTGGCCTGCTCGAAGCTCCGGAAGACGGCAGCGAGCTCGGGGCCGGTGCTGGCGCGGGGGCGAAGGGCTGCGCGCGCGTGCGCGGGCGAGCTGACGGAGGCCTGCGCTTCACGGAGCGCCCACAGGAGGCGCAGTAGCTTCGCTTCGAGCTCTGATTCGAAGGACGACGCAGGAGGCCCCGGGGTGCGCGCCGGAGAGGTGGCAGGCATGCCCACGCCCGCCGCCGCCGCCGCATCCGTCCTCACCGCCGCCGTCGCCACCGCCGCTGCCGCTTCCCCCGCCGCCGCCGCACCTGACTCGCCGCCGCTGGCGCTGCTCTCTATGAAAGGATTGTATGCGTCGCTGCTGCTGAGGCGAGATTCCTGTGCGTGATCCGTGGCGAATGTCGCTGGGGTTGCGGGCAGCAGCTCGTGGTCAAGTGATGTACGTGTAGGCTGGCCCGCCGCGGCTGCAGCTGGCCATGGTGAATTCGAAGCAAGGTCCGCCGCAGTCGCCGGAGCCACGTTGACGTTGCTGCCCATGGGGCTGTCTTCAAAGGGATTGCGGGAGGCGAAGCTGGTCGTACGCGACTCCTGCTCCGCGAAAAACGCAGCCGAGGGCGAGAGCGGCGCCAGCAGGTCGACGAATTCTCCGCTAGAGCTATCTACTCAGGGGTTGTACGCATCGCTGCCCACGCGAGATTCCTGCTCCATCGCGGTCGGGGGCGTCGCTGGCGGGGGCGTCGCTGGCGGGTGGACGCGTGCGGGGCCTGGAGCGCGAGCTCGAGGCTGCCGAAGCCGCGGCGCTGCTGGTGTGCTCGATGAAAATCGATTCCCAGCTAAGGGGACTTTCGCCTCCGAACGCGGCCACCTGATCTCCGTTGGACGTGGCCATGTCGACCTCTAGCGAATGACTGTCAGGTAACCGAGCCGAATGAGCCGAACACGAACCGGGAACAAGAAAGCGTACCGGTACGGCGGTACCGGTAACGACTTCGACTCCGCGTGCGTCGAACACGTGCTCGCTGACCGCTCCCTGTGTCTGCCCCCAACGTTGCCGTACCCTGAACTGGGGCTTGCTGTACCCTTCGAGCCGACGACGACCTCGTGCTTTTGCAGCCCTCGTCGCATTCCGCGCACCGCCTTGCGATGTCAGCGTCCACTTCAGCCGCGCAGACCGCGCCAGCCGCAGGCTCGAGTAAGAAGACCGGTTTCACGTTCCTGCGCGGCAAACAGGCCGCTGCCACGGAGCCCACGCGTACGTCGACGCCCGTCACGAGCTCAAATAGCTCAGAATGTTCGAAGCCAGCGTCGGCAACCGCTCCGCAACCGGCGCCCGAGGTGAGCAGCTCGCCGCGCGGGCGCACCCCATGGCCAGGCCCTCTCGCGGTGTTGCTCACCGCATTCATCCCTCCCGCAGATCGAGCTTCTGGACAAGAAGGGCCCCGGCAGTGGGTGCACGTGCGCGACGCAAGCCAGCTAGCGCGCGCGCTGCGTGTGCAGTTGCAGCTGCAGCTGGACGCGCTTGATCATGAACGAACCACTGAGTCGGGGCGCCGCGCGCAGGTCCGGCGCGGGTGAGATCGTGACGGAATACACGCAGGAGCTGCTCTCGCGGACGCGCCAGCTCTGCCGCACCCGCTCCCGCAACGCCGAGCGCGACGCGAACGCCCAGCGCGCCCCCGCCAGCGCCCGCGCCGCCGCGTAGGTCGGGCTCTCGGTCGCCCTCGACCGGCACCGCAGCGCCTGGCGATCAAGTTCTGATGCCAACGGAGTTCCATGGCCTCGTGTACATTCATTGTCTTCTGCTCATCTGTCTTCCGTACCTAGGCCTGTCCTGTAGACTGACTGTGACGTATTGTGTTGCGCTACCTCTTACCTAAACCGCTACCCTGGCCTGTAAACGCTGGAGCGAATCGGGAAAGCGTGAAGAAGGGGGGGGGGGGGGGGGCTCGTCCGGTCAGACGCGTGCCGCGGGGGCGGGGACGCGGCCTGCGCCTGAGGGTGCGCCAGAGGCGGGGCGGCGGAGGGCGGCGGGCCCGCCGGCGGATTGCTGCGCCTGGCGGGCGGCGATCTCGGCGGCCTCGTCGTACCTGCGGGAGAGCCGGAGTCAGTCACGGGCGCCTCTGAGCGCAAGCGTTCGGACGGAGCCCGAGGGGCGCACAGGAGCTCGAAGTTGCCGAGCGGTGGCCCGGCGTCGCCCTCGCGGCGGCGGCGGGCGGGGTCCTGCAGGGCCGGCGGCGTCACGATGTTCAGCACGTCCGATATCAGGTTCATCTTCAGCACGCGGTCCGCCTCCGTCGTCACCGTCAGCGACGGCGACGCGTTCACCTGCGTGCACGTACCCCGGGTCAGAGGGGGGGTACCGCCTCGAGGGGAAACAAGGGCCCGCGAGCCTCGAGGAGCCACGGCTTGAGGTTCGCGTCGATGAGGAGGTCGTACCCGTACATCTGCGGGGGGGGGGGGGGGGAAGGGGGGTAAGGAGAGGAAGGGCCCGGGTCGGGGCAGGGGCGCGGGGACCTCGAAGCAGTGCCTGTCGTTGACCATGACGTTCTGGCAGGCCTTGAGCGAGTTGACGAAGATGCTCGAGATGTCCTCGAAGAGCTGCCCGGCGCGCAGGCGCCGCGGTCAGCAGCGGAGCGCCGAGGCGCGCTGCTGCACGGCAGGGCCGCACCTTCTCCGTCACCGCGCGGCCCCGAGTGCTCTCCAGGTACAGCCTGCGCCGTGCGACGTCTCTGCCCAGCCGGCGCGGTCTCCCGCGGCGCGGCCCCGCGGGCTCACCTGAGGTTCTTGATGTCCCACTTGCCGCCGTGGTGCTCGTTGTACTCCTCCTGCGCGCGCATCGGGCGGCGCGGGGCGCGGGGCGCGGGGCGCGGGGCGCGGGGCCGAGCGCACGCCGTGCTTCTGGATGGCGACGTTCGTGAGGTCTGCGCAGGGGCAGTGAGGGGAGACGCAGGGGGGAGGAGGAGGCGGGCAGCGGGGCAGGGGGCAGGGGGAGGGGAGCTGAGCGGGCGCACGGACAAACATCTGCGGGGCGGACAGGCGGGGGGGCGGGCGTCAGGGCGCGAGGGGGCGGGCGGGGCCGGGCGGGGGGCGGACGTTGTCGATCTCGGCGATGTCGGCCGTGTACTTTACGGTGCAGAAGCGGCAGAAGCCGAGGCGGTAGCGGTAGGCCCTCAGGGGGCGGTACGAGGTCACCAGCACGTACAGGCGCAGGTCGAACTTCTTGCCCCCGATCAGCAGCGGGTTGTCGATGTAGCGGCTCACCACGTGCGGCTCCCGGAACGAGACCGTCTGCCCGGCCGCCCCCGCCTGCTTCCCGCCCGGCCTGCCGCCGTCCCCGCCGTCGCCGGTGCGGCACGGGCGGGGCGGGCGGGGCGGGCGGGGGGGCGGGGGGGGAGGCGCACGGGTTGTTGGACCACTTGCGGACCTGGTTGAGCTTGTTGACGAGGAAGATGCCCTTCCCCTGCGCCTTCCCGACCTGCCGCGAGGCTCGGGCAGGACAGCGCCCCGGGGGCGCGGCGGGGCGGCGCGGTGGGCCGGACCGGCTTCATGATCCACACCGTGTGCGGGTTGCGCTTGAACTCCTCCACGAAGAGCGAGTAGTCCCCCGGCTGCCCCGGCTCCCGCATCGGGCGCCGAGAAGCTTCCGCGGGGCGAGGGGGCGGGGGGCGGGGCGGCGGTACCAGGATGTACGTGAGCGGGATGAAGTCTGGGGGAAGCCAGAGTCGGCGGGGGCGGCGGCGGCGCGGGGCGGGGCGGGGCGGCCCGGGGCATGAGGGCGGGCGCGCGGACCGAGGTTGGCATAGTTGCCGTTCTCGTCGCGCTCCGCCATCGGGTCGTTCTCCCGCTCCAAGTCCTTCCGGTACCTTCGAGGCGCGCGGCGAACGGGTCTCGGCCGGCCGCGCACTTCGATCCGGCGTCCAAGGGCAGGAGCCGCATGCACCGCTTGATGTTCTTCACCATGAGGTCCTTCCGCGTGAGCTCGTAGTGGTTAGGGAAGTGGTTCATGATCCTGCGCGGCGCGAGGTCGCCGGCGCCCCGGCCCGCTTCGCGCGCGCGCGCGGCGTCTCGGGTCGCACTGGTTGTCGGAGAGACGGTAGCCCGTCTCCGGGTTGAACGTCTGGCGGACGCTGCCGCACAATCAGCCTGCATCTTGGACTGGCGCGGAGCGCTCCGGCCGCAGCGGCAGCGGCAGCAGCACGGCTGGCGTTTGCACAACGCTCAGGCCGCATGCGGCCGCGGGAGGCTGCGCACGTGAAGACATTCGCCCCTGCACGGAGGGCGCGTGAGGGTGGCGTACAAGGCGCTGCGTAAGCGGCGCACAGTAGAAGTTCCAGTCCTCGTCGTTCGGGCCGCAGCGGACCCAGCCGCGCCGCTCAAAGTTGCCCACAACCACGAGCTTTTCTGCACGAGACAAAAGGGAGCGCAGCGTGAGCCCCGTACGGAAGAACGCGCCACACACGCCGAGCAGCGACGTCTCGCGCTTGGAACGCACCACTATCGACTTTGTACTTGACCACCATCGCGGAATCGGGCCAGGCCCGGACCGCGCCGGTCGCGCGCCAAGCCTCTCAAACCTCGACTTGCGCACGAAGTTCACCTTCGTTCGCATACACTTGCACAGCGACCATAAACGGAAGCCGCAATTGCAAAACTAAAACCTAAAGCTAGCGCTCTAATGTACAAGGCTACTACAAGCATCTATCTAAAGCCGCTGAGCGCGGCCTAACCGCGCTGCTTGCGGGGGGAGGTGCGGGCGGGGCCCGCAGCTCCGGCGGGGGCGCCGTGGCCGTGGGTCGGGGCGGGGTAGGGGCCAGGGCGGGGCAGGAGGCGGGACATCCAGGCGCCGGCGTGGGGCGCCGTCGCCCGGAGCCCCGGCATCGACGGGGCGCTCGTGAGGGACGACGGCGGCAGGGGCGCTGGCAGCTTCGCCGCCGGTTGGGGCGGGGGCGGCTGCTCGGCGGGTGGGTGATAGCTCGCTGCCCGCTGCGCAGCCGCAGCTGCCGCTGCCGCCTGCAGAGCAGCGGTCACGGTGAGGGCCGGGGCCGGGCGGTGCGCGGGCGGGTCGCGGAGAGACGCACGGCGGCGGCGGAGGCGGCTCGGCGCTGGACCACGACGAAATGGCCCACGGCGCTGTCCGGGGCGTCAGATCAGGGCGCGCGGGCGGGCGCGGAAAAGGCTGGAGGCCGGGGGGCGAGCCTGGGGCGGACGAACGGGCTGCTCGGTACCCCCAGGGCCTCCTTCATGAGCTCGCTCTGCGCCATCGCCGCGCGGATCGCCTGCGCGCCGGTCGCCCCCGTCACCGGCGAGGCCGGGGCGCGGAGAGGGGCGCGGCGGGCCTCGGCGGCGTCGGGGTGCGGGGCGGGGGCGCCGGCGCCCTCGAAGTGGGGAAGCCCTCGAAGCTCGCGGCCTCCTCGCCCCCGGCGGGCTCCCCGGCGCCTCCCCTGCCCCTCGCTGAGGCGGCGGCGCGGGGCGACGAGGCGGCGGCTGAGCCCCGGCGGGACGCGGGGCCGACGCGGGCCCAGGCCCGCGCCCAAGCCGCCCCGCGAGAGCGGCGCCAGCCGGACGGGGGCGGCGGGCCCGAGGCGGGGCGGAGGCCGGGCGAGGGCGGAGGCCGGCGCCAGCCGAGGCGGGGCGCGGGGAGCGGGGCGAGGGGCGCGCTGGCGGCGCGGCGGAGGGGGCCCTCGGGGGCCGGGGCGCCGCCGATCTGCTGCGGGGGGTCCCGCGTGGGCATCTCCCACTCGCGCTCGGCGGCGACGGCGAGGGCCTTCAGGGGCAGCCGCCCCGCCTCCTGGATCCGCGCCGTCCGCGAGAGCGGCCGGATGCGCGTCAGGTCCACCCCCTGCGGCGCCCGCTCGAGCGCCCCGGGCCCGTAGAAGCCCGCAGTGGGCGGCAGGCTCGGCGCCAGGGGCACGAGGGGCGTCCCGAGCAGGTCGGGGCCGAGGGGGCGTGCACGGGGGCGCCGAGAGGGCCCGCGGCGGGCGCGCCGGCCCCGGCGGGCGCGCCGCGGCGGCGGGCGGCGCTCCGCCCCTGGGCGCCTCCTCCTCGTCGCTCGCGCCCCCGCCCCCGCCGGGCCGATGTTCGCCGCGCTCCGCCCGCGCCGCAGCAGCGACCGCGCCCGCGCGCCGCGGCCCCGCGCGTCCGCGCCCCCCTCCAGTGCTTCCGGTGGGGATCCCCGAGCTGCGCGGGGCCCGGGCCGTCAGGGCGGAGGGCGGCCCGGCGAGAAAGGCGTACCCCCGGCAGAGGCGAGCTGAGCTTGGGACGCGACGGGGTACCCGTCAGCACGCGGTGGCTCTGCGCCGCACGAGTCGGATGCAGAAGGAAGAGAAAAGAGAAAAGGGGGGAGGGGATGGGGGTACCGTGGAGCCGGCGGACTGGAGGCCCTTGCGGGGGGGCGGGGGCAGATTCGCGGCGGGGCCGGAGGGGGCATCTCGCGGTCGGAGGCGTGTGGGGGCGGGCGGCGGCGGAGGAGGGGGAGTGGGCGGCGGGGGCGATGGCGGCTCGCTGGGCCGCCGGCGGCCTCGATGGCGGCGGCCGCGGCGGAGGCGGAGGCGGGGCGGCGCCGGAGGGGACGAGGTCGCCGAGATGGGCCGCGGCGGCCGCCGCTTGAAGGATGAGGACGCGGGGGTACCGATGATCCCCACCGTGCTGCGGGGCGGTTGGCCGGGGAGGGGAGTGGGGGAGGGGGGGGGAGGGGAGGGGGGAGTGGGGCGGGGGGCGGGGGGCGAGGGGCAGAGGGGGAGCACCTGGCGCGCAGCTCGAAGCGGATCTCTGCCTGCTCGCCGGCCGGGGGCGGGGCGGCCGCCGCCACGGCGCCGAGCCCCGCCGAGTTGGGCGTCGGCGGCGGCGGCGGCACGTAAACCGTCACGTAGTAGTACCCCAGCGCGAAGCCCTTGTCCGACGGCTGCGTCGTGCGGGGTACGCGTCAGCCCCGGGGGGTGGACGCGGGAGGGGTACGGGCTCGCCCAGATCTGGACGATTTCCTCCTCCCCCTCGATCTCGGACCGCCAGCGGTGGTGCGTGTCGGAGGGGTACGGGTTCTGTTGCCGGCGGTTCTGTGCGGGCGGGCGGGCGCGGCGCAGGGCGCGGGGCGGCGGGGACCTTGTTGCAGAGGAAGAGGCAGGCGTCGGGGGCCGCCGTGGCCCGCAGGCAGACCCGAAAGCTGTGCTTCGCCGAGTTGTGCTGCAGCCGGAAGTGCGCCGCCTCGCCCCGCCGCACGCTCCCCTCGAACGCCCCCGCCCTGCGCCCCGCCCCGCCCGTCGACGTCGGCCGATGCAGGGGAGGAGGGGGCGCCGGGCCGGGCCCCAGGGGCGGCTCACTCGTCCTTGGCGAGCTCAAAGTGGGCGCGGGCGTTCGCAGTGAGGCGAAAGGCGGCCGGCGTGGCGCCGGAGGCGTCTGCGCGGAGAGACAGGCCGGCGTGAGGCCCGGGCGGCTGGCGGCGGGCCGGCGGGCGGGATCCCGTCTCGGGGGGCGCCGCGCACAGACAGCGATGAAGACGGGCCGCGGGTCCGACAGGGGGACGATCAGCGCGTCGCCCCCGTCCCCGGCGCTCGCCCACTGGTGCTCCTCCTGCAGACGGCGCTCAGCGACGAGGCGGGCGACGGAGGCGGCGGCGGAAGCGGCGCACGCGCGAGGGGCGGTCGGTCTCTGTGCTGGCGAAGAGGTCGGGGTCCCCCGACTCCGCCTCGAGCCGCAGGAGGAGCCGCCCGGCGTGGTTCGCCGGCGGCCGGTACACGAAGAGCTGCGACCCGTTGGCCGCGAGGCTCCCGCGGTGCGGCACGCCCGCCCGCAGCTCCGCGTGCGTGGGATCGCTGGCGCCGTGCTGCACGAGCTGGTCCACAATGTCTGCCGAGGAACTCCGAGTTAGCTGGAGGCAGCGTGCGACGCGCGGCGCCCTTCCCAGCCTCTCCAGCAGCGGGAATAAGCTAGCAGGTCCTGAACTAGACCGATGAGCGCGCGGGGGCGCTTAGCTAAGGCCCCGGGCTCCGCCGCAACGGTCTGGTCGGCGGCTGTAGTGGGCGGCCTTCGGCAAACCTGTGTAGAGTGCCTGGAACTCCTTGTACTGTGTGGATCTCCGCACGTTTGCCACGGCGGCCTTCTTCTCGGGGCTCTGGAGACGTTTCAGGACTTCTGCCTCTAGCAGCTGCCCATGCGCCGACCAAGTCGCCGGGCGCGAGCTCAGCTGCTTCAGTTCTTCCGCCAGTCCATCTAGGTGGCTGAAACCGTCCATCCTTGCAGCGGCCGGCGGTGGCCCTGCCGCGGAGCTCGGAATGACTCCCGCGGGCGTCGAACCCGGGACTCCGGCTCGCCTGGTTTGGGGGGTACAGCAACCCTCACCACCACTTGCGCGCGCGGACGATTATGCGTCCGTCCCCGATCCGAGCGCCTGGGCTACGGCGTGCGCAGCATGCATATGCGTCCTGAGCTCTCGCCCGCACTCCGATCCGTCCCCGCAACGAGCTACGCTGCAGTCCGCGGCCGCGCGCGCGCGCCGCGCAGCCGAATCCGGATCCGCGGCCGCGGCCCGCGGCACTGCGGCACTGCATGCGCAGTCTGATTATATAACAAGCGAGTCCCTGCGGAGCAGGAGTGGCCTTGGGTCTTGGGGTCTCAATTAAATGCATGCGCAAGGCGTGAGGGTGGCCGCTCGAGCTCTTTGTTTTATAACAAGGCCCGCATGCGCATGCGCAACCGCGCGCGGTTACGGGGGAGGGGGGAGGAGAAATAGGGGGGTCCACTTGGCAAGGGTACACACTCAAGTGAGAGGGTACAGAATTGTGCTGCAAGGGTACAGATTTTTTTTTTGCAAAAGTGGACGTCGCATTGATACACCACGGCACATGTATCAATGTTCTACGTGACGTGCCCTTCCGACCGGTCATCTATCTAGCCGAGGGTGCTAGCTAGGTGCCTGTCGCATCCGACATTATCGGATGCTCATTTATATTTGTGAGCCGCTAGGGCTCTAGATTATGTCAGCCTTCGAGCTGCTGGACCGACGGCGCCTAGGCTAGTTAGAGCGCCGCGGTCACTTGTATTCGTGTCGGGGTACGCCGTATCTGGACGGGTACACCCAGAGTCGAGGTTTGGTGACTAACTACAGCGACACTCGCCATTCCCTGCCCTGCCGAGCTTGCACTCCGCACGGGCGTCCCGCGCGCACGATTAGACACACTAATCTCGCACGCGACAGGCGCCATTCTGCCGGAATCGAACCTTCAAGGGTCTGAGTCCGTATCGCTCTCCCCAGCCCCGCCGCGCAGCGCGCATCGCTGCGCCGCCTTGCCCAGTGTCTATTGGAGCCAGAGACCTGCTTTCCGCGCGAGCGCCGTCCCCACGGTTGCTTTGCGTTTGAGTGCGCCGCCCTGTACCGCTTGCGGTTGGACGGTAGTGCACCGGAAACGTCTCTAGTGCCTATCGCGGGCTTCGGGTCATCCCCAGACCGAAGCGCACGCGCCGAGCTCTCTCTCGAGAGTCTCATCATTGCCTGTCCCATCGCCGGTTGCGAGCAACCGTGCCACGGAGACTGCTGCGAGCAGCTCTCTAAGTGTCCCTGAGTCGCGCTCTTGCGTGACCGCGAGATCTCCGCGCCGGATTCTGCAGCGAGCTGCAGATCAAATCCCGCGCCTAGTGCTCTCCCTGGCATCTTGTTCTTGCGGCTTTACGTTGCAAAGAGAACACCATGTCAAACTCTTCTGAACTGATCAGTTCTGAAGTCCGTAGCCGGCTGTCTGCCCTCGCGCACATCGCGCCTGTGCATGCCCAGGCTGGTGCTGCTTTGCATGTGCAGCAACTTGCTGCCTCCGCTGCGGCGGACGATGATCCCGTGCGGATCGCGTTCCTGCCTGCGAATCCGCGCCTCGCCGATGGCGACCGGTTCCGGAAGGATGTGCGGAACTTCCAGTCGGCCCTGCCGACGAAGTACTTGTTTGGCCCGGATTCTGCCGGTGGCCAGGAGTACTCAAAGTCGGAGGCACTAGCCGGAGTGATCGTTGGGCGAATCCGCCCCGGCGCTCTCCGCGCTGAGATCGAGCGCAAGCGTGACCTCTATGAGGCCTCGGTTGCTCTCCTAGAGCGTGACCGCGCCACGCTCGCTCGTCTCGAGCTTGTCCCGGCAAACCTGCGGTCTGCCGAGGATGATGCCAATATTCTCGCTCTGCAGCAGAGCTGCGTGCGTGATGAGGCCACGATCGTGGCCGTGCGTGACTCGTACTTGCGTGCCCCCGGGCTGCTCGATACGATCACGGCGTGGATTCACAAGCTGCGCCCACATGCGGCCCGCCGGGCCCTCACTGAGCCCTACACGGGCGAGGACCCCGCTCGTGGCATGACTGGGTCATGCCCTTGTGCGGCACACACTGCCGCCGGGCCAGCGGCTCGCTGCGTACTATGCGGATTGCCTGCGCATCGCGCTCGAGGCCCGCTCGACGAGCGAGGACCCGGAATATCAGAACCTTGAGGTTCGGATGGCCGGCTTCGCCAAAGAGAACGAGCGCACCATGCGCGAGTTCCTCGCTGCGCTGCAGCAGCGCCTCCTTGCCCGTGACGGCGCTGTCTCGCCGCTCGAGCTTGATGATATTTTCATCGAGCAGTGCACGCGCCACGGCTGCCGCGCCGTGTTCCCGCCTGCACCGGCAGCTGCTGAGCCGCCAGAGGCAAAACGGACCCGTATCCTGCAGGCAAAGTTTGCCAAGGATGAGTCCTCGAGCTCCCCTGGCCCTGCTGCGCCTCGGGACGCTGACCCCAGGGCCCAGCCCTCGATCTCTGCACGTGGGTCCTCTTGGGCTGTGCAGTCCCGCTCGCCTGCCGCCGTCGCGGAGGTGCTGCGGCGCATGTCTGAGCTCGGGTACCCCGAGTACCCCCCCTCAGACTGCTATGGGTGCTCAGATGACCCTAGCGTCCCCGTTGCGGCGCGGCGTCATTGGGCAAATGTGTGCCCCAAGCGCACCCCATTCGCCCCAGTACGCCCCTGGGTGCACCGCGGCCAGTACTATCGGCCAAAGCAATCCCAAGAGGATGCTGCCGACGAGCAAGAGTACTGGTCCGACGAGGGAAAACAGGACCCAGACGAAGTCTGCGGTCGCTGTGGCGAGGCAGGGCACCACCACAGTGCCTGCTCCGACCCCCCCACACGGGCTGCTCGCCCCGCGCTTCCTGCGCCCTCAAGCTCGGCGGCTCCAACCGCACGCCCTGCGGCGGAGCGTGAGTGAGCACGTGCACTAGCTGCACTAGGGTCTGGCCGGCTTGGGCAGCCGCCAGAACAGCCCTGCTCGTAACCGCGATTCAATTTTTCGCGGAGCCTGGGCCTCCCCTGCGAGAGCCCCATGTGTCGCTGTAATAAGCGGCCAATATACCTGCCTCTGAGCAGGCTGTATATTTGTACACTTGTACATAATTTCAGACGTCGGGGACGACGTCTTCCGAGAGGAGGAGTGAGCATGGGCATGCTGCACGAGCAGTGCAAGCGCTGCCGCTAGCCCTCCTGCCCGAGGCTTGCTTGGATCTGTGGCCGCCGGCCAAGATCAAATAGCACTCGCGAAAGAGATCTAGAGCCCCAATCGAGTGCTGTCGAGCAGCCCGAGCGGCCACGGGTGCCCCTCTTTCCGAGAGGAGGAGTACCTCTTTCGCTGAAGCCTGCAAAGAGGCCCGCGGCCGGTGCCGCAATTGCGAGCCCTCCTGCTTGCCTCAATCTAGATCTGTGGCCAGCGGCCGAGATCAGATCGCAAACCCCAAGCGGGTACCAGTCTTTCCGAGAGGAGGAGTCCCTCCAAGACTCTCTCGTCGAAAGCCTGCGATTTCGCGCGGCGCACTGCAGTCGCTGAGTGCGTCCACGGGCCTTGCGAAGTCCAGGAAAGTGGCCTCAGGCCTTGCGGCCAGAGCTGGCCCTTGCTGTAGCTGGCCCTCGCGGCAGCTAATGCTCTGATCGTGAGCTCCTCGGCCTGAGAGCGGCCTAGCTGCTGTTGCAAAATGAGATGTAATCCGCGGAGCCTTGAGCTCGGGATGCACTCTCAAGAGAAGCTCGATGCCTGAGGCAAGACGCCCGGCCGGCAAGCGCCTGACGGCGTGCCGTGAGCTTGACAGGCGGCCCGTGAGCCCGGCCCCTGCAAAAAACTGTGAGCCTCCGAGCTCCAGATCCAATGAAGGGCGAGCTTGAGCACACAGTGCCCTCGGGAGCTCAAGCCCTGAAATAAAGCCCTGGCTCGCCCCTTGGCGTTCAGGCACCAGCAGCTCCATCGAGAGCTTTGCATTATCTTGAACTTGAAGTCCTGGTGACGCCCGCCAAGTTGGCGCCCAGGCCGCACGTGTCGGTTCCGGGGCCCGGACCGAACGTTAGCGGGGCAAGGGCCTGGTGCCCAGCCCAAACTTGAAAGACCTGGTGAACTGCCCGACAAGTTGGCATCCAGGCGGCACGCTGCGGCTGCAGGCCGAGCGGTGCGGCGGGCCGCGAGCCCTGCTCACAAGCTAGGAGCTTGGAGACCCGGTGGCCGGCCTGTTGAGGCGGCGCCAGAAGGACACCCATGAGTTCCGTCTCGCATGTGGCCGGCCTGGCCCCAAGGCGGTTAAGGCGGCGGGTGGTCCAGGCCGGAAGCCACGGCCACAGTGCCAACGGCTCCGGCGGGAGCGGCTTGATCATGAGATCTAGAAAGCCGGCTCTGAGCTGCGTCCCGACCCCGCGAGAGGGCGAGGACAGGAGAGCGGCTGCGCTAGCCCTTGAGCAGCGCTTTGTGAAGAGCCGCCCGTGAAGGGTTGGGCTGAGACGGGCCCCAGAGCCCCGCGAAACATCGCGAAAGTCCCGGGCAGAAAGGGTGAGCCCGGGCGGCCGTTAGCCTTGAGCACAGCTCGGCGCGGTGACAGGGCGGGAGACCCTTGCAAAGACCTAGCCGAGCCCTAGGACGCGCCCTGCGTCTGCAGAAGGGTCGGTAGGCGGCTGTGACGCCGGGTCCTGCCCCGGGTACAGCGACAGGAGAGGAAAATGCCTCCTTATGGAAGTCCTGGCGTGGTACCAGGGCGCACCTTGCGCTGGCGGAGGTACACGCAGGCGGTCGTGACGCCGGATTCCGCTCCGGGTACGACGACAGGGGATGACCAATTCCCCCTCCGTGTAAGACCTGGCGTGGTACCAGGGCGCGCCTTGCGCCGGTGGGGGTACACGCAGGCGGTCGTGGCGCCGGATCCCACTCCGGGCACGACGACTGGGGACGCACAATTCCCCCATTCAGGGCTCTGCACCGGGGACGCTCGGTGGCAGTTCGCCTGGGAGGGTCACGTCCCCCTCGTGATGGACGTGCATGCACGGGTCGGGCAGGGCACCTGCCGTCACGCGTGACGGTGGTTTGAGCCTTGTGGGCGGCGCCTAGCCTCGCCCTGGAGATTCCTAGCTCCACCGCCGTCGGGGGAACCCGATCCGACGCCGTGATAAATGCAGTGAAGGCGCGGCGTGTGCCTGAGCAGCGGCGCTAGACGTGCTGCTTAGCCCTAAACATTGGGACGGGCATTTCGCTGTGGGCTATCGAGCGCTGTCGCGACGCTACGCCCCGCGTTGCTGTTGCAGCGTGCACCTTTGCGGCTAACGTGCTGCGCGATGAGGGCAGGGCCCCCCTCGGCTTCTGTCTCCGTACCGCTCGCCTCGTGCGGGTTTCCTGGGCCGCCGGCCCGAAGTTGGACCTCGCCCCCTGGGCACTACATGCTGGAGTCGTGCTGGCACCTGCCGGGCGACAGTCTTTTCGATTCCCGGCAGTCGCCGGACATGTACATAGCCGGGCTCGGCGTCTTTTTTATTCCCGGCAGTTGCCGGGCACGGACAGACTCTGAGTCTTTTTCGATTCCCGGCAGTATACGTAGCCGGTCGATTTGTATTTATTTAGACCCGCGCGGACGCGGGATCCGAGAGGAGGAGTTGTCGCATCCGACATTATCGGATGCTCATTTATATTTGTGAGCCGCTAGGGCTCTAGATTATGTCAGCCTTCGAGCTGCTGGACCGACGGCGCCTAGGCTAGTTAGAGCGCCGCGGTCACTTGTATTCGTGTCGGGGTACGCCGTATCTGGACGGGTACACCCAGAGTCGAGGTTTGGTGACTAACTACAGCGACACTCGCCATTCCCTGCCCTGCCGAGCTTGCACTCCGCACGGGCGTCCCGCGCGCACGATTAGACACACTAATCTCGCACGCGACAGTGCCGGCCATGGGTCGCTCAATATGGGAGGTTCGCCTGAGTGGGGGAGCCATGGTTTTCGGTGATAGCCGTAACCAGACCCACGCGCCCACCCCTTGATCAACTCCTCCATCCCTCATGAGCCCTGGAAGTGAAATGTCTCGCAGTCCGCCGCCCTCCCTTGCCGCCGCTCCGCCACGCCTCCTCCTCCCCACTCCGCCTCCTCCCTCCTCCTCACCTGCGCCCCAGGACCCCGATTAATCGGTGTCCCGTTTTGTCGAGGTGAAGAAGGTGGTAGGAGGAAGATATGAGGAAGGAGAGGGAGTGGGCGGAGGCAGCAGCTTGGGCGGGCAGCGGATGCGGGCAAGGCAGGGAGAGGTGCCGGGACGGCAGAGTGGAGAGAGCGTGGGCACTGACAGGCGACGCAGAGAGCTGGGAGTGCGGAGACGAGGCGGGCCGCGAGGGGTCGGGAGGGGTCGACCGGGTTAGAGGGGGGGCCGAGGCCAGGGGGTGGCCGAAGCCATGGGGTTGGCCGAAGCCAGGGGGTGGCCGAAGCCGATGGGGTGGCCGAAGCCAAAGGGGGGGCCGAGGCCATTGGGGGGGCCGAAGCCATAGGGGTGGCCGGAGCCAGCGGGGGGTCTGACACTTGAGGGCCGGTTGGGGCCGGGGGGGAGACCGTAGGGGGCCGAGGGGCAGCGTCTTGCGAGGTCCCGAGCGGGGGGGTCAGCTGAAGCGAGGGGGGGGAGGGGGAGTTGGCTGCTTGCAGCGTCGTAAGTGGTTTGTACACTCCGGGTGCAAGGAGGGACGTGATTGTGGGTTGCCCCGTGGGTATCGGCACCGTTCGCGCTTTTTTGGTCATGCGCCTGGGAGTCTTGCGGCCGGTTGCCTTTCTTTTCGCCGTAGGTACGGGCGGGGCGGGTGTAGAGGCGGGAGGGGGAGGGGTCGCGGGGCGCGGGCATTTGGATGCCGGGGCGGAGGGGGTATCGGCTGTCCGTTTGCGTGAGGCAGGCGACGGGCGTGTTCGTTTTGGGGGAGGGGCCAGGGGGGGCCCCGGGGCGGGGCGTTTGGAAGGTTGGGTAGTGTTCGTAGGACCCGCGGGCGAAGCGGGCAGGATGCCAGTGTCGGAGTTCTCGTGTGACTGTCGTGCTGGGGGTACCGGTACCGCAGGTGGGGAGGCAGGGCAGGAGGTGATCTCAGGGCGGGCGGGGCATTTTCCCCGTCTGGCGTCGGAGTGGGCCTGGAGGGCAGATGCAGAGGCGAACCGAGTGCCGCAGGTGCAGGAGAAGTCAGACGTCCCGGCGGCGGGTCCTGCATCGGGCAGCTGGGGGGAGGGGGGGCCTGGGGTGAGGGGGCGACGGGGAGTCGTGCAATTGCTTGGCGGAAGTTTTCCAAGAGAATCCATGGTTGGCCTTCCGAGCCCAATTCGCAGCAGAAGTCGGTGATGGAGATGGTATCATGGAGGGAGGGGGCGGGGGGAGGGCGGGGGGGAGGGGGGGGACTGGGCGGCTGCACTAGAGGCGAGCGGGAGGGTTTGGAGTCTGCATGTTTGCGGTACCGACGTTTGGTTCTGTCATTGATGCCGTGTCGGAGCTCCCAGGCGTGGTTGCGGGCGCAGCGGTCTCTCCAGATCGCACGGAGGTGTTGGTCGAGGAGCAGCGCTAGGTCTTTTTGGATTGACGATGAGGTGGTCTTGTTGATGCCCAGAGCTGTGCAGAGGGCAGGCAGTCCTGCCGGGGTACCGAGGCGCAGGAGAGCGAGGGCGGGGAAGGGAAGCATGTCGGCCAGGGCCGGGCTGAGTTTTTTCCATAGTGTATCGGCGAGGCCGGGGGGGCGGAAGAGAGCCGGATTTGCGGTGGGGAGAGAAGGGCGGAATGGAGGGGAGAGGCGGGGTCAGGAGAAACGAGGCGGAGGAAGGGGAAGAGTTGAAAGATGGTATCGTCGTGTCCTAGTGGTTTGGGCGAGTGGCGGAGAACCCGGGTACGGAGGAAGGTCACGAGTGCGTCCTGGAAAGCTTGGAGAAGGAGGCGAGCGGCGGGGCAAGTAAATATGTGGACGAAGTCTTCGGGGGGGTGGGTTGTGGGGTCGGGCGGTCTGGGGTCTGCGGCCACCGGTGGGGAAAAGGGCGAGGGGGAGCCCGGGGGGGTGCATGTGGCAGGGGGCGGGGAGGGGGGGGGTGGGAAGCAGCATCTTCGGGATGGGGCAGGGGTGGGAGGGAGGTGACAGAAGGGGCAGTGGGCGGTGCCGTCGGGGAAGAGAGGGCCGTAGAGGTCGGGGTCGTGGAGGAGGCGGATGGTGAGGGAGGGAAGGCTTCCAAGCATGCATTGGAATCTGACTTTGCGGAGGTGGTCGCCTGTGGGGGTGCGGCGGTCCGGTGGCTTGTCGGACACTAGGGAGAGGGCTGGAGCGAGGGTAACATGGGGGTTGCTGAGGATGGCCCCCGCGTTGCGAAGTTGGCGCCAGTCAAGGTATTGGGAGAGGGAGGCTTCGGCTAGGAAGTGAGGGCGGGGGTCCCCCTCGACGCGGTACGCATGGAGTCTGCCTCGGTAGGGCTCGGCCCCGGGGACTGGGCCGTGGGATAGTGGGGGCGGGAGGCCAACACGGATGAGGAAGCATTTGAAACTGTGGGGAATGAAGAGAAGGGCGGAGAGGGGGGCGTCGGGGGCTGTTTTAGCAAGCTTGTCAACGGCGTCATTGTGGCGGTTGTCAGGGGTGTAGGCTGGGTTCGGGATACGATTCTTAGCCGGGGTGCGGGCCGCCTCTTTCTGTGCGGCTGTTTTGGATGTTTTGGCGGACCGTGGTTGCGGCAGGGTGGCTTCACGGTGAGCGGCTTCAGTTAGGATGGACGCCGCTTCGAGTGGGGTAACGTGGGACGGCCGGAAGAGACGGCGCGCTGTGGCGGAGGCTTCGTTGCGAGCCAGGTCGGCGAGCTGAGAGGCGAGTTCTTGGGCGTAGCGGCGCCGGGAGGGAGGGGGGTGGCGGGCCCTTCGGGGCGGGGCGGGGGAGACTCAAGCACAGTTGGGGAGCGCGGGAGGGCTGGATGGTTGGGAGAGGATGGTGGGGAGTCGAGGTAGGGAGGGTGCCGCCGGTGGAGACTGGGGGCGGCGCGGCGGATGGGTACGCCCGGGGAAGGTCGGCGGGGGCCGGAGGGCCGGGAGGGTTGGGCTGCAGCATAGGGGGTCAAGGGTGACGGACCCGTAGCAGAGGCTGAGGGCAATATATTCACGGTATCTGCGGAGCGCTGCAGCGTCGGCCTGAATGTAGGCTGGGGGGCGGGGCAGGTCCGACGGGGTAAGTGCTGAGGAGCGACTGAGTAGGTCAGCTGTGAGGAGGAGGAGTGGACCGCAGGCCGTGCTGTTTGGGGGCTGGAGAACGGAGAGGGATGTCTCCGGGCGTAGATAGGTCCATCTGCAGAAGGGAGTGGGGGGGAGGGGAGATCCAGAGTCGCGCTGACTCCAAGTGGACGCCAAGTCTTGTGCAAAGGAGACAAGGTGATCAGGGACGTCGAGGGAGCCATTGTAGAAGTAGAATGAGCGCGTCTGTGGAAATAGAGCAAGTAGGTGCCAGTGTCCCGGAGGTCTGCTGGAGGAAGGGGTCAGCGAGGGGGCTGGTGGGGTCTGTTGAATTGGGCAATAGGTGAGGATGGGGACGAGAACGAGGCGGGCATCGAGGAGTCGTCCGTGGGGGAGGTATCGGTGTAGGGGGAGGAGGGCAGAACCCCGAGAGTCGAAGTGGGAGGCTGCGCTAGCAGGGTAGGAGCTGGACGATAGGAAGTGAGCAGGGTGGGGCGAGGCCAGGGCGGCTTCACGGGAAGAGAGCAGGTCGAAAAAGGCTTCCACGAGGGGGAGGCTGAGGGGGGCATTCGGACGGAGGTGTATAAGGTCGCCTCGTCGAATGAGTGAGTAACAGTGAGGGTCGGCTCGGGGGGCGGGTGGGAGGGGGGGCTTCGATGCGAGGGTTTGCTCCGCGCAATAATCATTGTCTGCGAAGCGGAAGGCATTCCCCAGCCAGCTTTTCTCCGCCAGCGTCAGCGGGCGAGGGAGGGGGAATTCAGTCGGGTGGACGGGGGTTCGGCCTGGGGAGGCATGCGCAGCTGGGTGGGCCGCGGGCGCCGGAGGGCGTGGGATTGAGGAGTGGGCGTGGGAGGGGGTGGAGGGATGTGGGGAGGGGGGAGGGGAGTTGGGGGACCGGGGGGGTGTAAGGGGCGAGGGGGAAGGGGGGGGACGGAAGGGAGGGGGGGTGGGGTCTCGTTTGCGTCGGACCCGGCGGCGGGCTTTTGCTGCCGTGTGCTGGGAGGGGCGGGAGCTGGTGCGTGGGGTCGTGCGCTGCCGTTTTGTTGTGAAAGCCGGGCCGTTGGCCTGGATTGTCCCCAGGAGGACCTCAGGGTCCCGGAGGAGGAGAGCGGCCGCCCAGCGTTCCCGGTAGATGGGGGCGTGGAAGGGGATGGGGCGGCCCCGTCCTTTGCCGTACAGGTGGACTTCCTCGCCGCGGCCAATGAACTCAGCGGCGGTCATGACGAAGAGAGCGTCTTCACCCGTGTGGACGTGTTTCCAAGCTTGCGTGGGGAAGGTGCTGGTGTCGTATTTCCAGGCCGAGCGTGGAGAGGGGTCGCCAGGGCGGAGGGTCGCCGTCCACCATTTGAGGACCCAGTCTTTAAGAAGGACCGTGACGTCGGAGGCGGGTTTGCGGGTGACGTCCAGGATGCGGATTTCGCGGAGGCGGGCTGAGATGATTGCTAGTCGCCAGGGTCGGGACCCAGAGGGTGGTAGGGGAAGGAGAATATAGTCGTACTCCGTTGGGGAGAAGGGGTGCGGGACGTAGGATCGGTCCGTTAGCGGCCGGCCTGCGCGGGTCTTGAGCGAGAGGGTGGAGGGGGCTGTGCCCATGAGGATTGAGGTTGCGTGGGAGGACGAAAGAAAGAGGCACTTGGGGGTGGTGGGGGCGTGCAGCCGGAAGGAGACTTGCCGGTTCTGAAGAAGTCTGAAGAAAGCGTCAATGGGTTCTGCAGGTATGGGTTGTTCGAGGAGAAGGGGTGTGGCCAGGTGGGCCCCAGACCGGGGGTTGGGGTCGATGAGGGAGAGAGGAGCCGCTCTAAGGGCGGCCAGGCGAGATTTTATGCCATCAAGGAGGGGAAGTACTCGGCGGTCATACCGGGGGCCGTCAGGATCGATGGCAGCCGAGTAGGGAATGGCTCGGCGGCCATATCGTTCGAACAGTATGGGGAGGGCGCCGGTTTGGTCGCGGAGTGGGAAAGTGGGTGGGGGGCCGGGCGGGGCGGGGGTGGGGTGGCAGTGCGGGCAGGATAGGGCAGGTCCCCGTGCCCATTGTTCTGCGATCAGGGAGGAAATGGGGAGTCCCCACATGTGCTGCAAGGGTACAGATATCGATGCGGGGCCCAATCGGCCGTCTTCACGTCGACGTTGATCGATCGTCGATCGCGATTCACACGAACAGAGTTTTTTGGTGATTCAATCATTGATGTTGTGATCGGCCAAACGTTGGCCAAACGATTGCCAACAATTCTTTCAATTGCGAGCGCCTAATTGATCTGCCAACTACTGCTAACCAATTACTGACAATGACAGGCGCACCAGCTCTGTTTATGAGTCTGTGAGAATTTGCATTGGCGAAGGGGAGCCAATGACATTTGCGCTTGTCCGTGAATGGGGCGATTGAGCTTTTTGGCCAATGGCGTTCGGGCTTAACGCGAACAATTTCGTTCGTACGTGCTGTTAGTGCTTGTTAGAGGTGTCACATTTGAAAAGTAGCGCCGCCATCGTGCGCATGCTCCCTAGGGTCGAAAATGGGTACCTAGGTCCAAAAATTTTGTCTATAAAATCAAGTTGAAGTTTGACACAAGGTAGGCACAGACCTAAGGGCCTCTCCTTTCCCCAAGGCCGATTATGGCGAGATCGATATCGCGCCGCCCCTCCCTTCTCTTATCACTCGATCGCAAGCTGCACATGCACGTGCACGTGCACAGGCGAGCCGCGACTCCCGCGCAGCCGGCCGCGGCCTCTCGAGCTCCCCCGGCCCCGCCCTCCGACTCCGAGGCTCCACGTGACGAGAGATCGGTGCTGCAACTAAGGGAGAGCGATGGCGAACAACTACGAATTTTACATCTATGGTTTTTGGCCGAAGCACACGTGCGCGCGCGATCGAGCCTACAGAAGCCCCGAACTTGCGAGCTTCTGCTCGGCCGCCGCGAGGCACTCCCCCAGCTCCTTTGCCCGCACGGGCTTCTGCGGAACGAAGCGAAACGAGCTCGAGAGCGATCGCGGGGGCGGGGGCGGGTTCAGGATCCGGAAGGGGCCCGGGACGGGGCGCACGGCGAGGAAGGCGTCGTAGCCGGCCTGTGCGCACTCCTGCCGGTCGTGGGCGCCCGCGTTGGCGGAGAGGGCGACGGCGAAGGGGCGCCGCCCCGCCGGCAGCTCGGCCCGCAGGCGCCGCGCCAGCTCCAGCCCATCCATCTCCGGCACTGATCACGACGGAGCGCAAATTAGAATTTTATTGAATGGGGCTTTCTCGCGAAAACGAAGCAGTGCGAGAACGCACTCATGATGTCGGAGAGGAGAATGCGGAAGGGGCGGGGCCCCGCGGCGGCCTCGCGGGCGGCCCGCAGCGCCTCGGCGCCGTTGGCGGCGTGCTGCACGTCGCCGTAGCCCAGCCGCCGCAGCTGCACCAGCACGATCTTCGCGTTCGTCTGCGCGCGCTCATTATCAGAGGTAATTATAATTATAACTAGACGGTGATCATGAAGGAAGATCCAGACGGCCTAAGGGGCGCACGGGCGTGTCCTCCGCAAAAAGGATCCGCGGCTTGGCGGGCGGCGCGTCTGACGGCAGTGGCGCCTCCGCCCCTGCAGCTGTCGTCGACGTCGCTGGCGCCGGCGCCGGCTCGGACTCCGGGGCGTGCGGGGCCGGGGGCGGCGGCGTCGGGGCCGGCAGTGCGCGGCGGCGGCAGGCGTCGGAGAGGGTCGAGTGAAGGACGGCCTCCGAGATGGGCAGCCGCAGGGAGACCACGTTCTCACGGCAGCAGCCTGCGCGCCATCAGGTCAAGCCTTGGGCGAGGCCTAGGCCTCTGATGGTCGCGAGGGGCGCACGGGGGTCGAGGACGAGGGCGAGGCGGAGGAGGAGGAGCGGGGGCGGGGCCGCGTCCCCGGGGCCCTGCGCCCGCCCCAGCTCCCCCAGCACGCGCTCCACCTGCTCGCGAGCGGCTCCCGCTCGGCTCTGCAGCTATGGAGGAGTGGGGCGCGCGGGGCCGGGGGGGGCACGAGGGCGGGGAGGTCGTCCGCGGAGAGGGCCCCCGGCATGAAGAGGAGGACGGCCGCCAGCAGCGCCCCGCGCCCCTCCTCCACCTCACGCCGCACCGCCTGCCCCGAGTTCGATTGGATTAGCAGGCGCGCGCGGCGGCGGGGGCGGGCGGCGGGGGCGCGCGCCTCGAGGGCGCCCTCGGGGGTGCGCGGTTTCACGAGGCGCATGCCCCACGCCGCCGCGTCCTCCACCGCCGTCACGCCCCACACCTGCGCATGCCGTGCGAGATCGAATTTGTGAGCATTCGCGCGAGCTTCGAACCCTTATCCCTGATTCATCGAAGGCACGTGCACGTCTTCGCACGAATATAATCCGATCTCAATTTCTAGTTCGGATCTTCATCCCTGTTTATTGCGGATCTTATAACGCACTTCCTCATCGAAGGCGGCAATGAGCGTTCGCCCGCGCAGCGCCGGGTCGACGTCGGGGCCCTGCGCATATCGCCCCGCCTCGATTCCGCGGTCGCGCGGATCGCTGCGAAAATTGCATAATTCGCGAAAATAATTTTGCACCGCCTTCATCGCGCCCGTGGCGAGGGGCGCCGCGCGAAACAGGAACGCGAAGGTGGACCCGCAGCCTGCGCGCGCGAAACAGGCCGCTGGGGTTTAGAGTGGTCATGCGGAGGGCGGCGACGCAGCGACCAGCTGCAGGACAGGCGCACCGGGGGTCGAGACGAGCTGCATGTCGCCTCCGAGGGCGCGGGCGATGCCGCGAGAGATGAACAGCCCGAGGCCCGTCCCTGCGCCGAAGCTAAGGAAAAATTATAGTTTCTTATGCGAGAGGCCTCGAGTTCGCACCGGGGTGCCGCCGGCTCTTGGTGTTGTCGAGCTGCGTGAAGAACTCGAACAGGCGCCGCTGGTCCGCCTCCGCAATCCCGCACCCGCTGTCTGCAAAGTTGACGTCGACGCGTCAGGGCGTCGGAGCCGCTGCAGCGCGCAGCGGCCGGCGGCCGGGCGCGCCGGTGACGTCGATGCGGTAGAGGGCGGTGCCGTCGGGGCCTGGGCACGCCTCCGCGTCCACCTCCACCGTGATCCGCCCCCCCTCCGAGAACTTCGCCGAGTCTGCCCGAGATTAATATATATTGATACAAATATTTTGAAGAGGATTTCGATTCGCATAAAATAGATTGAATATAATCTCTAGCTATAGCGCTAGCGGCTGAAGCGCGCACTGCCGACGAGGTTGATGAGGACCTGGCGGATGCGCGCCGGGTCCGAGACGATGCACCGCTGCAGGCTCCGCCGGATCTGCGGGCAGCGTCGACTCGGCTGGGCGCAGGGCGAGGCGCGCGCTGTCGAGGCGTGGCGGGGGCGCACGATGAACTGCATCGCGATGTTCTTCTGGCCCGTGACCTGATCCGCGTGCATGTGGCAGTCAGCGCTAACGTCCCCGCAAGATTTCGGCAATTCGACGTTGACGGGGGTGCGGGCGGCACCGGCCAGAGGACCTCCATGACGTCCTCGATGCAGGCGCGGAGGCACATCGGCTCGGGGGCGACCCGCAGCCGCCCGCCCCGCTCCAGCGCCGACGCGTCCAGCACCTCGCTCACCAGCTCCACCAGCCTGCAACGAGCTCGCGACCGCGAGGAGAAGGAGGCCTAGGTGAAGAGATATCGATGCCTAGTCGCTGAGATCTAGATCTAGAGGGGCGCGGACGCTTGGCCGGACGACTGGGCGACTTGAAGGTACTCGCGTTGCTCGGAGAAGAGCCGGCTGTCATCTAGCAGCAAGCCGACTATCCCGAGGATCTGCGTTGCGCGCGCACAAGCGCGCGCGCATTTCGCGCATTAAACGGGGCGGTAGAGGCGCGGCTCGCTCGCTCTCCCGGCTTGCCGCCTGCATGGGGGTGCGGAGCTCGTGGGTGATGACCGAGAGGAAGTCGCTCTTGGCCTTGGCGGCCGCCCGCGCCTGCTGCACCAGCTCCGCCTGCGTCAGCGCGATCCCCGCCGCCTGCGCAGGCACCGCATGCGACATCATGGATCATGGAATTGAATGTTCTCTGCTTCGCGACGCAGAGAAGTTTGAGGGGCGGTCTAGATCTCGATGATTTAATTTCCCCGGCACCTGGCAGACGTCGTCGAAGAGGGCGACGTCGCCCGGGGTGACGGGGCGGCCGGGCTCCTCCCAGTGCACCGACACGATCCCGTTCACCTGCGCCGGGCCGCGCACATCGCCCTCACCCCTTGCGATCGCGATCAGCGGCGTCGCGCCTTGCCGCCGGCCCACGTCGGGCTGAAAAGGCCAGCGCGAATCTTCATGCTGTCGAGCAAAGCAACCACAGGCGCGCTCGCTAGCCCGTCGGGCCCCGGCGTCTCGTCGGCCCACGACTGCGCCTGCCGCAGGTCCGCACAGTATGTCGCCCCAGGCAGCCGCATCGAGCCCTACGTATATATACTCAGCTCCGTACGCGTGAGCCCCGATTCCGACCGAGCTCGTTCGGGAAATCGCCGATCGCAAGGGGATGCGGACCTGCACGCGGCCGTGGAGCGGGTCCAGCGTTTCGTGCGTAGGGTTCGAGGCCGTCGCTGCGAGCTCAAGGTCTTCGCGCATGGAGGTCGCGAGCTGTACGACGCGCATGGTGCCCTTGCAATTGGCTTCGGGCTCGAGGGTCATGATGAAGGAGCTCCCCGCCCCGAGGGCCTCCCGCAGGCGATGCACCGTCGACTCCACGATCCTGCCGAAATAAGAGAGGATCGGTGGAATCCAGGCGCTTGCCCGCGGCTGAGGCGTGGATTGTTTGCACTTTCGCGGGTCTAGGGTGTTTCGAATCTCGGCGGAGATGGATCTGTGCAAAAGTTGCAACAACGATTGCAAGATTATACACACGCGTGTTGCAAGCTTCAGACGAATTTCGAATGGACGTTGATAAAATAGGAACCTGAGCAGTTTGGCGCGTGCTAGCTGCGCATACAAAGGCGTCAACGGCTTTTTAAACAGCGTTGAAATTTGCGATGAAACAAATATGATTCATATTAGAAAGGATTTTTCAGATCGGCACCTCTTCTTCAAGGCGCCGGTTCTTGTCCTCGAGGTCCGTCAGCAGCGAGTTCAGGCCGATCTGAATTGAAGCGCATCGGAGGTCAGCAGCGCTGAAGCGGAGGCCGCGAGCGAAGAACGTGAAATTGCAACGCGAAATCGCAGCGCGCCGAGTGGCCGAGGAGGTCGCAGACGGCGGAGAAGAGGCCGCGCTCGTGCGGGGAGGGGTCCCGCGCGCGGCTCCACCCCATCGCCACGAGCCCCGTGACCTGCGCGCACGCGACCGCCCCGTCGACGTCAAAGTAGATTTTTAATATTGCACGGAATGCAATATCGAGTTCAGCAGCGCATGCGGCACCTGGCCTTTCCACTCGGTACCCTGCATGATGCACGAGCTGAATCCGAGAGCCTGAATCTCGTTCTGCATCCGCTTAAACGCTTCCTGGAGCAGGTATGAGCGCATGCGCGTCCGGACAGAGCCTGCGCATGCGCATGCGCATGCAGCGCACGTCATTCTCGTCGCGGGCGGGGCCGCCCCCGTCGACGTCCTCCACAAAGCGCATCCAGTCCCGCTCGAAGCGCACCACGCCGGGCCGGGCAAGCATTCTCTGTGACGACGGTAAGTGTTCATGGCAATCGCAAATCCTAGCGCCCACACGCAGTTCGCTAATATATATAAAGCAGGCTAATAGTTAAGCATTCTTGCGCACCACGATCCTGTGTTTCGCCGCTGGTGACCACGCTGGCGCGACTGTTTCGCGCACATCGGACCAGTCTCGCATGCAGCAAACCTGCTTTAGTTTCATCATATGCGAAACCGCGCTCGCAAATTATAATTATAATTCAGCTTGCAAATTTACTGTGAGCACGAATGCGCGCCTGCAGCTCATCCTTAGTTCCGATCACGTCGGCCGGCTTGCAGCGCCCCTGCCCACACCTGCAGCTGAGAGCGCTCACCATGATGCTGTCGGCATCGAAGAGCTGCATGATGGGTCTGAGGTTAGCTCGCGCCACGTCGCAGAACCGCAGCTCGCTGAGCGAAGAGCCTCAAAAATCAGGACGAGGAAGAGGTAATCACGGCTAAAAACGTGCGAATTTCGCACGTTCGTATCGAGCGCGAAATGTCGCGAAGGACGGACTCGCTCTTGAGCTGGTGTTCGAGCATCGCGGTGTGTCGCGCATACTGTTGCATACAAACGATTAAACGGGGAGAAATCAGGAGTCTTCGAAGAGCGAACCTCATCTTCGAGCTCCTTCTTCTTGGCCTCGAGATGCTTGAGCAGGTTCTCTTGTCCAATCTGCTCATGCATGGTTCTCATCAGTTTGGACCGACTCGAAATTAAACCATCCAGTCCAAGCAAAAGCGTTGGAACAAACCGCGTGTCCGATCTGAGAGCGCGCGTCGACCCGCTTCAGCGCTTTGATCGATTCGGTGCCGCGCCGGGGCGGAACACGCGCCTGGTCGCAGACGGCCTCGAACAGGGCGACCTCGTGCGGCGTGGTGTCGCGCACGGCGTCCCACCCCACCGCAAGGAAGCCCGTTACCTGGCCATGGGCGGTGTCGACGATTGCGCGCGAGGGCGTCGGTGCGGGCGCTGTTCGAAGGCCCAGCAAACCTGATCGTTCCATTCGGTTGCCATGAAGAGGCTGCTCGTGAAGCCCATGGACCGAACCGACTCCCGAAGAAGCCTGAAATCCTCCTGGAAGAACGGCGGTGAATCCGCATGCGCGCGTACGCTTACGAGCACACGATACGAGCGATGTCGCTCACGCTGTCTTCGGAGAGGTTCGGGTTGACGACTCTGTCGATCTCGGGGACCAAGCGAGACCAGTCGCGCTCGAAGCACGCCTTGCCCCGGGTCGCCAACGCTGCCTGGCCATGCTGGTCATCGGGAGGGAAAAATTCCCTCAAGTTTTAAGCTTTTGAAGATCGCGACATGCCGCAAATCGGTTGCGAGATGCGGGCGGGTAGAAAGGCGCAGTGGTCGCTTTGACCTCCGGCCAGCCGCGTTTCAACAAGATCTTCTTTCGCGCATTACAACTCGGCAGTTCATTGAGCTGAGCGAGTTCATGCGGAAGACGCTAGCGCTGCACCTGAAGTTCATCGGCGGTGCCGATCTTTTCCGCGGCGCTGCGGTCACCGCCGACGCGAAACGCGTTCACCATCACGCTTTCCGCGTCGAAGAGCGCCCGAATCCGCCCGGCGCAGTCGCGGAGGATCTCGCGAAGGTCGAGCGTCGTTCTGATGGAGCGCGCGACGGAGCGGTGCAGCGCTTCGCTCTGCAGCTGCCGCTCGAGGACCGCCCTCTGATGCGAGCATGAGCGGCGTGATCGTGAGCGTGATTCGGGCAACGGATCCGGAGACACGCTTCGCGGACCTGGGCCTCCAGTTCGCGGTTCTTGGCGTGCAGGTCTCTCATTAGATTTTCCTGTCCGATCTGGAGATGTGATGAAATTTTTAACAATTGATTCCCGGGTATACACCACCGAATTCGAAACAGCACTGACGTACCGCGTGGCCGATCTGGGGGCGATCGCGAGAGCAGATGATGAGTACGAATATTTAAACTTGGATGCGGCGCCGACGTAAAATATTCAATTGCAAACGGATCGAACCTGATCGCAAATGCTCTCGAAAAGGGCGACGTCGTGCTGCGAGACCTCGTGATCCCCGCCCCAGGCCACCACCAGGCATCCCGTCACCTGGCGCGGGGCGCGGATTGGATGCGAATCGATGTCGAAGTGATCTAGACGATTTACATGCAGTTGTGAATTCGAAGCCGCGCACCATACCGCCCCATTCAGTTGCGCGAAGCATGCCGGATCTCACTTTAAGCTCGCGGTGAATCTTCGCCATCTTCTCCCACGCCAACTGGATTGTCGATGAGACGACAGCGTCTAACCAGGGGCGGAATTGCGCGAACGGGGTCGCCGGCCCCCGGATCGGCGGGGCCGCCTGCGTCGAACTCTGGAATAAACTGAGCCCAGTTCCTCCTGCAAAGCGTCCGGATCGGTTGCGATGGTTCGAACATGCGCTGCGCAGGACGTCACGAAGCTTAAGGAAGTCGCAACTGCACTCGAGAGTCTTTGCGTGGTCGCGATCTGAAATTCGCGAGACATCACATGATTGTAATTACCTGAATACGATAGAGAAGGGCTGGAGGATGGTACGGAGGAGCGTCTTCGACCGTGTCTTCCCCTCGCATTGCCACACACTGCGCGGGCATACATGTACACGATCGCGAAATACAGCAGTCGACGTCGAGCTCGAGATCTCGAGTCGGAAACGCACTCTAATTTCCGACGGCGTGCCGAAGGCCGGCCACGGCCTCCCCTCCCGCCCGAGCTCCGAGATGTAGTTGACGCAGACCGTGTCCGAGTCGAAGAGCTCCCGGATCCGCGGCGCCGTCTCCTTGAGTGTCTCCCTCACGCTGCGTTTGCTGCACGCGCACAGCGAATTCGAAGATAGGGCGTGAATATGAGACCCGGCCCACACGGCGCCGGCGCCGGCGCGCGCGTTTAATTTGCAAGTCCAATCGAATCGGCGGCGCAATCTCGCATGGCCCGAGCGATGTCGCGAAAGAGGACCTCCCGCTGCGCATTAATATGGCACTCCGACGTCGACGGCGCGCGGGGCGAATCGATCTGCGAATTCCAAAAAGCGCTCACGATCACGATTTCCCATTTGATCATGAGAATCAACCCGCGCACTGCTTGCGGCAACGAACTGCTCTCCAGGTTTATATTCAGCTTGTATATCAAGCTAGTGTCAACGGGCTCGAATTCGCCCCGCGCCCGATGTGCATCCTCCAAAGCAAGTTTTACGCCCACTGCAGCGCGCGCGCAGATTTTAATTCGGATCAATTGCAAGTCCACAAAATTCATACAGCCTTCGTACCACACTCAGCGAAGATTCTCAGAGATCGCGCTGTATCCTCCGAGATGTGCATGTGCTGCCCGGCGTTCCTCCAGTGCACGGCAAGCAGCGCCCACGTCTGCTGCCATGATCGCGGCCAGCGCCTCGAACATGGACACCAAGATCAAGATCTATAGCTAGATCTAGAATTCGAAGAGGGGGGATTCTAAATTGATTCGTGCGGACCACGTCGAACGCGCCGCAGAGGAGCCAAGCGCATGAACCAGCCTGAGTTTGATGAAGTATCTCCTGCGCGCACTCCGGCGAGACACCACGGGCCACCAGCGCTGCAGGGACGTCGCGAACGAAGCGGAATCCGGTCACGTGCGGGTCCTCGTCGATCGCGATTGCCTCCGGATCCGGATTCGGACGCGGCCTAGGCCTGGCCATGAGCTCGAGCGCGAGCTGGCGCAGCTCCGGAGGGTAAAAATCCAGGTCAGCACTGCGGCTTTTGTAAGCGACACAGCAACTCAGCCAGCCATTTGCAGAGACGCGGACGGCTCTTCGAGAGGCAGAACGAAAGCGCAGTCCGCGTGCGCGATTTTCTGCAAGACTTCGCGCGCTCCAGATCTGCGCATGCTTAGATATATACGAGTGCGGCAGAGAAATGAAAATGATTATGAGGGAAGCGCCGTCGCGCGCGCACCCGCGCAAAAGTTCCTGGGCGTTGCCCATCCCATCGTTCGTTCCTGCTGCTGGATCCGAAAAATGAACCCCTAGGCCTAGAGCTGCAGCGGACGCTCGCAGGGCGGCGCGGCGCTCGGCGCCGATCGCGCCGTCTCGTTGCATGAAGGTGGCCCAGTCCTCGCCGACGTCCCGCTGTGCAAGAGTTCGAGTACGTACTCGCAATTGACGCTTAAGCTGCGAATTCGCGCGCGCGCCGCGCGGCTAGCGCTCGCGAAGCTTAAGTTCTCGCGCTGCTGCAGCTGGCTTTTGATGTCTCGAGAGAACTGCGACCTCGAGAAAACGGGCTTCAATATTCGTTATTATAATTAAGGCGAATTAGAACCATGGGAAATTAGAATTGAAGGAGAAACAGGGGAAGGGGGGGGGGGGGGATGGGAGGGGGGGGTTGAAGGGGGGGGGTGGCGTTCGAGAATAGAGAGCATGCATGAGCACGCGCCCCCACGCGTACATGCACACGCGCGCTCGCTCCCGGCGCTCCGGCCTTTGCCCCAGACCCCCCTCGCGAAAGGGGACTCCGGAAACTAAAGGCCTTTAAATTTTCCCATCCGGGTCCTCTGGATCGGAGCTCGCCCCTCCGGATCCCTCGGTTGGTTCGATTTATTTTCCACTGCACAAATAAAGCTACCGCTGACGTATCGCAACTATATCTCGGTCAGAATTTGAGCTTAAGCTTGTTTTTACGGTCCGCCTCGCCTCGGAAGAGCTTGCGGGGCGCGACATGGCCCGCGGCCTCTGCGTCCGCATCCGCAGTGCCGGCCGCCGATCCCCCGAGCTCAAGGCAGAGCATGCCCATCATCTCGCGCACCGCGGCCTTCGCGGCCTCTTTGCGGAGCAGCTCCTGCAGCTCCTCGCCCTTGAGGACCTGATCCGTGGCGTCGTGCTGTTAGCCGTTCATAGACAGATCGATAGTTTCTTATGATATTTATGGCTGTGTTTCAAGGACGCCACGAGTGCATGCGCAACGGGCACCTGATCGTTGAGCTCGACCGGCGAGGGCGGCAGCGGGGACAATGCCGAGCTTGAGGCGCGGGCGCGGGCGGCCGCGGGGAACTGCCGAGTTTCGAGGGTGTCTGGGGCCCAAGAGTATTATTAAGCTTGTCATGAGTACCGTTGAGACTACTCACCGAGGTCCAGGGCAGTTGCCTGAGCGGCGCCGCGGGCGAGTGCGGCGCGGAACGAGGCGGAAACGGCGGCGGCGCGGGCGCAGGCGTCGTAGAGCTCGAGCGTCTCCCCGAAGACCGCGAGGCGGGAGCAGGCGCCCGCGGCCCCGCCCTCCGTGAAGTCCCCGCACGGCTCGAAGCCCCTGCGAGAAGCGCAGAGGGCTCACGAATCGAGTTTGAATTCGGATGCGAAAATCAAATTCATCAAACTGAAATGCGGACCGATCGCGGTTGTGTTCGGCGGCGGGAGTGCGTGAGAGAAATGATGGAGGGGCCGTAAAATCGAGGACCAGTGCCGCGGCGCCCTTGCCCTGCAACAGCGACGCCGCGGAAATGCTGCGAAAACCAAATCGAACAGAAATCGAAGAATCAGTTCGCAAAATTTGAGAAAAACTAATTTCAAACAAACTGCAGACGATGTCATGGGATACTGCATGCGGTGTACGCGAGACCGCTGGAAGTCAAGCGCGACACGACGCAGCCGACGGGCCTTTAGGGTCCGCGGCATCGGCGTAGCATTGGTCGGCCTACGCCCCGCCGGGTGATCGCGAGCGATCGCCTTCATGATATTGAGCTGACTGTTCACGAATGCCTCGACTTCCTGCCTCCTTGAGGGCTGATTCGCGTTCTTATTCATTTCTGGGAGCGGGTAAGTGCGCTTATGCGCAAAGAACTCGAAGTGCCCCTTCGAGATTGTACGACGCACTTCCGCTTGCGCTGCCGGCGGCCGCCGGCGAAGAATTCCGGGCTTGCTCTTGGAGGTCGAGCTCATTTTTCTTTGGGCAATAACCCGCGACATCGACCCTGCAAAACGCGCACGAAGTTCAGGAAATTAATTAAATATTCAGGAAAATCGGACGTCGACGACGCAAATGCACATGATCGTATAAGCCGTTGTCATACGCACGCAAAAATTTCAGAAGACGCCCGAAGCGCGACCCGAAGAGGATAAGCGGAGCGCAATTTGAAGCCGCCGATGCTCAGGCCAAAGATTTCCTTGCCCGCGATAGGAGGAAGCCCCTCATCAGCGTGTCCGCGGCGCTTGTCATCCGGAATCGCATCTTTGTCATCGTTTGAATCGGATTCTTCTTCTGTGCGCCCACGTGCACGGGTGCTGAAGTTGTATGGGGCCCCTGGAAGCTCGTCGCCGATCAAGATTTTCGCAGCTCCTGCGGGAATTCGAAGGACGAAATTTACTACCCAGGTTCGCGAGGTAAGATTTAATTTAAGCGCACCAGCAAAAGTTCGCTTCGCCTGCGCCGGGCTCGAAATGCAGGCCGTCTCTTTCGCCCAGTCCGCGTACGTCGGCAACTCCAAGAGCCTGTCCAAGGCGCCGCCGTCGGGAAACGCCGCGTCGAACGCTTGCATGAGGACCGCCTGCTGGAAGCGCTCTTGCCCGAGCGGCGAGAGCACGGATTTCTCGAGCTCCACGGCGTACTCTTCGAACTCGGCACCCGAGAAGTTTTGCATCATGAGCTGCTGCATCATGCTCTGCATCGGTAGCTAACTTGCTGCCGCCGGTGCAGCTGCGCAGGCAGCGTGCAGCCAGATCGCGATTGAAATCGTAGAAATCGATCGCGAGCTCAAGTGGAACATTAATTTTGGGTGATGGGGGATTAATTTTGGGTGATGGGGGGATATATAAGGGGTAGATTGCGAGGAGGAGGAACTAGCTATATCCGGCCGTAGCTTGCCTGCTGCTGCTAGCTATATATATATATAGCGCTGCAGCGCTAGCGCTGCAGCGCTGCACTATAGCTAAGTATAATTTCGAGAGAGATCGAAGTTGCAGCTATATAACGCGCCGACCGGATATCCGGATCCGGAGAGACAGCTAGCAGGAGATCTAGATCTAGAGAGCTCGAGCTCGAGAGGATCGAGGCCGGCTATATATAGGCCATAGCTAATATAGCTAGGGGGCCCCGCGGCCTCGCGAGCTCAAATTAAGATCCAGATCTAGAGGGGAGGAGATCTGGACGGGAGGAGGAGATCTATAGCTAGAGATTTAGAATTCGAATTCGAAGGCATTTAGGCAAGGCTAGAGACTTGAAAGGGACATGCGCATGCGGACACGCGCGGGGGAAATGCGCATGGCCGGACTAGTAAGCCGTGACGAGCGAGGGAGAAACATGCATATGAGATCTTTGATTCTGTAAGCTTTAAGGCCGCCGGGCTTCCGAGGCTCGCAAGCTCGAATTTTGAAGGAGACCGTGGCAGGGGCAGGGGCAGGGCCCGGGGGGGGGGGGGGGGGGGGGGAAGCCTGAACGCTCGCCTCGCTACTCCTGGCGCTCAGCCTGTACGCTCGCCTCGCTACTCCTGCCGCCGCGGCCTCGCCCCCGCCTAGGCCCGGACTAGTCCGCGAAAGGTCAATAGGGAGCCTGAGGTCATCTGGGCCCCGATTCTGGGGCTTCAGGCCCAGCTCGAGCTCCTGCCCTGGATCAAGGCCCTGCGCCCACCCGCCCTCTCTGGCCTCTTCTCCCCACGCCCTGTCCCGTGCCAACGTTGGGGATCCTCTAGATCTCCTGCACTGCCCTGTACACTCGCTACGCCTGCGACCGCAGCCGCGTCCGCCCCCACCCCGGCCTAGGCGCGGACGTGCTGGAAGACGATCTCGTGGTTCCCCTCGATCGTCGTGTTCGGCGGCGGCGGCCGCTGCGGAGGGTCGGGTAAGACGAAGACAGGAAGGCGGGAGGAGAGGAGGGGCGGGCCTGGGAGGGGGGTATGTTGAGCTGGAGCTTGGAGTTGACGACGAGGAGGGGGTTGACGGCGGCCATGACGTCCTCGTTGACCGAGATGCCGTCCAGGTACTGCTTGAGGATGGCGCGCAGGTCCTCGTTCTCCCGCTGCAGCCGCTCCTTCTCCCGGTCCATCGCCACCTTGTCCAGCAGCACCTGCCGGAGACGGGTTAGGCCGGGTCGCGCCGGCCCGGGCCGGGCGGCGCGCCTTGTTGTATCGCTTCATGAAGTTGTTGAGGTAGTCCCACTCGGCGATGGGCCGGCCCTTCTCGTCGGCGGCCGTCGCGTGCGCCGCGCGCTCCTTCTCGACCTCCTTGGAGATGGCGGGGCCCTCCCCGCCCGACCCCGAGCCCGAGCCCGAGGCGGAGGGGCCGGCGGCGCCCTCGATGGCGGCGGCCTTGAGCGCCGCCTTCTTCTCGGCCTCCACGGAGGAGCCGGCGGGGACGGCGGAGGAGGAGGAGGCGGCGGCGGGGCGCTCGAGGCCGAGCTGCTGGAGCGCCTGCTCCTCCTCCTCGTCCACGCTGCTCTTGTAGAAGGGCAGCACCTGCCCCCGGGGCCCGCCCGCCCCGCCGTCAGCCCCGCCCAGCTCGGCCCGGCCGGGGCCTCTGCCGGTGCACCTTCTCGCGCTCGGTCTCCATCTTGCGGTTGAGCTCGGCGAGCTTGATGATCTTCTCCGCCTGCGCCAGCCGCTCCTTCAGCTTCTTGATCGTGCTCCGCGCCTGCGGGCGAGCGCGCGGGCGGCGTCAGAGGGGGCGCCTCGGCCCGACGGGGCGGGGCCGGGGCCGGGGCGGGGGCCGGGGGCGGGCCGTGGTGGTGAGCTCGGTGAGGCGGCGGGCCTCGGCCTCGCGGAAGCGGTTCATCTTCGCCTTCAGCTCCTGGAAGTGCGCCGCGATCTGGCGGGAGGAGGCGGCGTCAGCGGCGCGCGGGGGCGGGCGGGAGGGGGGCGTGGAGGGCGGGCGCGCCTGGTCCTTCTCCTGCTCGAGCGCCCGGTTCCGCTCGTCGCACTCCCGCACGTTGTTCGCCGTCTTCATCTTCCAGTGCTGCGGCGCGCGGGGAGACTCAGGGCGGGAGGGGCGGCGGGGAGCTAAGGTCGCCCGCGGGGGCGGGCGGCGCCCGTCCCCCCCCGGCCCGGCCGCGGGGTGCGGGGCGCCCCGAGGGGGCGGACCTGGAGGGCGTCGTGGAGGCGCTGGAGCTTGCGCATGTTGGACTCGATGGTCTTGGCGCTCTCGCGGTCCTTGGTGGTGAGCTTCTTGAAGTCGTTGGTGCGCTGCTCGGTGTTGGCGACGTAGTTCTGGTGCGCCGACTCGAAGTGCCGCTCCAGCTCCTCGATCGTGCTCTCCAGCGTGATCCGCAGCACGTTGTACTCCTCCTGGTTCTTGTTCTTGATCTCCTCCCGCTGCGACTCGAACTCCTGCTCGCCCCGCCCCTCAGCCCCGGCCCGCCGGCGGGGCGCGGCGGCGCGGGGCGGGGCGGGGCGGCGGGGCGCGCCTGGCGCATCTCCTGCTCCTGCTCGTTGAACTCGGCCTCCATCGCCGCCATGATCTCCAGCAGCTCCTTCTTCTCCGCGTTGTGCTGCGCGATGATCTCCGCCCTGCGTCCCCCCGCGCCCCGCTCAGCCGCCGCGATGCGCGCCGCAGCCGCCGCCCCCGCGGGGCCCGCGCACCGCTCCTTCCCGAACTCCTCCTCCAGGATGGCGAGGTCCTTCTCGAACTCGTCCTGCAGCGCGCGCACGCGGCTCATCTGGAGCTGTATGAGCTCGTCCACGTTCTGCAGGTGCGACCGCAGCGCCCACTGGTACCTGCCCCGCGCGGTGAGCGTGGGCGGGCCGGCCGGGGCGGAGAGCGGGCGGCGGGGCGGGCGGGGGGGCGGGCGGCGGCGCACTGCTCCTCGGCATCGTCGAGGTCGCGGTCATACATGAGAATGATAGCGTCCTTCCGGTCAACTTCGCGCTCGTGGTTCTGGCTGTGGATCTCAATGTCCTTCTTCAGCTCGTCCACCTTCGCCTTCCGCATGATGCGGATCCAGGTTTGCTGGACCTTCATCATGTTCAGCTTTGCATAGCGCTCCTCCGCTAGCTGCTTTTCCTGCGCTCACACGCGGCCGGGGCCGCGAGGTGTTAGCTGCGGCGGCTTCGGGCGGGCGGGAGGGCGCCAGAGCCGACCCGTAGCCTCGCTCGCATCTTCTCCTCTTTCTCCCGCATCGCCTCCTCGTTCTTGTAGGCGTCCATCTCTAACCGAAGGCCCGCATCCTTGCCCTTCTTCTTGCCGCCTTTCTTCGCCTTCGCTCCGCCCTTGACTGCTTTGCCGACACGTGCCATCGCTCTGCCGGGCCGCCGCTGCCGAGTGCCGCTCTGGTTCGGTGCTTCCGCTTCGGGCTGCTTTCAAGTACCCCTGGCGTTGGGCCGAACTTCCCCCCGCCGGACGATTCGCGACAGCAGGCCCTCAGCGCTACGCTCTACAGCCTTCTATAGCTCCACAGACGCGCTTGGTGCCGGACAGGAGCTTAGCTTCGGTGGCAAGCGTCTGTTGACCGGCGAGAGCGTCGCTTGCGACGGGCGTGAGCGTCCTGGCTCTGGGAGATACGCTGGAGTTCTTTGAGGCGCATTGGCCGCCTAGCGCCCGGCCATGGGCGAGCCCGAGAATCTGCCCAGCCGGGTGGAGCTCAACATCGCCTGCGCGCACCTGCCCAAGCTGGATGTGCTCAGCGAGAGCGACCCGTTCTGCGTCCTCTACATCAAGGACGCTATCTCGGGCTGGAAGGAGTATGACCGAAGTGCGCTCCCCGCGCGCCCGTCCTCGCGCTCGGCCGCTGACGCCGCTGCGCCCGCGCCGCAGCTGAGACCATAGAGTGCGTTGTCGGCCCTCGTCCCACTGCCCCGCCCCGCCGCTAACGCGCGCGCCCGCTCGGAACGCTCCCCTCGCGACCTCCGCAGCAACTGTGCGTTCCGCCCCGCGCCGCCGCGCCGCCGCTGACCGTGGGGGCACGGCGCAGGCCCGAACCCGTCGTTCGTGAAGCGGTTCGGGCTGGACTACTACTTCGAGGAGAACCAGGTGCGGCGCCGGGCGCCGGCCCCGGGGCGCGCCCCCCGCCCCGCACCCTCACGGGCCTCGGCGGCGGGGCAGCCGCTGCGGTTCGCGGTGTACGACCGGGACACGAAGTCGGAGGACCTCGCCCAGCACGACTTCATCGGCGAGATGGCGCGCCCCGCCCCGCCCCGCCCCCTCACCCGCCCAGCCGAGCCCCGCCCCGCGCCCCTCAGTCGCGCTTCGCCGTATAGCCGCGCCGCTTAGCCTCAAGCTAGCTGCGTGGCCCCGCGCGCCCGCCGCTAAGCCGCGCGGCGCCTCAGACGGGCTCTCGGCCGCGCGCCGGCTGAGAGCGCGCGCCTCGAGCGCAGACGTGCGTGCTCTCGGAGATCGTGACGGCGCGGGGCCAGACCATCACCCGGCCCCTCCGGTGCCCGGCAACCCGCCCCGCCCCCCGCCCGTGCCGCCGCTGAGCTTCAGCGGGGGGCAGGGACGCGGCGCACCCGGGGCGGGCGGGGGGTACGATCACGGTGGCCTCGGAGGAGGTGCGCGCCTCCAAGGAGGTCGCCACGTGCGTTCGTTCGTTCTTGCCCGGAGCGCCCGAGCGAGACGGCCCCGCCGCTGGCCACCTCGGCCGAGGCTGGCTGGAGCTGAGGGGCGCGCCCCCCCACCCCCTCCCGCAGCTTCCAGCTCTCGATCTCGAAGGCGCCCACGGGGGGCGGCCGTGCGCCCTCCCCATCCGCCCCTCCTCCCCATCCCGCCCGACGCCCCCCCGACGCGCCCCTCGCCCCATGCAGTGTTCGGGGGGTGCATGAGCGGCGGGCCGCGCGAGTTCTTCCTCTCCATCGCCCGCGCCAAGGAGGGCGGCTCCTTCGCCACCGTCTACCGCTCCGAGGTCGCCCGCGTGCGTCCACCCCCGCGCCCCCCTCCATCCTCCCTCTCTTCTCCTTCTTCTGCTGAGCCCTTTCCCCAGGGCGAGAAGGGCGTGCTGGTCTTCAAGTCATTCGACATCGACGTGCAGCGGTCCGCCCGCCCCGCGCATACCCAATCCCCGCTGCTTCGCTGCCTTCCCCGCCTCACGGGCTCCCCGCAGGCTGTGCATGGGGGACGCGAACCACCCGCTCACCATCGAGCTCTTCCGGCACCGCGCTGACGGGGCCCACTCCTGCGTCGCCCGCGCCGAGGCCCGCCCCGCCCCCTCCACCCGCCCTCTTCTCCTCGCCGAAGCTGAGCCGCCTGGGCAGGCGAGCTACGGGCAGCTGAGGCGGCCCGGGGCGCGGGTCAAGTTCCACGCGCCGGGCCCCGCCTCGTCGCGGACGGCCCTGGGCAAGCCCCTCGCCACCGAGCTCTCCGTCGACAAGGCCCTCGTCACCACCCAGGACAGGTCCGCGGAGGAGGCTCTACCCCGCCCGGGCTCCACCCGCTCACCCCGCGCACCCCGCCAGCTTCATCGACTACGTGGTGGGCGGCTGCGAGATATCCCTCATCGCCGCCATCGACTTCACCTCCTCAAACGGGTGCCGTGTCCCCGCCCCACCGTGTGGGCCAGTCGATCGCACCGCCCAATTCTCTCGCCCCCGCCCCGCAGGATGCCGACGCACCCGGACAGCCTGCACTATTTGGGGGCGGGGGCCGAGTTCACCAGCAACCCCAACGAGTACATGGCGCGCCCGTACCCCCTCCCGCCTCTCTCCTCGTACCCCCCCTGACTTCTCTCCCCGCCTTGCTCCCACAGAAAGCGATCCTGAGCGTGGGCGAAATATTAGCGTACTACACCCACGACCGGTCCTTCGCTGTGCGTACCCTCCGCTTCCTCCCCTCCTCCGGGCCAATGCTCAGCGGGGGTACAGGCGTACGGGTTCGGGGCGAAGCTCCCGCCGGACTGGCAGGTCTCCCACTGCTGGGCCCTCAACGGGGACGAGTCCAACGTGCGCCCTCCCCCACTGCCGCGCTCCCCGCTTTCTCCTCACCGCGTACCCCCCAGCCGTTCGTGAAGGACGTGGCGGGGGTGATCGAGGCGTACGTGAGCACGCTGCGGGTCGTCCGCCTCCACGGGCCCACCATCTTCTCCCAGGCCGGCCCCCCGCCCCGCCCCGCCCCGCTCCGGCCCCGGCCCGCGGCGCGCCTCGCGCTGACCGTGCGGGGGCGGCAGGTGGTGCGCAAGGCGGCGGACCTCGCGGCCAAGGCCGCCTCCAACTTCACCCAGCAGAAGCAGGCCCGCCCCGCCTCGCCCGGAGCGCCTCCGCCGGGGCCCCTCGCCCTCTCACGCCGCCCGCGCAGCTGTATTACATGCTCCTCGTGATCACCGACGGCGTCATCAACGGTGCGCGCCCCCGCCCGCCCGGCCCCGCCCGCCGGCCCCGCCCCTGAGCCTGGTTCGCGACGGCAGACATGGAGGCGACGGTGGCGGAGATCGTCCGCGCCTCCGACGTGCGCCCCGCCCCCTCCCCCCCACGGCCCAGCGGCCCCCCTCCGAACCCCCCCCCCCCCCCCCCCCCCCCTCCCCGCGCAGCTGCCGCTCTCGGTGGTGATCGTGGGCGTCGGCGACGCCGACTTCACATACAGCGCGCCCCCGCCCCGGCTCCCCGCCCTCCAGCCCCCCCCTGACGCCGCCGGCAGTGCGGACGCTGGACGCGGACGACGTGCCGCTGCAGTCGAACGGGCGGACCATGCAGCGCGACATCGTGCAGGTGGGAGGGCGCCCCCCGCGCCGCCCGGGCGCCCGGCTGAGCCGCCCCCGCCGGCTGGGGCAGTTCGTGCCGTACCGGGACTTTAAGGAGCTCCACTACTCCCGCCTCGCCAAGGAGACCCTCGCCGAGATCCCCGACCAGGTCCCACCCGCCCCCGCCCCGTCCCCGGCTGCAGCTTTAGAGTGGCGAAGACGGGGGGCCCGCCGGCTCACCCCTCCCCGGGCCCCGCCCCGCCGCGCAGTTCCTCTCCTACGTGCGCAAGAAGGGGATCCGGGCGAACGCGCCGCGGGCGCCGGCCCCCGCGCCCCGGCCGGACCCGGGCCTCTCGCAGACGGCCGGCTCCCTCAAGGCCCAGCTGGAGGCCGCCCGCGCCGAGATCGCCGAGGAGGTCGCCGCCGGCGCCTCCGCCTCCGCCAGCGCCGCGCACGTCTCCGTCTCCTCCCTCCCCCGCACCGCCTCCGTCTCCGCCGCCGCCTCCGGCGCCGCCTCCTCCTCCGTCCGCGTCGCCCGCACGACCTCGAGCGCCGCGCACCGCTCCCCGCTCCACCAGGCCGCCGCCGCCCTCGCCGCCGGCGGCTCCTTCTCCGCCGGCCGCCCGCCCGCCCCCGCCCACCCCGCCGCCCCCGGCTCCGTCCGCTCCCTCCCTGGGACCGTCCAGGAGGCGGCAGAGGAGCCGGAGCCGCCGCCGGGCGGGGAGGGGCACGCCTCGGGCTCAGGGGCCGCCTCGGGTCGTGGGGGGCGCCCCCGAGGGCGAGGGCCACGTGCTGCGCTCCCTCGCCGCCGCCCGGGGCGCCCCCGGCCCCGGCTCCCGCACCGCCTCCGCCGCCCCGGCCTCCAGCGCAGCGCCTCCCTCGCCTCTTCGGCCGCCGGCGGCGGGGGCGGGGGCGGGGGCGGGGGCGGGGGCGGGGGGGCGCCCCTCGCGGGGCGGCTGGGCTCGATGGCGGGGAGCTTCCGGGGGGGCCCCGCGGGGGCGAGCGCCAACGCCTCCATCCGGTCCACCTCCGAGGACCGCCTCAACTGCAAGGCCCGCCCCCCGCGACTCCCCGCCGAGTGACGTGAGCCGCCTCCTTCGTCCGGCTGACGCGGGGCGGGGCACAGATCTGCATGGCGGCGGAGGTGAACCGGGTGCTGGTGCCCTGCCGCCACGCCTGCACCTGCGGCGCCTGCTGCGAGGTCCTGCTCGCCCAGGCGCGCCCCCCGCCCTGCCCGATACTTTCCCTTTGGCGAGCGCACGCCCCGCATGCGCAGAACGCGGCGCGGTGCCCGATCTGCAGGCAGCCCGTCTACACCTCCATGGAGCTCTTTATCTCCTGAGGCCGCCCCGCCCCGCCCCACCCCCACGCGCCCCACGGCCCCCGCCCCACCCCACCACCGTCCACCGTGGCACCCCGTGAAAGCCTTCAAGCCGAGAGAGCGCTATAGCTAGCTATACAGTAGCGATTGCTGAAGGCTCCGGCCACCAGTACCCCGGCTGTGCGGCTGTGCCCCTACACGAGATCGGAGAGACAGTGATATGGTTTTTTTTTCCAGCGATTGACGGCTTCCGAATTTCAGATACCCGGCTCGTGACCTCTGTAGGCTGTAGCGCTGCGGGCCTGCGGCCGGGCGCGCGCGGCGTCGCATCAGCCCGCGCCGCGTATTTGTAGCCGCCATCGCGTCGCAAAAGGAAGCCCCAGATCTAGACCCGCGGGCCGCAGGCCCGCAGCTCCCGCGCGCACCTGTTCCTTCCGAGCAATCTCCGTCAACGTCGACGTCACAGCGTCCTAGTGAGACCGTTGAACAACCAAGTATACGTACGCGTGTCGACGGGCCTCGGCAAACGGCTCTGTGCACGCGTACGTGCACGTCACGGCTCGAGCTCCCTGCAGCTGTGCGCAGCTACAGCTGGCCATGGGGCTGTACGTGTGTCCTCAGATCGCAGATCGCCGATCGCTGACGCACACTGCCCATTGATCGATCTACATGACCCATGCCGCACGCGTCGGCTGTGCACGCTTCCGTGGCGCCCGCGCCGTCCTCGAGCTCGTCCGGATCCCCGGAGGATGTGTGTGACGCGGCCGGCCGCTCCTCCCTGCAGCCGCACCTGCCCTTCCAGAAGCGCCTTTCGAGGAGCCCGTCGCTCGCGCACCTGCGGGCCATCCTCCTCCAGCCGCGCCGCTGGTCCCGCGGCCTCGGCCTCTCCCGCCCGCGCCTTGGCCAGCGCTCCGCATCGGACCCAGACACGACCACCGACTCCGCTTCCGCCGCGGTCGGCGCCCGCGGCGCCCGCGGCATTCTTCGCTCGGTCCAACGCAGCATCGCCCCGCGCCAGCCCTACCGCGCCGTGTCCGCACCGGCCCTCCCGCCCCGCGCCCCCGCGGCCGCCCCTCCGCTCACGTGCGCGTGCATGCGCTGCACAGGTGGGAGTGCTCGGTCGCCCTCCTGACCCTCTACTAGTGCGCCGCCCCGCCGCGCGCCTCGGTGCCCACCCGACGCTGAGCCGCGCGCCCCGCCCCGCCCCTCTGCAGCGTCGTCGCCGCCCCCTTCGAGGTCGCCTTCAAGTACACCCACCTCCGCCCCCCCGGCCTCGTCGCCTGTGCGCCTCGACGTTCCAGCAATGAAACAGATTATAATTAGCCGCAAACTGATTCCATCCTATTAATATTTCCGCAGGGGAGCTCGTCGTGGACTTCTGCCTCCTCGCCGACTGCCTCCTCCACCTCGTCGCCCCCTTCGAGGAGGCCGCCGGAGCCGCCGGGCAGGGCCCCGGCCCCGGCTCGGGCTCGGGCTCGGGCTCGCAAGTGGCAGTCGAGTACCGCGTGCACCGAATCGGTCCGACTTGCATCCCGATCCCGCCCTTCAACCCTTTCCTGAGCTGGAGCGCCCTCCCCGCCTGGCGCGCGCAGCCCTGCGCTATGGCCGCTCCTGGCTCGTTCCCGACCTCCTCTCCTCCATCCCCGTGCGCCCGGGGGCCGGGGCGCCGGGGGCGCCCCGCCCAGCGCGATCGCGAGGCCTCGAGCTCACGCGCGGCCCCCCCGCATCTCGCCGCGCGCAGGCCGATCTCATCGCCGACGCCGGCGCCGCCAAGGCCTTCCGGTATCCCCCCCCCCCCTTCCGCCCCCCCCCCCCCCTTCCGCCCCCTCCGCCCGTGGCCACCCTTCGACCTCCTCCTCCTCTTACCTGCCCCCCCCCCCCCCCCCCCCCCCCCCCCCCCCCCCCCCCCTCCCCTTTCTCCCAGGTACCTGAAGGTGCTGAGGGTCCTGCGCCTGGCGCGCCTCCTCGAGACCGTCCGCGCCCACGGCCTCGTGCGCCCCGCCCCGGCCCCGGCCCCTCCCCCACGCCTTCCCCCCCCGCTCCCCCCAGCGCGCCCCGCGCAGCTCTCGAAGCTCGAGGCGCGGACGGGGCTGTACCCCGGGGCCGGCCGCTTTCTCGTGCTGGCAGCGGCCATCGGCCTCATCGCCCACTTCTTCTGCTGCCTCCAGGTCCCGTCCGGGGGTTCTCTGGGCCAGACGAGGCCCGCAGCTCGGGTTCGAGCGAGGCTGACGGGCCCGCGCGCAGTTTTACGCGGCGACGTTCGAGGGGCCGGGGCACGTGGACCCCGACTCGTGGGTGGTGGCCCACGGCCTGCAGGACGCCCCCGTCTCCTCCCAGGCGCGCGCGCAGCCCGCAGCCTTGCACCGCCGCGCCGCCGCTGACGAGCGGGGGCGGGGGGTAGTATCTTATCTGCATCTACTGGGTGCTCACGACGCTGACGACCACGGGCTACGGCGACATCGTCCCGGGTGCGTCGACCGAAACCACACATACCATACCCCCTGGCTGCCGCCGGGGCGGCGGCTGAGGTGCCGGCGGACTCTCGCGCAGGCTCGGACCGCGAGAAGGCCGTCACCCTCTTCATGTTCCTCGTGCGCGCTTGCTGGGGGAGGGGGGTGGCGTCCCGGCAGCGGGCGACGGTGCGGGGCGGGGGCGGGGCAGGTGGGCGCGGCGGTCTTCGCCTTCCTCGTCGGCTCCGTCACCAACCTCGCCGCCTCCCTCGACCGCCCCGTGCGCCCCCCGAGGCCCGACCCCTACCCTGCCTCGGCCCTTTTGTTTAGAACTGCAACCTTGAGAGAGCGCTCGCTCGCGCCCGCCCCGCACGGACCTCGCCGGGCACGTCCCGTGCCGAGCCTCGGCCGCTGACGCCCTCGGCGGGCCCGGGCAGGCGGCGGTGTACCGGGAGCGGCTGGACGCGCTCGCCGCCTTCCTCGCGTACCACCGCGTCCCGGGGGACCTCGCCCGCCGCATCCGCGCCTTCTACGAGCACTTCCTCGTCCGCCCCGCGCCCCCCGCCCTGGCCCTGGAGGTCCGCGGCTGACGGAGGGCTGGGGGCGGGGCGGGGCGGGGGGCAGCGGGGCTCGCTGGCGTTCAACGAGGGGGCGCTGCTGGGGGACCTCTCGCCGCCGCTGCGCACCGAGCTCGCCCTCTTCCGCCACAAGGAGCTCCTCCTCAAGGTCGTCCCAGAGGGCAGAGGGCAGGGGCTAGGCGCCCTAGGCCTCCAGGAGCGGCTAAAGCTCAGCGCAGCTCGCATTCGCTCCCGCCGACGCCTCCTGCCGCTCTCGCAGAGCGCGCTGTTCCGGAAGGTGGCCGACCGGCGCTTCCTCGAGCGCGTCGCAAGCCTCCTCCGCCGCGCCACCTTCGGGCCCGGCGACCAGGCCCGCCCCACTGCTCGGCCGCCTCTCCCCTCCGACCTCACTCCCACGCAGATCTTCTTCGCGGGGGAGCGCGGCACGGAGATGTTCTTCGTGGACCGGTCCGCCCGCCCCGGGCCCGCCGCGGCCGCCTAGCCCTCGATCCTAGAACCTCCCACAACGCCCTCGTGCTATCGCCTGGCTCTTCCACCGCTCGCGCTTGCTGAGGCGCTCGTTCGGCGGGGGCAGGGGCCGGGTGCGGATCGCGGTGGGCGAGGAGGCGGCGCCGCGCACCATCGCCGTCCTCGCCCCCGGCAACTTCCTCGGCGAGGTCCGCCCCGCCGCCCCCCGCGCATCTCGGGAAGGCCACGAATAGGAGCTTTCCCCTTGTCCACGGGCCTCCCACCCGCTTCTCTCTCGGCCGCGACCCTCCTTTCCGCCCCCCGCGGCGGCGCAGATCGCGGTGCTGACGGCGTCGGTCCGCACGGCGCACGCCATCGCCCTCGGGTTCTGCGGTGAGCGGGGCCGGGGCCGCCCCGGCCCCCCGCCCTCACCCCTCTTCCCGCGGGGCAGAGCTGTACGCGCTCTCGAAGGAGGACCTGGCGGGGGTCCTGCACGACTTCCCCCACGTCCAGGACATGTTCGCCGTGCGCCCCCTCCGAGCCCCCGTACGCGTCTCAAGTTGAAGCTAGTGCTTCCTCCCCGCTCCCTCCCCCCCAAGCTTCTCATGCTCGCGATGCGACCCTCACGCAATTATATTGCACCGTCCAACTGCGTGCCTGTGCACAGTGCGGCCGCGCTGAGGTCGGCGCGCAGGAGACTGCGATGCGGCGGCTGGCGGAGAACGCGGAGCGGGACAGGGCGCGCCTCCTCGAGGAGCAGGCCGCCCTCGCCGCCGCCGCCGCCGCCGCCGCCGCCGCCGCGAAGGCCGGCGCGGATCCCGACCGCGAGGGCGGGGCGCGGCCCTCGGCGGGGGCAGGGGCGGGGCCGGCCTGCGCGCCTCCGTCGGGTGGGGCCCCGCCCCCGCCGCCGCCGCCGCCGCGGCCGGGCCGGGGCCCCTTGTTCTTCCGGCGCACGACGTCGACGAGTCGGACGTGGCACCCTTCGACGGCCCCCGCAAGTCGGCCCGCATCCACGGCGATGGCGCCGGTGAGGCCGAGGCCGGCGAGTCGACTCTGCAGGAGGGCGGCGCCCCGCTGACGAACAGCCGCCTCGCGACCTGTCGCCGCAGTGACGGAGCGGGCGGTGCGGGCGGCGGAGGCGGAGGACGAGACGGAGGCGGCGGAGGCGGCCGCGGCGGAGGCGGCGGAGCGGGAGCAGCACGCGCGGGACGCGGCAGAGGCGAAGGCGGCCCTGGCGCGGGCGCAGGCGCAGGCGACGGAGGCCGGCTCGGGCACGGGCCCGGCGCCTGTCGTCCTGCAGGCGAGCCCTCGCTCCACTCCGCTCCGCCGCGCACTCGCCCACTTTGCGCATGCGCAGGCCGGGGCGGCGGCGCTGGAGGCGGTGGCGGAGGGGGCGGCGTGCCTGCGCCCCAAGGTCCGGCAGCGCATGCTCGACACGATGGTGCCTGGTTTCGAGTTCGGACCTCGGTTTTACAGTCCGTGTCGGGTTGAGAGTCGCTGGGGCGCAGGCAGAGATGGCGGCGCCGCAGCGCTCGCGGCTGCCGCCAATGCTGGCGTCGGTGCCAGCGCCGATCATCGCGATCACGGCTCGCGCCTCGCACGCACCTTCGGTGCTGTCGGTGCCGCCGCCATCTGCGGCTGCGGAGGCGTCGCAACACGGGAGCGCCTCGAACACGAACCGGGTCGGGTCCGACGCGGGCGCCGACGAGTCGGATGACCCCGAGGACCTCCTCCTGCTTCCCTCCTTCCCCTCCGGCTCCGCCTCGAGCTCGGGCAAGCGCCCGCCCCGCGTCTGGCGCGCCGCCGCGGGCTCGGCGGCTGCAGCCACGGCGGCGGAGGTGCGGGCGCTGGTGGCCGAGCAGCGGGCGGCGCGGGCGCTGCTGGAGGAGACGGCGGCCGCCGTGCGCGCCCTCGCCGCCGCCGTCGAGCGCATCGAGCGCCGCGCCGCCGGCGCCGGCGCCGGCGACGGCGACGCGGCAGGGGGCGCAGCGGGCGGCGGCGGCGGCGGCGCGGGCAGCGGCGGCGGCAGTGGTGCCGAGCGGGAGAGCGCGTCGAGGTCTGCCCCCGCCGGGGGCGAGGAGCGGGGGCGAGCCCTCATGGCCAGCAGACCGGCCCCGCCCGCCGATTCCTCCCCTCCGGCATGATCGTCCGCACGCCGCTTTACACCCCCCGAGGCGGCGACATGCAGCTATGAGCGAGCAAGTGGGCGGCCAACGCCGGCCATGAGATCTAGATCGATATCCTATTACTTCCTGATATTTAATTTAGTACATAGTATTCGGGTGCTATTTATTTTTGTTTGTTAAGTGGCTGTTGTACGTGTTCGTCTTCAACGTATACGTATACGCAGATATTCGTATACGTAGTTCTAGTCTTCTAGATCTAGATATGCTTAGCTATTCTGTTTATTCACTCTATATCATCTCAATCAATTTCTAGATATCGCGATCGATCACAGAAGGCACCGTATCAAACACAGCTCAAGCTCTAAAAAACATGCACTGCCGCGCAGAAGGCCCCGTACCAACAGCTCAAACTCAAGCTCTAAGCTTGAGCTCTAAAATAATGCATGCATGTGAGCATTTAGCTTACAATAAAAAACATTAATCACAGAGGCTCTGAGTCTCTAGCAAACAGCACTAAACTTGAAAGTGAATTCAATGATTTTAAAAATGACATAGAAGCTCATGATCATGCTCTCTTACGCGGCCCAGGCGCCCGTCCACGGCCCGGCGGGCGGCCGGAGCGACTCCGCGAGGCGCGCCCCGAGGGCCCCGCCGCGCCGCAGCGCGCCCCGCGCCGCCTCCGCCGCTGCCTCCTCCTCGCCGGCCCGCCCGCCGACGAGCAGCTCGGCCCGCCGCAGCGACGGCGCCGCCGCCTCCGCGAGCGCCGCCAGCGCCGCCCCCTCCTCCTCCCCAGCACCCCGTCCACCCCTGCGCCCCGCGTGAGGGGCGCCCAGCGGCGGGGGCGGGCCGGGGCGGGGCGGACAGAGGCTGAGCTCGAGGTGGCGGATGGAGGGGGAGCGGCGGAGGGCGGCGGCGAGGCCGCGGGCGGGGGCGGCGGGGCGGCCCGGGCCGAGGGCGAGGGCGGCGGCGAGGCGGCGCAGGCGCGGGGCGCCCGCGAGGGCCTCCTCGAGAGGCCCCGCCCCGTGGCCCTCCACCTGCCCGCCCCCGCCCCGCCCGCTCGGCCGGCCCCCGGCGGGGCGGGGTGGGGCGGGGCGGGGCGCGCCTCGAGGAGAAAGTCCAGCTCCTCGAGGGCGGCCAGCCGCGCCAGGCTCCCCAGCGCCGGCCCCGAGAGCGCCACCCGCAGCGCCCGCCGCCCGCCCCCGCTCCTGCGCCCCACGCCTCAGGCGGGGCCGGCGGGGCGGGCGGGGCGGGCGGGGCGGGCCCGAGGCGGAGGCGGCGGAGGGAGCGGGCGGCGGGGCCGGCGGCGAGGGCGACGAAGCCCTCCGCGAGGGGCGCCGGGCGCGGGAACCGCACAGAGAGCTCCTGCGGCGCCGGCGTCAGCTGCGGGCGGGGCGAGCGGGGGCAGGCCAGGGGCGGGCGGGGCGGGCCTCGAGGGCGGCGAGGGGGGCGAGGCGCCGGAGGTCCTTCTCTCGGGGGAAGGCGGCGTCGAGGCTCTGGAGGCGGGGGTGGGCCCTGGCGAGCTTGGCGGCGGCGTCGGCGTGAAGGAGGCACCAGTCGGGGAGGGCGAGGCGGCGGAAGCGGGGCGCCCGGGCGAGGTCGACGACGAGGTCAGAGGCGGCGCGCACGGCGTACGCCTGCAGCTCGGCCGCGTCCATGCGGCCGGCCTCGCCCGGCGGCCGCGCGCGCTCCAGGCGGAGCTCCAGGCTCTCCAGCGGCGACGGGACGCGCGGCTGCCCCGTTGCGCGCGGCGGGCTCAGGGCGTCGAGCAGGGCCCCGACGTAGCACGTCGTCTGCAGGATCAACTGCTGTGGCCGCAGGTACGCCTCGGTCGCCCTCATGTCGAGGATCACCGACGTGCACGTAGCGGCGCAGGCCCGGAACACGTTCGTCACCTCGAACTCGAAGAAGTCATCGAAAGCCGTTTCGTGCGCGTCGCTGTACATGTCCGCGCTGGTCTCACTGTCATCCTCGTCGTACTCGCTACCACGGGGGCTGCAGCTGCTCTCGTCCCGATGCTCGTAGATGATAATCAGATGGAGCTCGGAGCGCGGCCGGAGGCGGATGCGCCCCCGCTCAACGAGCATCGTTGCGTTGCAGAGGTGGGTCCCGCGACGCGCTTCAACGGTGATCCGCGACCACTCGGCGCGATCGACGAGGTCCCGCAGCCGGCGGCAAGTCGGACGTGCGCGCTGCGCGTCGATCGCGCCGAGTTTCTGCACTACCAGCTCTAGCAGAGCGTCCGGCAGAGCGGTGAGCGGGCTCTCCGCGGCTGCTGCGGTGTGGGCGCACGTGACGAGCCGCAAGTTCTCCGGTTTTACACAGACTACCGTCTGCACTGTGCTCGAGCTCTGATCTGGAGCGTGAACGCGCACGGGCACGCGGCCGCGCTGGATCGCTGCTGCCGCGTCCGCGGACGAGCTGGCGTCCAGAACGCGCCCGCGCTGACCGTTGAGCTTGGCGCCCGAGGAAGATGCGAGGCCATCGAGAATGACAATGTCGCCCGGGGCGAACGTGGGCGGCTGCGCGTCATCGGCGCCCGACATCGGCTCAATCGATGCTGACGCCGCAGGTCGCACGATCGCACGCGCTAACCTAACTAGTTCTGCCGCTAACTGCCAGAGTGATCGACACGACCGCGGGGTACAGTATACGTATACTCGTCACTCGAAGCAACTGCAGGGGCCGCAGGGCCACAGTCTGCGCAGCGGCGATGGAGAGCCCGCTCGGCGCGGTCCCGGACGCGCTGCTGGAGATTGTCGTGCAGAAGCTCGGCGCGGTCGACGCGCAGCGCGCGCGCGGGGCCTGCCGCCGGCTGCGGGACGTCGTCGACCGCGCGGAGTGGTCTCGGATCTCCCTGGTGGCGCGCAGCGGCGACGAGCTCCGCCCCGTCGCAGCGCTCCTGCGGGGCGGGCCCGGGCGGCTCCGCCTGCAGCCGCGCTGCGAGGTCGATCTCGCCCTCGAGTACGTCGGCGGCGAGCTGAGCGATGCGGACAAGGTGGAAATGCAGCGGGAGGCCGAGTCACTTCTCCGGGCCGGCGCTGCCAAGTGGACCTCGGCACGCATCGAGACGCGGGCGGACCACGGAGTGCTGACGGCGGAGGAGCTGGCCCGCCTCGCCTCGTCGCTCGTGCCTGCGCTGCTCGCCCCGTCCGCCGAGCGCGCCGGCGCGCCGCGGCCGCCGCCGTCGCCGCTCGAGAGCCTGCAGCTCTGCTCTGACCGCTTGGAATTCGAGCCGGGCGGCTCGGGCGAGCCCCTGCTGCTCCACTGCGGCAGCGAATTCGCTGCTCTCTTCGGGCCCTCCATCGCAGCGAGGGCGGCCGGCTTCCAGCGCCTCGGCCTGCCCGACTGGTGCCTCCTCGACGCCGGCGCGGCGGGCGATCTCGCGGCGGCCCTCCCGCGCCTCCGGAGCCTCGACGCCCGCCTCCTTGAGGAGGGGGCGCTCGCCTCCCTCGCCCCCCTCGCCGCCCTCGAGGCCCGCCCCGCCCGCCCCTGGCCTGCCCCCGCTCGCCCCGCCCGCAGCTGACGCCGGCGCCGCAGGAGCTCTCTGTGCGGTTCCCGCGCCCGGCGCCCCTCGCGGAGGGCTTCGTCGCCCTCGCCGCCGGCCCCGCCGCCCGCTCCCTCCGCCGCCTCCGCCTCGGGCCCGCCCGCCCGCCCCGCCCGCCCCGCCGGCCCGCCTGAGGCGTGGGGCGCAGGAGCGGGGGCGGGCGGCGGGCGCTGCGGGTGGCGCTCTCGGGGCCGGCGCTGGGGAGCCTGGCGCGGCTGGCCGCCCTCGAGGAGCTGGACTTTCTCCTCGAGGCGCGCCCCGCCCGCCCCACCCCGCCCCGCCGGGGCCGGCCGAGCGGGCGGGGCGGGGGCGGGCAGGTGGAGGGCCACGGGGCGGGGCCTCTCGAGGAGGCCCTCGCGGGCGCCCCGCGCCTGCGCCGCCTCGCCGCCGCCCTCGCCCTCGGCCCGGGCCGCCCCGCCGCCCCGCCCGCGGCCTCGCCGCCGCCCTCCGCCGCCCCCCTCCATCCGCCACCTCGAGCTCAGCCTCTGTCCGCCCCGCCCCCGGCCCCGCCCCGCCGCTGGGCGCCCCTCACGCGGGGGCGCAGGGGTGGACGGGGTGCTGGGGGAGGAGGAGGGGGCGGCGCTGGCGGCGCTCGTGGAGGCGGCGGCGCCGTCACTGCGGCGGGCCGAGCTGCTCGTCGGCGGCCGCGCCGGCGAGGAGGCGGCCGCGGCGGAGGCGGCGCGGGGCGCGCTGCGGCGCGGCGGGGCCCTCGGGGCGCGCCTCGCGGAGTCGCTCCGGCCGCCCGAGCGGCGCGGGCCCTGGGAGGGCGCCTGGGCCGCGTAAGAGGCCCTGAGGGCAGGAGCTTCTATGGCGTTTTTTAAATTCACTTCTTTCGTGACACTAGAGAGCCTCGGAGATTAATGTGGTGGATTACAAGCTTATCAAGTTATAATAAAGGCTCATGCCCTCTCTAGTGCCCCGCAGCGCCCCGGCCCCGCCTCACTGAAGGCGTCGTTCCCGGCGTTCGCCAATCACCTGCTGCTCTTGCTGCTCGACATATTTACATTCGAGTTCTGCTCTCTCAACAAAGCCTCGGACAATGGGGACCGGACAACAAAGCCTAGGAGCGTGGAAAAGACGCCCCGGGCCCCCGTACTGGGGCCTGGGGGCTTGGCGGGGGCGAGGCCTACTGGGGACCTCGACCCCAAAGAAGCTTAGCTATTCTAGTATCTAATTAAAAAAGAAGCCCTATCTAGCGTGCGGGCGGGCAGGGGGGACCCAGGTTCGTGATGGGACGCCCCACTCAACGGGGACCGAGGGGTCACCAGCGGGAGGGGTCGCCCCGGATGCGCCGCGCGAGCTGCATGTCCCGCGGGAGAATCGTGACCCTGCTCGCCGAGGCCCCGTCAGCGCGCGCCCGGCGCCCGAACGCGTCGGAGGGGCCGGATCGCTCGCGAGGGACGCGACGCACCGCTTGGCGTGGATGGCGCAGAGCTGCGTGTCCTCGAACAGACCAATCAGAAAGGCTTCGGCCGCCTCCTGCAGCGCCAGCATCGCCGACGACTGGAAGCGCAGCGGCTCCGATATGCTGCGGCGCACGATTAGCGCCGCCGCAGAGCGAACGCGAGCGGCGCCCGCCGTCACATGTACAGAGAACGCACAAATCGCCTCCGGCGATATCGCGAACGAGGCGCTGGAATGGGAGCTTGCGGATGAGCAGCTCGGACGACTTCTGGTACCTGCGCATGCCCATACTCGTGCCCGTCAGGAAGATGGCGGGCCGGGGATATCGATGGCGGATTGCGGGAGCGGGCGAGGACGCGCTTGCGAATCTCTCGCAGGGCGACGGTTCCAGGACGATAACGATGTGGCTGCATGCAGCCACCGATGGCGCGCCGGCGGCCGCCGCGCCTGGCTGCCTGCGGTTGGCCCGGCGCGGGCTCGGGTTCGTTCCACTGGCCGAGCTGCCCGGACGACCGCGGCTTCGCCGTCCGCTGAAGCTTCGCCGCGAACTCGTCCTTCCGCTGCGCCGTGCTCTTGGCCGTCTGCTTCACCCGCGCCATACCTGATTATCTGACGAGCACGACGATATCTGATTCGAATTCGATGGCGATCTGGACAGCTCTCCCACGTGCACGGTGCTTTGATTTTCGGCGCCAAGTTTCGAATCGGCTTGGGGGGTACCGCAGTCAACTGCTCAAACCAGCTGCAGGCACTGCGGCCCAGTCTGCGGGAATTCTGTCCCACAGCGAGCTAGAGGGCGATGGGCAAGCGAAAGGATCGCTCAGCCGCCTCCGGATCGGCCGTCGCGACCGACGACCAGTCGCATGCGCAGCGTGCTGGCTGGGCGAGCGCGCCCCACGACGTCCTCGTACAGATTTACCGGTTCTTGTCAACCGCGGATAGGCTCTCGGCGCAGCTCGTCTGCAAGTGCTGGGCATCCCCCGCGCGGGCCGAGGACGCATGGCCCGACGCCCGCTTCAGGCAGCCCCCGCGCCCGCGCCCGCCTGGCCGCGTGCACGTGTGCTCAACCTGATGCTCCGTGTACGCAGCGTCTCGTTGAGCGCGGCGGAGAAGCCGGCGGCCGCAGCCGTGCCGAACCGAATTCGAATGCGCACGCGCTCCTCCAAGGCCGACGCCGACGCCGAAGCCGACGAGGCCGGGCCCGATCGATCGGTCGAGGGCGTCATCGCGCTGCTGAGGCAGCCCCGCTTCACCAGGCTGCAGCGCATCGAGTTGGCCATGACCGTCGGAGGCGCGGGCAGCACAAAGGCCTCCCTGCACGAATGCAGGGCTGCGTATCGAATCCTCGCGTCTCTGGCCCCGGAGTCGCGCTCGTGCCTTAGGGAGGTCGTGCTCGACCGCTCGGGTCTCCCCGCCGCGCCCGGCCGCGACGGCGCCTGTGCGCGCCCCCGCCCTCGCTCTTCGAGTTCGTCGGACCCTCACCGCTCTCCTCTCCAGCGGTCATGGGCGTGTTCGTGGTGCGCGCGGCGTCGCTCTGCTCCTCGCTGGAGCGCGTCGGGTTCGAGACGAACGGCGAGCCCGACGGGGTCTGCTGCCGCCACTTCGCCGCGGGGGTCGAGGCCGCCCTCCGGTCCGCTTTGACGCCCCGCCCCGCCCCTCCCGCGCCCCTCCGCCCAACCCCAACCCGCCTCACGTACCCCGGCCCCGCCGCAGCGACCCGGGGGCCGACGCCGAGCCCAGTGTCAAGCTCGAGGGGCCCTACGGACACGAGGGGTACGAGGGCGCCGGGGTACCCCCCTCCGAGCCGCTCGAGCCCCGGGGCGTCCCCGGCGTGGCCGCACTCCAAGGCATCCGGTCGCTGGGGGTACAGCTTTTGAACACCGGGCAGGCCACTGCGGCCCTCGGTACCCCCCTATCCAACCCCCCCCCCCCACAAAAAGCCGATACCCCCGCAGCCGAGCTCTTCCCGGGTCTGGAGGAGGTCGCGGAGCTGTACATCGAGGGGCGCAACGAGCTGCTGTGGGTGGCGCTCGCCTTCGGCGGGGCGAGGCGCCTCCGCGCGGGGCGCCTCGCCCTCGCTGACATCTCCTTCGCCTCGCCGACCCTCACGCTGGACGGGGCGGTGAGCGAGGAGGACCCCGACGCCGGGGCGGGGCCCGGCGAGCCCTGGTGGCTCCCGGAGGGCGAGGCCCGCGCCCGCGCCTCCCGCTGGCGCGGCCTGCTCCGCCGCCTCGCCGCCGGCGCCCACTCCGTCGCCCTCGTCAGCTGCGGCGCCCTCCACCTCGCCGGCTCCGCCCTCCAGGGTCCGCCCGCCCCGGCGCCGCCCCCTCCTCCCCCGCCCCCGCCCCCGCCCCCCGCCCCCCGCCCACGCCGCCCTCCGCAGGGGTACGCCAGCTGGAGATTCGGGCCCCGGGCGGGGGCAGCTTGGCGGAGGAGGGCTGGTGGCCGGCCCCGGCGCAGGACGACGCGCTGGAGGGCCTGGGCGACGCCAAGACGCTCGCGAGGCGCTTCTTCGAGTGGCTCCGCGCCGGTGCCCACGCCCCCTCCGTCCGCGTCCTCAAGCTCCTCGACATCGACGACTTGCTCCTGCAGGCGCGCCCCGCCCCGCCCCGCCCCGCCCCGCCCGCCGATCCTTCGGCCCCCCGCTGCTCACGTGCCCGGCAGGCCGTCGGCCCCGGGGACGTCCCCGAGGAGGAGTACCCGGCGGAGCGGAAGCGGGGGGCGGCGGCGGCGTCGCTGCTGCGCTGGGTGCTGGGGGCGATGCCCCTCGAGGCGCTCCTCGTCGACTCGCTCTCGCCCCACCACGGCCCCGAGTTCGAGCGCGGCTTCGCGCCCCTCTGGCGCACCCTCGCCCGCCACCTGCCCACGCTCCAGCACGCGGCCCTCGCGGCGGGCCACTCCTCCTCCATGGGCGGCTCCGGCCTCGAGCAGCTCTACGCGCAGGAGGAGGCCCGCCGCCGCCGCGCCCCCTGGCTCGCCCTCCTCGCCGCCCTCCGCCTCCGCCGCCGCGCCTTCCGCGCCGCGTGACCCCATCGCGAGCCGCCGCCCGCGCGGCCGGCCTCGCGCACGTGCTTGAGTCGTATACGTAGCCATCACTCAAACATTCTGCTTTATTTCTGCATCCAACATTAGCGTGTTGTGTCTCTTGGCTGGGGAACGTGACAGGCGGGCGTCGTCGGCCGCGGCGCTCCGTGGCACGCGGCCGCGGCCGCGGCCGCAGGCAGCTCGCGCGATCGAGCTCTGTATACGTAGCTAGCGCTAGCGCCCGGCGGCCAGTCGAATCGAACCTCACGCGTAGCAGACGCTCGTTAAAAACGTTGCGCATGGCCAACGCGCCGCGGCGTGCAGCTGCAGCTAGCGCTGCGGCTGGTCACTGCAGCTGCAGCTAGCGCACTGCAGTACGTAGTGCGCGGGGCGCGACCCGGCGCGCGCGCGGCCCTAGCTAATATATAGGCCTCGGCCGCGCGCGACGTCGAACCTCGGGGGAGATTTGCGCATGCGCATGCGCATGTGCTTTAATTATAAATCTGCAGTCTGCAGGGCCGCGCGCGCCGCGCGCCGGCCACGCACCACGAGCACGTACCCCCCTGCAATTGTGACCGTTGTGACGAGCACGGTACTACTGCATGCGCATTTGGAGGTGATCAGCAGCTCTTCGATGCGCATGCATATGGGCGGCCTGCAGCTGATGGGCCATATGGCCCTGATGATATATGCGCGCCTGGTCGGCACGCAATATACTCGGAATACTATATTCATGGCTAAGCGCTGTAGCTATATATAACCTAGCAGGCGGCCGGCGAGCGGCCGCACACACGGGTACTACATCACAGCGCAGTCCTTCTTCTTCTTCTTTCCCCCCTCGTCCTCCCTGATCCCGCCCGACGCAGGCTGCGCGGGGTACGCCGCGGGAGAGGCCCGGTAGGGGGTGTACTCCTGCACCGGGGTGGCGTGCCCGGAGCCCCCCGCGCCCGCACGCGCCGCCCGCTCCCTCGCCTGCCTTCGAGTCAGCGGAGAAGGGGGGGGGGGGGGAAGGAGCAGGGGGTACCGCCTCCTGCAGGACCCTGGCCTGGTCCTGGTAGCGGGCCTGGGGGTTGTTGGCGGGCTTTCGGCTGCCCCCGGCCTGGCCCTGCTGCGAGGAGGGCGACCTCCGGTCCGCCTGCGGCTGCGGCTGCGGCGGCGGCTGCGCCTCGGGCGGGGGCGGCTGCGGGGGCGGCTGGCCGGCCTGCTGCTGCTGCTGCTGCTGCTGCTGCCTCCGGTTCATCGCCGCCTGCCGCTGCCGCGCCTCCTCCTCCTCCTGCAGCCGCACAGCCATCGCGAAGTCCGCCCTGCCGCGCCCGCAGCCGGCTGAGGGGGCGCGTGCGCGGCGGGGGAGGGGAAGGGCCAAAGAGGGGCGCGCGCACTCCTCCTGCGAGATGGACACGACGTTCGTCGGGAGGTGGCCCGAGGCCGGCGGAGACGGCCCCGGCTGCTGCTGCGGCGGCGGCTGCGGCGCCTCGCCCGCGCCCCCGCGCCGCTCCTCCCCTTCTCCGTACCCCTGCAGGTCCGCGGCGTACATCGCTGTACCCCCGTCAGGGCTGTACTCCCGTCGCTGGCTCGAGGGGTGCGCACCGGCGGCCAGGGCGTCGTTCGCCTGCTCGTGGCTGTAGGGGCTGAAGTCCTCGTTCAGGAACGGGTTGTCCCCCTCCACCTGCACCCTCCCCGTGGTCAGCGTGGCGTACTGGAGGGGCAGGGGTGCGGCCGCGCCATTTCGAGCCTCTCCCAGACGATCGGCGAGTTGTAGTACCCCTCGTCGGTCACGAGCTGGCGGGGGCGACGTCAACCTCAGAACGCGGCCACGGTGGGGGCGCGGCGGGCCCCGGCGGGAGGGGTACGCGCGCACGAGGAAGAGGGCGTCGCGCTGGCGGAAGAGCGTCGCGAAGTGGTTGTTGCGGAAGAAGACCACCAGCTCGAGCTCTGCCGCCGCGCCCCGCCGACCAGCGTCAGCGCCAGCTCGGCCCCGGTCGGTCGCCCTGGGCGGGGCCCGGGTGCACGGCGCACCCTTGACGCCCGTGTGGAGCTCGATGAGGCCGTGGTAGGTCAGCTGGCTCCCCGTCGACGCCAGCCAGTCCTGCAGCACCCAGACTGGCGGCCCCCGGCCGGCGTCGGCGGCCCATAGCTTGAGGGAGAGGCGGGGCCGGCGGGCTGCCGCGCACGCTCCCTCGCCTGGGCCTCCGCGTCGCCCTCCGCGGCTCCTCCTCCCGCCTGCGCCCTCTCGCCGCCCGCCGCCGCGCCTCCGTCGCCCCCTCCCGCGCCCCCGCCCCTGCCGCTCGCCTCCGCCTCCGGCCCCGGCCCGCCCGTTGCCGCCTCGGGCTTCGGCGGCGCCGTGCCTGCACGCGCCTCGGATCCAAACGAGCGCAGTGCCGCCGAGAGGGCGCACCTGGCCGCGGGGTCGCGGAGAGCGCCACGATGCGCTCCACCAGCTGGGCAGCCTTTCGTTCAGACGCGGCGGGGACGCGGGGCGGGGCGGCGGGCCGCTGAGGGCGGCGCACCTGGTTGTAAGAGAGGGGCAAGACGAGCCTCGCGCGGTCCGTCTCCTGCGGGTCGACGAGCCAGCCGTGGACCAGGTTCACGTCCAGCAGGTCAAAGATCATCGTCTGCGCGCAGCCAAGTACAGGCCTCAGGCTGGCCGCGGCGCGGCGCGGGCCGCAGCGCGGAAGCAGGAGAAGGAGGACGCGCCTCGGCGGTCAGCTCAAAACCTTTGATGCTGTTGAACTTAACGTTCACGTCGAGGCCCGACGCGAGCTTCGGGAGCACGTTCGAAATCACGTCCTGCAGGTTCGCGCGCTGGTTCTCTCTCCGCTCCGGGTCCTGTATCCTGTCGACGTTGTTACTCTGCGCGAGAACGCGCACGTGAGCTGAGGCGAGCCGCGCTGCGGCTGCAGTACAGCCGCCTACAGCGGACCACGAGCAGGTGCTCGCCGACCAGCGACTGCAGGCGGCCGTGAGCGGCGGCGCAGGCGAGGAGCCGGCCGCGGAAGACCGCTCCTGGGCGTACGCACCAGCAGCTCGTCGTGCGAGATGAAGGCGACGTCCCCGTGGATGCTAAGGACGCCGCGCAGCAGCAGCACGTTTGCCACCGCCAACAGAGGACACGGGCCGTTCTCATTTTGTAGGAGGATCGAAACCCTTTTCCCTATGAAGACAACCCTCTGCGTGGGCGACGCGTTTGAGCTCGGAGCCCGCCCTCGGAGCACCGCGGCCGCCAGCGCGTCCTGCAGCGGCGCACCTTCAGCCGGTACCGCAGCTCGCGCTGCGGCGTGCGGGAGCTCGGGGACATAGGAAGCTCTACACGTATTGGCGGCTGTACCCGGGTCGGGCAAGCCATTGAAGCCCGCAGCCGTAGCCCCAGATCTAGAGCTCTGTGATCGTCGGCGCGAAACCCACTAGACCCGCCCGGCCCGTAGCCGGAGAGCGCTAAAGAGACGCGCGGCGATGGCCCAGGTCAGACGCCGGTCGAAGTGGCCGCTTGTGCCGATGAACGAAGCGATCGACAAGGTCCTGAGCGAGGTCCGTGCTCCGCGTGCACCCGGGGCTGTCCGCCGCGGCGCAGGGGCGCGCGGAGGGAAACGAGCGGCGCGCAGGCCGAGCGGCTCGAGCCCGAGGAGGTCGACGTGCGCGGAGCGGTCGGCCGCATTCTTGCGGAGGACGTGCGATCGCCTGAGGCCGTGCCGCCCTTCCCCGCGTCGGTCAAGGACGGCTACGCGGTCGCGGCGAGCCAGGGCGCCGGCGTGGTTCGCTTTCGCCTTCTCGCCTGCGCGCGTGCGCTGCCGCATTCAAATTATCGCGCGCTTTTGCAGTTCCGCGTGGTCGGAGCGGTCACGGCGGGCCGCAGGCCGGACTTCGCTGTCGGCGGGGATGGCGTCGCGTACATCACGACGGGCGCCCCGCTGCCGCCCGGCGCCGACGCCGTGGTCATGGTCGAGCGTACAGAGGCCGCCGAGCCGCCCCCAGGCGAGCCGGCGCCCCCCGCGGGCGCCCCCGAGCCCGTCGGCGGCCGCTTCGTTCGCATCTACGCGACCGTGAAGCCCGGCGACGACGTGCGGCCGGTGCGCCGCCGCCTCTGCGCAACCTGTACCCCTCCTTTCTAATTCCGGAAGGTCGGGAGCGACATTGGGGAGGGGGAGCTGCTGGTCCCGGCGGGCGCCTGCGTGGGGCCCTCCGAGGTCGGACTCCTCGTCAGCGTCGGCGTCCGCTCCGTGAAGGTCCGGTACCCCTTTGCGCTCCTCCCCTACCCTCGGATAAGCGTACCCCCCTTACGCAGGCGTACCGCCGGCCGCGGGTGGCGGTCCTCTCGACGGGTGACGAGCTGGTCGACCCCTTCGCGGCGGGCCCGTCCGCCGGCGCCCCGCTCCCTTACGGACTTATCCGCGACTCCAACTCGTGCGCCCCCGTGTCTCTAAGGCTTACAGTCCTCAAATACCTTTGGGCATACGCTTCTAATCTCCGGGTCGCATCTCACCCCCTCGCGCGCCCAGGGAGATGCTGGCAGGGGCCCTCGCGGAGGGCGGCTTTCCCGGCACCCTCCGCCTCGGCATCGCCTCCGACCGCCCCGGCGACCTCGAGGCCAAGGCCCGCGTACCCCCCCCCCCGCATCCGCCCCTCGTCGCTGCTCGTTCCCGTGCCCTGATTGTCCGCCGTACCCCGCAGCTGATGGAGGGCCTCGAGCGCGCAGACGTCGTCCTCACCTCCGGCGGCGTGCGCCCGCGCCCGCCGGCCTCGCCCGTCGTTCTGCCGTACCCACCCGTCCTCGCAGGTCTCGATGGGCGAGCTGGACCTGCTGCACCCCCTCCTGGAGCGGGAGGGCACCGTCCACTTCGGTCGCGTCCTCATGAAGCCCGGTACCCCCCACCGCCTGCGCGCCCGGTACCCCCTTTCCGGATGCCTCCGCGAGCGGCGGGCTTCGTGCGCAGGGAAGCCCCTCACCTTCGCGACGGTCCTCCGCGCGGGGCGCAAGAAGCTCGTGTTCGCCCTCCCGGTACCCCCCGTCTCCCCCATCCCGCGGCGCACCCCCCCGAGCGCGGCGCAGGGCAACCCCGTGAGCGCGGCGGTGTGCTTCAACCTGGCGGCCCTCCCCGCCCTCCGCAAGATGGCCGGCACGCCAGGCGCGACCGGCCCTCCCCATGCGCCCCTCCGCTGTACATCGCGGCGCCCTGAGCATCGCTCGCCGGCAGAGCCCTTCCCGCCCCGCGTCAAGGCGCGCATCACGACGCCCCTCAAGCTCGACCCCGAGCGCCCCGAGTACCACAGGCGCCTCGCCCCCCTCGCCTCGCCCCCAGCGCCCCCGCCCGAACGCCGTCGCGACGCGCAGGGCCCGCCTCCGCTTCGACGCCGCCTCCGCCTGCTTCGTCGCCGAGAGCACCGGGTCCCAGGCGCGCCCCTGGCTCTCGGCCCGCTCCACCTTCAACCACCCCAGCCTTACGCGGCGAGCGCAGGCGAGCAGCCGGCTCGCGAGCCTGCGGAGCGCCAACGCGTACCTCGAGCTGCCGCGCTCCGCCGAGACCCTCGCCCCAGGCACCCTCGTCGACGCCCTGCTCGTCGGGCAGCTCTAGCAGCGCCGGCTCGCTCTGTGGGGCCTGTCTGCTGGATGTATACTACAGAGAAACGACAGAATCGGGCCTTGCAACTACGAAAGAACAACCGGTGTGAGACAACGCGCCACGGGCGACACAGCAGTCTCAAACCATGAACACAGTGCGTGTCTTTCCTACAGCTGAAACTGTTCTAAACGACAAAGTCCATCCATCCGTCGAAACGCGAAAGTTAAACGCAGCCTGGGCACTGCGAGGCGGGAAGGGGCACGAAAAGGGTGCGACGCGGGGCGGGCGGTCGCGGGGCGGGGATTGGAGACTCCAGGCGGCGCGGTACGTCGAGTCGTGCGTCGGGGGAGGGAGGCCGCTCGCGGGAGGGGGTCGGGGAGAACGGGCATCGAGGCCGCGTCACGGCGGCGGAGGCTCGCCTGTCCGCAGGCCAGCACGGGCGGCGCCGGGGTCCGCCGTGCGTTTGCCGGAGCATCTCCGGCACGCCTTAGAACTGCGGGGGCGGGGTTTGAGCGCCACGCGGGGCAGACAAGAGGGAGCGGGGGGAAGGGGCGGGCGCACAGCCTGCTGCTTCGTCGGATCGCGCTCCCGGTCCGACTTCTTCTGCTCGGGAATAAGGCCCGTCGTCGGCCTCTCCGAGAGGATGTTCTCTTGCTGCGCCGGGGGTCAGACCCCGCCTGGAGGGCCCCAGGACGCAAGAGCATGGAGGCGGCGGAGCGGCGCACGTGCTTAAGGATCGTCCAGTCGAAGACGCAGTCGTATGAGTAGCCCTCCCGCGCAAACAGATCCCGGAACAGCTTCTTCAGGTACACGTAGTCCGGCTTGTCGTCGAAGCGCAGCGAGCGCGTGTAGTTCAGGTAGGTCGCGAACTCGGCTGCAGAGAGAGTGGCGGGCACGTCCGATCAGGCCGGGCTTTGGCGGCGGAACACGCGCGAAGGCGGGCGCACTCGGGAAGCCCTTGCACAGTACTTCGATGGGAGTCGACATCTTCTTCTCGCTAATCTTCTCGTACTTCTGCTTCTTGGTAGCCGCCTTCAGACCCTGCCACGGGAGGCTGCCGCGCAGGAAGTACATCATCACGTAGCCGACCGACTCCTGCAAGGGGGACGACGGTTCGTAAGCGGGCAAGCGATACAAGGCAATCAGATGGTGCGCAGGGCATGCGGGGCTGGGACGATTACGCGAACACACCAGGTCGTCACGACGCGACTGCTCAATGCCCAGATGTGTGTTGATGCTGGCGTAGCGTGCAGTACCGGTGAGGTTCTTGTTCTCACGGTACGGGATGTGCTGGTGCGTCTTCGGGTCGCGGTACTTCTTCGCCAGACCGAAGTCGATGATGTAGACCTGGTTAGCCTTCCGCGACACGCCCATAAGGAAGTTGTCCGGCTGCGAGACAGAGAATGTCAGAAGGTAGCGAGCGGAGAAAGCGGAGCAAGGCGCCTAAGCAGCTCTACGAGCCACTCGCTTCCCAACAGCGGGGCGGGCCAGGGCGATGAAGGCGGGGCAAACCTTGATATCCCTGTGAATGAAGCTCTTAGAGTGCACATACTCGACGCGGCTGATCTGCGCCCCAGCGGTCAACGGGATGCAACCGCCGAACCCACCTGGACCCCATGCACCATCTGATCCGCAAGCATGAGCACAGTCTTCAGAGAGAACTTCCGCGAGCAGAAGTTGAAGAGGTCCTCCAGGCTGGGCCCCAGAAGGTCCATGACCTGCGCAGGGGAAACCCTCATGTGAGGGCTCCGAGGATGCGACAGGAGGGTCCTCTGGCACCATCACATTGTAGTCGCCCTCAACCCCGAACCAGCGGACATTGGGGATGCCGACTGTGAGCGCGGAACGCCACAGCAACACGATCAGCCTAAAAATAAGGCGGGAAGGCAAACGGCGCGCTGACCAGCGCCTCCGAGGATCTTATACAACTTAGACTCATACAGCAGCTGCGGGTGCTTGGTCTTGACAGGTTCCTGCGGGTGGCAAACGAGCATCGGTGAGAGGGTGCTCCCCCACGGGTCAAAGAGCTCACAAGCTTGATGGCCACTTCCTCGCCAGTTTCAGTGTTGGTGCCAAGATAACTGCGGGACGGTGATCAGCTCAAGGGATGTGCGGCGAGAGGGAGGCTCACATGTCTCCGAAAGAGCCAGAGCCGATCTTGCGGCCGAGGCGGTACTTAGAGCCGACACGCAGCTCCATCGTGGCGCCCCTGTGGTCCCGCTGGCCGCAGAGGCAAAAGAGCTGTGCCCTTGTACCCTTGTACCCCGTCCAAGTTCACCCCCCCCAAGTGTTGGGATTGTCGCGCGCCAAGGCCCGCGGCCAGCACTCCCTGGCCGTTTTCGGGGCGCTCGCCTCGTTCCAGCGGCCCTGGCCCCCGCACCGCCCGACGTACGCGAGCCGCTTCGGCCTTCTGTACCTGGCTACCATGGGCGGAGACGAGGAGGACTACGTCGAGCTGACTCTTGTGGAATGCGATCTCCAGGATGACTACTTTGGTGCGCCCCCCCGCTGCAGATCGGAGCGTTATCCGCCGTTCACACGGCGTTGATTCGTGGCATGCGCAGACGTCGGCCTCGTGCGCGACTCTGTTGCGGGCGTCGTTCATGTGGATAGTTCCTCCAACGAGCCGCGCGCCCCAACGCCGCCCACGCCTGCCGAAAGCGAGGAGCCGAAGGGGCCGGCACCACCGCCGGCGGCTGGCGCAGCGCCGGCGGCCGTCGAGGCACCTGCGACATTGCCAGAGCAGAATACACGTGGCATTGCTCGCAAGAAGGAGGAGCGGGACCTCTCAGCACCTGTCCGCCGCCTTGCCACCCGTCGCGCCTCCAACGCATGTCTGAAAGGTTACTTCCTGGCCGTTTCGACCTGCGGGGCGCTGCTCTGCATGTACGTGATATCATCCTGTCTATCGCATATTTCATTCCTCTCACCAGGATCGCAGCACGAGCGGTGTGTTCCTCCACCACGTTCTCCCCTCGCAGCGGGCCGATTCGGAGCTGCTGAGCACTCGTTCGGCCCTGGAGAGCGAGCGGGCCAAGATTCAGATTCTTTCCGATGGTATGCGCGCTTGGGTTCCGTCTCAGCACGCCAGATCCGCGCGCACCGGCGCTAACCGCGCGTGCAGATTTGTTCGCGGCCAACCTGCGTATCGAGGACCTTGAAAAACGACTAAATCTCGCTCATTTCGGAATCAGCAACCGCGAGGCGACCATCAAAGAGGTGACGGAGGACTTCACCGCGAAACTGAGCGAGCGCGAAGCGATGATTAATGTCATCACGGACGACTTCGCTGCGAGGCTGAACGAGCGCGAGGCAGAGGTGCGCATGCGCGCATCGCCCCCGGTTTCTTTTCGCCATCGTGCGCGTAGCTGACCTTCCAGCAGCTGAAGGAGGCGCGCGAGCAGCTGGAGGCGATGCGTGAGGAGGCCGCCGCGCGCCCCGCGAGCTGCTTCGCCGCCGCGGATGCGCACGGCGAGCCCGAGGAGGAGCGCTCGAGCGCGTACTCGTTCAACTTCGGCGCGCGCGCCAAGTCCGACCCCAAGGAGCACCGCGGGGACGAGGCGCCCAAGGCGCGGGGCAAGAAGGAGAAGCAGAAGGAGAAGGACAAGGAAAAGGCGCGAAAGGAGGAGAAGAAGCACGAAAAGAAAGGCAAGGACAAGGCGGGCAAGGGCGCGTCGTCCTCGTCGTCCTCGTCGTCCTCGCCCTCGTCCTCCTCCTCGTGGTTCTCGAAGGCGGAGTCCGGGGCGGGCCCGCGCCGCGAGCCCAAGGCGGAGAAGCGCGGGGAGGAGCACGGTCGCGACTCGCGCACCTCGGAAGAGGCGGGGGACCGCGCCGAGCGCCTCCGGGCGCGCTTCGGCAAGCTGGTGCGCCCCCGCCCGCTTCCGCGAAGCTCGAGCGCCCCGCCCCGCCCTGTCCCGCGCTGACGGATCCGCCCGTGCGCACGCGGCAGTTCGAGAAGGCGAACGAGTGGGCGGCGAACGCGTCGCGGAGCCCCGCGGCGGAGCGCCTGCGCCGCGCCGTGGCAGACGCCGACGCGTGGGCCTCGCGCGCCTTCGAGGCGACCGGTCCGGGCCCGCCCAGACCCTGCTTGATTACATAGGCCCCCGACGCGGCCCGCCTGACGGGCCCCACGCACAGGCCAGAAGCTCGCTGAGGTGGCGAACGACATCCGCGAGAGGGCGGACGGGCTCGGCGCCCACTTCGCCCGCAGCTGCGAGGCCGACAGCGCCAGCGGTGAGCGGCCGCGACCCCGGCCGACCCTGCCCCCGGATCCATTGAGCGATTGCGCCCTGGAGCCTTCTGATCCGCCCCGCAGGCAAGCTCGGAAAGGCGGCCTGCGATTTCTTCGACTGGATGCGGGAGGGCCCGGGGGCGCACCCCCGGATGGGCCGCGCCGCCGGCGCCGCCGGCGCCGCCTAAGCGGGCCTCGCCTCGCCTACCCTGCCTCGGTCTTTCCCGCACCGGTACCCCCGTGACGTTCTTTCCTGTACATGTATATACGTACCTTACGCTTCGGTTTCGAGTTTTCGCTTTCACTTCTCGTCCTCGCTTTCCTGTAATTGTCCGCCGCGCGCCCTCCGGGTGCCTCATGTACCCGGGCCCGCCTGTAAATCTGTTCCTCGGAGGCCGCGGCCTGATTCTTGAGCCACTAGTACTGGGACATGGGTAGATATAGCTATAAGTAGTGCAGTTTCTGTTAAGCCTTAGGTAGGGCGATATCGATGCGCAGCGCAGGACCTCGGGAAATGTCTGCCCGTTGTCATGCATGCCCCTGTAAAGCTATAGTGCGCTGTGCGAAATCGATTGTACAACGGTAGGCAACTGCAATTCAAATCAAAAACTGCCGCAGTGCAAGCCTTGAAGGAGCTTCGAGGCTCAGCGGCGCCGGCTTGAGGATCCGGAGCAGGGTGCACGTGGCCATATGCATATGCATGGCCATGGTGCCGGCATGCGCAGGCCCGCCGCGACGGCACTGCGGCACTGCGGCAGACTCAAGACTCCGAGATCCTATGATCATGATCTACTGCCAGGCTGATAGCGCTAGCGTAGCTTCCATGGCCAAGGCGCCGGCTCAGCTAAAACAAAGAGCCGCTGCATGCCATGATGAGCCGCGGCGCTGGCCCGGGGAGGCCAGGCCCTGAGGGGGGGGGGGGGTGGGGGGTGGGGGGTGGGGAGGTGACTGCATCGTGGCGCATTCGAAGCGCCTCGAAGACAATGGCAGCAGCAGCACTGCGGCAGCAGTGTTGTGCATACGCTCTGATCATGACGCTCCGCATTCGATTCCACTACACGCACGCACTCGCGAGCACCTAACTGTGTACATCGACGACCGTAATTGAAACGCTGCATGGAGAATGATACAAGGCGCGCGGGGCGCCAAATACCTAAGCTGCCCTTCCCGCTACCCCGCCCCGAGCTAGCCCCAGAGTCACATAGCAAAACCGCGCGATGAAAGGGATATGGAAAGGGCCCCTCCCGCCCCGGCTAGGCTAGTTGGGGCTGGTCGGCTCGGAGGGGGGCACGGAGGGGGCGGTCTGGGGCGCGGAGGGGGCGGTGGGAGGGGGGGAGGCGGGGGAGAGGGGCGCCTCGTCCTCCGAGCCGCCGCCGGAGGAGGGGTCGGGGTCCGAGTCGGCGGGCCCGCAGGCGAGGGCGGCGAGGGGCCCGTCCGCCGGCGCCCGCTTGAAGCTGTTGCGGAGGCGGGCGAAGAGGGAGGTGACGGGGTCGGCCTTGGCGGGGGAGGCCGGCTCGCTGGCGGGGCCCGGGGCGGGGGAGCGGCGGCTGCGGCGGCCCCCGACGAAGTCCCGCGAGGAGACGACGTCGGCGTCGAGCTTCGAGATGAGCTCCCGGAGGGCCGACTTCACGGGGCTGGGGCGGCCCTTCGCCGCCTCGGGGGTCGGGCCCCGCGACCCGCCCGCCCCGCCCTCCTCGCCCGAGGCCGCGGTGCCGGCGCCGGCGCCGGCGGCGTTGGCCATGCCCTCGGAGACGGACATGGCGCGGGGCCGGGCCCTGATCGGCCCGACCAGGACGGGGACCTTGTTCCGCAGGGTGACGCGGAGCTCGCAGGGCACGCGCTGCAGCCACGGCTCCCCGTCCGTCTGCATCGGCAGCGCCTGCTCCCCCGACACCTTGATCCGGATCTCCTTGCCCTGGCCCAGCCGCAGCGGCGCCCGGATCCGCGCGTGCGAGAGCGCCTGCGCGGCGAAGGAAGCGAAGCGGTCAGTCCCCGGAGGCGGGGCCACGGGAAGAGGAAGAAGAAGAAGAAGAAAGGGAAGGGGCGGACGAGGTGGAGGGGGCCCTCGAGCGCGACGACCTCGAGGAGGCCATCGCCAAAGTCCTGCGGCTGCGAGCACGCCGAGTCGGACGCAAGGGCGCGCGGCGTGGCGGGGGGCGGGGCGGGGCGCCCCGCGCACCTTCTCGCGGTCGCGCCAGAGGGTGAGGCCGTCGGCGTAGGAGTCGATGTTGGAGAGGATGAGCATGCCCATCGGCTGCGGCAGCCGCACGGGCTTCCCGTCGATGCTCACCGCCAGCACCTTGCTGAAGTCGAACTTCTCGAAGACGCCCTTCACCCCCTCCATAACGTACCTGAGAAGGAAAGGTTGTTGAAGAAGAGAGAGGGCCGGGGGCGGGGCGGGAGGGGCGGGGCGGACCAGGCCTTGGTGATGGAGCGGTGGGGGAAAAGGCGCGGCGCCTCTTCCCGCAGCGTGTTTATGTCCAGCGTCAGCTTCGCGTCGTGCCCTGCGGGGAACCGCCGCCTCGGGAAAAGGAAGGGAGGGAGGGAGGAAAGGAGGGGCGGGGCCCACCGATGCTGAAGCAGTTGGTGAAGACCTCGCGCGCGCTGGGGAGGGGGTGCGACTCCGCCCCCGGCGGCCCCGGGGCGTTCCCCTCCTCGAAGATATCCACCTGCCACCTGCGCGTCGCGTCGGCGTCGGCGGCCGCGGCGGGGCCGCCGGGGAGGGCGGGGCCAGCACCTGTCCAGCGTGCCGATCTCTGCGACCTCGATCTTGGGGAGCAGGCTGAGAAGGTCGCCCGGCGTGGCCGCGTGGCCCCAGCCCAGAGACCGCGCGAGGTCGTTGCCCGTGCCGAAGGGCAGCGGCATGATCTGCACGGCACGCGTCGGCCGGCGGGCCCGTGGGGCGGCGCGGCCGCGCGCACGTGGTGAGCCACGCCGAGCTCGTCCATGGTGGAGAGCGCCCAGTTCATGCTCCCGTCCCCGCCCACGACCATCAGGCGCGTCTTCTCGCTGACCGGCAACCTTTTCAACCTGCGCAACCGTTGTTTAGCTAAGGTGCTAGGGGATTCCCCTCGGCGGATAGCGCTCGCGCCGCACCTTTGGGCCTTCACGGACACCTCCGCAAGCTTGCCGTCGACGCAGGAGCGCGAACGGCCGACCTCCTCCTTCGGGGCTTTGGACGCATAGGGTGTTCCCGACGCGCTGCGGGAGCCTTGTTTCGCCGAACGAACGCGCGGCTGATTCTGCTCTCCCGTAGGCGATTCCCTCGTCTCGGAGGGGACCACGGCCTGACTGGGGAAGTGGCTCCCCTGAGTCCCCTCGTCTGGAGGCGTTGGAAGGTGCACGACGCCCGGAGTGCCGTCAGGGAGGCTCTCGTAGATCAGGTCAAAGCCAGAGGACCCCATGAGGTAGATCTGGTGCGCAGTATTATGACGAGCCGTCCCACTCCGGCAAAGCTCGAAGTGGTGCCAACCTGTTTCACGGCCTTGTAGCGCTTCATGATCTCCACGGCTTCATTCTCATTCCGAGACCCACTCTTTAGATTGACGAGGGCGATAAGCCGCACTTCGCCCGCGTCCCCGGCGTCTGTGACCCTGTTGGCTCTGGCTCCGCAGCGCGTGGGGGGGCAGATGCGCACCGGCGATCGACATATCTGCAGCCACGGACTTCCTGAGCAGCTCTAGGCTCGGAACGCGGCGGGCGGGTGGGCTGCAGGTCGCGGGCGCTCCGGCCGTGCTTCGGGCGCCGACGCTGCCGAAGCCGAAATCTTTATCAAGTGCTGGCCGAAGCTCGCCCTCCAACATAACGAGCCGAGGCCCGAAGGGAGCAACCGGCGAGCTGTTTCGGCGAGGGGGTACAAGGCGAACACCGCTTGAGCCGGCTCTCTTGCTCTGTTTGGAAGTCTTGCTAAGTCTGGGTGTACCTATCTGCCTGAGATCTGCTGAAACTGAGCAAGCAGTCCCGGCCGAGGCCGGCGCGGCATCAGACGAAGCAGTTCTCCGGGCTTGGCGACGAGCGCTTTTCCGGCCTCTCTGGCACCGGCCCCGCGCCGCCTCCTGTGGCCCCCGTAGCCGGAGCCCGGCCGCCGCTCAGCTGCCGGAGGCCAGGCGCGGCCGTGGACTCGTCCCAGCGATGTCGAAAACTTCAGCACGGCTCGCGCAGCTCACCGTTGTCGCGCTGCTGCTGGCCGCCCTGCTTCCCGCCGCCCACGGCCAAGGCGATCAGATCTCCACGAGTGAGCAAACCTCCGACGTCCGCATCAGCCGCGGTGGATTCAAGTACGTCCGGCCGATCTGCCGCCCTGTCGGTGCGTCGCTTCCGAGTGGGCCCCGCCGGGCCGATCCTCTGCGGCGCGCGCCGACGCGGTTTCCGACACGGCCGGCGCCCGCCGCCCCTGCGCAGACTCGGACACGCAGGCGACGTTTTACTGCAAACTCTTCTGGCAGGTGATCTTCGCCCAGTCGAACAGCGCCGGCGCAAGCGCCCTGCGCCTCTCTGCATTCGGCACCGCCTCCGTCGAGCTCGTGGGCGGCGTCCTCGCCCCGAAGGCCGGCGCCGTGCCCGTTGACTCCTGGACCTCCTCCTTCAACCCCGAGTGGAACTCCGGCGTGCGCTCTACCCCCCCTTCCCTTCCTCCCCCGCCCCCCTGTCCTCCCTCCCTTTCGACCCACCTTTCCCTCCCCCTTTCGTTGTACCCCCTTTCCCTTCCCCCCCTTTTTCAGACGATGGGACCGATGGCCCGCGCAGAAAGGGGTGCCGGCGGAGCGCACCATCCGGGCCGCTGTCCCCGCGGGGACCTTCCCGAAGCTGGACACCCCGTTCCACCTCTTCGCGAAGGTGGACGCCGGCACGTCCGACGCCGAGCTGCCCGTGAGCATCTGGATCGGAACCGTTGCCAAGGTCCGTTTTGAGCATCGCCCGGACTTGGGTTTCAGGCGGCCGCCGAGCTCTCTGCGCAGCACGCGTTCATGGGGCCGAGCGCCGGGGGCCTCCTCAAGCGCACCCTCTCGGCGGCGAGCAAGGCGCCGCAGTACCTGGACACGGTCTGCGGGCCCTCCGTGAGCTACGCCGGCGCCGTCGAGGCCTGCAACCGCGTCGAAGTGTGCGCCGGCCCAGTCCGAGGCGGAGCGGCGGGTGTCGGGGAGCGCTTGCGCCCGGATCTTACGCGGGCGCAGGAGCGTCAAGTTGGCGGGCGGGGCGCCGGCCCTGGGCGCCGGCGTGCAGCTGAAGGTGACGCTGTACCCCGACTCGGAGGTGGAGAGGAAGAACGGGACGGTCTCGCCCAAGCCGGGGGCGGAGGGCGGCTCGAAGACGGCGGCCGTGGGGGCGGACGGGAGCTGGCGGCAGTTCGCGGGGCAGTCCCTCCCCGGGGAGACGCCTGTCGGGGAGGACGCGACGGCCCCGGCGCCCCTCCACGCCTTCCTCGAGTACGTGGGCGACCTCCCCGCCGACGTACCCGTCGAGGTCCGCGTCGCGAGCATCGCCACGTACCCCACCGCCGGCCGCTTCGAGTCCACCGAGGTCCGCTCTCTCCCCGGACGCCTCGAAGGGCCCTGGGGGAGGGGCCTGAGGGGCGCCGCAGCTGGCCTTCGCGAGGCGCACGAACCCCACCGGGCGATCGTTCCCCCAGAACATCTCGGCAGGGGGGTACGGCGGCGTCCCGCCCTGGCTGGTCATCGTCCTTCTCTTCGTGGTGAGGGGGGTACCGTTGAGACTGAACCCGTACCCCTTTCGGCTCACGCTTGCGCCCGCAGCTGGTGTCGGCTCTGACGGCGATCGCCGTCGCTATCATTTACTGCTGCAAGGCCCGCAGGCGGCGCGAGCGCCTCGAGAAGGGCGGCGCGGCGGAGTCGTTCGGGGGGTACGGCGACGAGGAGGGGTACGGGCGCGGCGGCGGGTACGGCGGGGGCGAGGCCGTTGGGGGCCACAGGGCGGAGCTGAGGAGCCAGCACGCGCCGCGCGCGGCGGCCCCCGGCGCCCCAGAATACGTCTACACGGCATGACCACCTCCAGCTATGTGCTTGCAGGACACTTTAAAAAAGAAAGGAAGCTTATATGCGAATTCGAAACAGGATCGAGCTCCAGATGCAGATCTAATATGTAGCAGATACGTATATGGGAGAAAGAGAGGGGCCGCCGGGGGGCCTAGGCGACGTAGCTGCTCGAGTAGCCGCCCGGGTAGGAGCGGAGGCTCTGCTGCATCCGCTGCTGCCGCTTGCGGACGACGAGGCGGAACACGAAGATCGCCGCCAGCACGCAGACCACCGCTGCGCCCGAAACGCGTCGGGAGGGGGTGGGGGGTGTGGGGGGGGGGGGGGGGGAGGGGGGAAGCGAGCGGCGGGTGCGCTGCGCCACGAACCGACGAGGAGGACGACGACGAGGACGATGGCCCAGACCGGCATGCCCCACGCCTGGATCGAGCTCACTCAGAGGGGGCGACGGATAGAAGGGGGGTACGGCGATGGCTCGCCTTGGCGTCGACGAGGCCCTTGAGGGTGAAGCGGCGGAGGGGGTCGCTGGTCCTCGCGAGGGCGGCGCACGCGACGTCGAAGGGGGAGGAGGCGGGGGAGGAGCCGGTGGCGGAGACGGCGGCGGCGAAGGCGAGCGTCGTGTTGGGCGGCGCGTCGACGGCGAGCACGAGGTAGGGCGCCGTCAGGTTGGTCAGCGAGGTCACGGGGCCGGCCTGGCCGCCGGCCTGCCCGGGGCGCCCCTGCCCGAAGAGGAAGGAGGCGGGGGCGCCGGGCCCCGCGGGGGCGGCGAGGGCGCTCGAGGCCTCCGCGCCCTCCTTGGGCTTCCCGTAGGGCCCCATCTGCGACGCCCCGTACAGCAGCGCGCGGACGGTGTACGTCGCGTTCGCCCCCGGCAGCTCCACCGTCCTGCGGGGGCGGGGGGCGCGGCGTGGGTTCGAGGGGGCCGCGCGCGCGGGAGGACGACCGCGACGCACGCCCGGACGCTGTTGCAGACCTCCGGCCGATCCTGCTCCGCCAGCAGACCGTAGCACGCGCGCAACTGCCGGGGGGCGGGGGGTACCGCATCAGCGGCCAGAAGGCAGAGGGGAAGTATTCACGTGCCAGGAAGGCTTGCGAGGGGGTAGTGAGGGACGAGGTGATGGTCTTCGAGGCTGTGCCCGCAAGCTGCCGGGAAGGGAGGGGTAAGCATGCATGCGTCAGCGAGGGGGTGCAAGATCAGCGGAGAGCTAAAAGCGTACCCGGAGGACGTAGGCGAGCCAGAAGCTGACGGAGATCGCCGCGTCCGAGCTCGAGGCGGACGAGTCCACCTGCGGGGGGTACAAATGAGATAAACAGGGGGAGATCGAGCGGGGGAGGGGTACCTTAGAGAAGAGATGGTAGGGGGCGTCGATGGTACCCAGGGTGGACTTTGGAACCAGGAGCTGATAGGTCTTGTCCGCCGGGATCCCTTTCTGCTCGGGCGGCGGCCGCTCAGGGCCGGCGGGGCGGGGTAGGTGGGGCGGGCGGGGTCCTACCCCGCTGTTCCAGTTGGCGTCCCAGGCGGCGCTCCACGCGTCCTCGTAGGAAGCGCCGGGCTTCACGCCGAGGACGGCGCCCGTCCCGTTCGCGCGCTGCACGGCCGACTCCGTGTAGACCTCGAGCCGCAGGGCTTGGACGCCGGAACGTCCAGGCTCGTCCCACAGAATCGTCCAGAACGCCTTGCAGACCGTCGCCTGCAGCGTTGTCACTGCTCCGGATGGCGATGAGAACGCTGCGCGGTCCGGACGCGGGACGGGGTTAGCTGGGGACGAACTGGCGGCAGCGGCGAGTGGCGGAAGCGGCGAATTGACGCACGCGTGCTCGGCGGCGCGCAGATCGGCCCAATGTAAACGAGATCTCGATTTAACGAGACCGTAACGCCGTTCGAGTCCGGCGTCGGAGCGTGGACGAAGCCCTCGTACTCGTAAGCCGCCGAAGCCAGCGCGATACCGAGCACGAAGAGATAGGTGAAGCTGGCGGCTCTGCATGTGCACGCCATCGCGGCGGCCGGTAGCGCGGTCGGAGGACGCTCGGCGCTGCCTCCGAGGAAGTACCTAGTGCCTGGCGGCTGCTACAAGTCGTTGGGCGGATAGCTAGCTTGCGGAGCCGATTCGTGGTTGAACGGAGCGTGCGTCGACGTCCGGGATCCGTTTCGACCAGGAGAGAGCCAACCCTTGCGACGCGTACCCCCGAGAGCACCTTCCCCCGGTCCTTCCGGTCCTTCCCGCTTCAGTCAGCCGCGCGTACGACAGCTCAGAGTGGAGTTTGACCTCTCGGCAAAGCAAAAATGCCGCGCGGGGGGCTCGAGCGCTCGCCGAGCTTCCGCGTGGCGCTCTCCGGTGGCGCGTCCTCGGCCAACCCAATCTTCCACGAGCTGTATGAGGGTGCCCTCGACGGCACCGATGTCTTGCAATCGAAGCGCGCCGAGGGGCTCGTCCCCGCCACGTACTTCGCCGCGTCCCTCGCCGAGTTCGAGTTTCAGCTCAAGTCCTACCTCGAGTCGCGCGGCGTCCCCGCCGGCACCAAGGCCGTCCTCCTCGTCGACGGGACGCCCAAGCGTCTCGCCGGCTCCGCTCAGGCGGCCGAGGACTTCGTCAGGGACGCCCTCGCGGCCGCCGGACTCGCCCCCGCGCCGGCGGCCGTCGACGTGCCGCAGCTCGCCGGGGCCGGGGCCGATGGCGCGCCCTTCCACGCGGACGTCTCCGCCGCGAGGGCGCTCGAGCCGATCTTCCGCGACGGCGGCGGCGACGCGGTGTTCGTCGCCGTGGCGCGCCGCGCCGTCGTGGACGTCGTGAAGGCCGCTGCGGCGGCGGCGCGCTTCGAGGGCCATCTCCTCGCCGTGCCGCCGGCGCTCTCGGGCTCCGCCTACACGAGCGCCTTCTCCTCGCTCGAGGAGGGCGGCGTCCCGAAGACGTCGCGCACGCGCGCCCCCTCCGCCACCCTCTGGCTCGCCCCCCTCCTCTCCCTCGCCCCGCTCCGCCTCGCCCGTCAGGGGTCCGTCGGCGCGCGCGCCCGCGCGTTGAGGAAAGTTCGCCCCTTACCCCCCCGCAGATTCGCGGTGGCGAGCGCGTTCGCGCTGGCGGGGGCCGACTGGTACCTCGGCTTCAAGCTGCACGTCGTGGAGGGGTACAACGAGGCCGTCCACCGGCTCATGGCCCCCGCGCTCGCCGCCCTCCGCGCCCGCGCCGCGGAGCTCGGCGCGGCGAGGGAGGGCGAGCCCCTGCCGGCGGGCGTCGCTGCGGCCCTCGCCGCCGCGCTGTCCATGGCGGGGGTGGCCTGCAACGTCGCCTCGACGACCACCCCCGGCAGCGGCTTCGAGCACGCCGCCGCGCACGCGCTCTCCTTCCTCCGCACTGCCTCGGGCAGGGCGCCCCCGCCCCACGGCGAGGCCGTCGCCGTCTGCACCGTCGCCGCCGCCCGCGCCCTCGACTTCCTTCTGGACCTGCCCGGATTCGACCCCGCGCGCTTCCGCTCCCTCGACCGCGAGGCGCGCCCTGTACCCCCGCGCGGTCCCCCCACCCCCGCCGTCATCCCTTTACCCCCACGCAGGACACGGCGCGGGCTGTGCTGGCGGCGCTGCAGGCGGGGCCGTACGGGGCGGCGGGGGGCGAGCCTCTCCGCGCCGCCGTCGAGGGCGCCGCGGCGTACCACGGTGCCCCCCGCCCGGGCCGTCCGCCCCCGTCCTCCGTCCCACGCGGCGCATGCGCAGCGTCGCAGGCGTGGCGGAAGGAGCGGAAGTGGCGGGAGATGCGGCTGGAGGACTTCGTCGGGTTCGCGCGCGAGTGGGGCCCCACCCGCCGCCGCCTCCGCGAGGCCGCCCCCGCGCCCCGGAGCTCGCCGCCGCCCTCGCCGCCGCCGGCCTCCCCACGGGCCCCGGCGCCTCCCTGGGCGAGGACGAGCTCGCGTGGGCCCTCCGCTTCGCGCCCTTTGCGCGGCACCGCTTCAACACGGGCAACCTGCTCCGCTGGCTCGGCCACGACCCCGTCGCCGCCTGCGGGCTATCCCAGGCCGCAGCCGCCGGCGCCGCCCCGCCGGGCCCGCCGCTCTCGCTCTCCATCGCCGCCGCCGTGCCCTCCGTGCGGCTGCCGGCCCCCGCGGAGGAGGGCGCCGCCGCCTCCCCCTCGCCCCACTTCCGCCTCTTCTACCAGGCACTCGCCTACGAGGGCCCGCCCTGCCCCCCTCCAGGCTCCAGCTTCCCCCCCCGCTTTTCTGATCTGGTACCCCCCAGACGTGCTGGGGGAGCGCTTCGCGCGGCTGATCCCCGCCCAGTACTACGCGGACAGCCTCGAGTGCGCGTACCTCACCCCTGCGTCCCCCGCCATGCAGTACCCCCTGAACTCCCCCCTGCGCAGAGAGTTCGCGGCCCAGGTGCCCCGCCCACGCCGAGCGGCGCTGCAGCGTGCAAGGCTAGCGATGGGGGGACAGAGAAGGATTGCGGGGGGGACGGCCGCAGTCAGCTAGAGTGGCCCCTCACCACCCCCGCCCGTCTCACCCTGGCGCCCCGCCAGGTGCGCACCTACGCCGAGCGGCGCGGCTGGGCGGGGCGCCGCTTCGTCATCCTCACCGACGGCATCCGCAAGAAGGTGTCCGCGCCCCCCTGCGCCTCGCTCTCCTCGCTCTCTCACCGCTCCCCTCCTGCCTCCCCTCGCAGGTGGCTGGGAGCGAGGCGGCGGCGGACGACGCGGTGATGGGGGCGCTCCGCGCCGCCGGCCTCGACGCCGCTCTCGTGCGAACGTTCCCTGCGCCCAGGAGCCCCTCCCCAGATCTAGAGCTTATAACTAGGCTACCAGCACAGATTAGCTTTGATTGCCCCTCTCCTTTCATTTCCTCCCCGTAACCCATCGCCCCTCCTCCCCCCCGCAGGAGGACGTGTGCGGGGTGTGCGGTGTGACGGCGGCCACTCTTGCGGCCTCCGCGGAGCACCTCCCGAAGCTGCAGGCCCTCGTCGCCCGCGAGCGCGCCTCCGTCCTCCTCTGCTTCTCCAAGGCCCGCCCCGCCCCCCTTGCAGGCCGAAGCCGTCCCTAAATTAAACCCGACGGATTCGAACCCAGGGCGCCGTCTGCGACCTGATGAAGCACGCCGTCCTCCAGTCCAAGGTACCCCTCTGCGAGCCGCCGCCCCCTCGCCTCTCTGACCGGCCGCAGCTCGACGTACCCCTCCTCGTCGTGCCCCCCGCCCTCGTGCGCCGTCCCCACTGTACCGTCGCTCTTCTTTCGTCTTCTTCCCCAACTTTGTAGTACAGACAGTGACGGCCTTTACGTCCGCTTTTGCCGTGATCGATTTCTCCGGCGCCAAGGCGTGTACCACCCCTCCCGCCCGGGGAGGGTACGGTTGTGCGCCGTATTCCCGCCTGAGCGCGGCCCGGTACCCCCGCAGCGCACTCTCATGTCCCTCGCCCCCACCGCCACCTTCTGGCTCGCCCCCGTCCTCCGCGTACGCTGTACCCCGAAATCTGCAGTACCCCTTCATGACGGTGCCTCTCGCCGCGATTCAGATGGCCCCCGCCTTCGTCAACCGCGCCGGCTTCGGCGACCTGCTCGCCGGCCTCCTCGCCAATGGGGTAACCCCCTCGTTTCTGCCGGTACCCCCTTTGCTGACAGATCCCGGTCGCCGGCAGGACTGGTACCTCGGCTTCAAGATGCAGGCGCGGCCTTTTCTCTTCAGCTACCCCCGCCGGACCGCCCGCTCACGGGTACACCGCCCCGCAGATGTTCGACGAGTACCACGAGCTGGCGTACCGGCTGATGCGCCCGTTTGTCTCGGAGATGCGGGCGGCGGCGCCGGGATTCGGGGGGGAGGGGGCGCTGCCGCCCGACGTGTGCGCCTCGACCTCGGCGGCGCTCGCGATGTCGGGGGTCGTGATGTCGCTCGCCTCGGCGACGACGCCCCTCTCGGGCTTCGAGCACGTCGTCTCCCACGCCCTCGACTTCCTCCGCCTCACCTCCCGCACCCCGCCGGCCCTCCACGGCGCCCAGGTCGCCATGGCCTGCCTCGCCTCGGCGCGCGCCTTCGACGCCCTCCTCGCCCTCGAGGACCCCGCCGCCCTCGAGCCCCCCGGCGGGCCCGCCCCGGCCCCGGCCTCGGAGGAGGCGGCGCGGGCGCGGGTCGAGGCGCTCCTCTCCGCCGCGCCGTTCTTCGGGGGCGCGACGGCCGCGCAGGCCCGGCCCCTCGACGACTCCGCCTGCGCCGAGGCGCCCCCTCTCCCACCTGCATCCCCTCGCTCTCTCACGCCCCTCGAAGGTGGCGGAGAGCGCGGGCCACTTCGCGAAGGAGCACGCGCGCAAGGCCGCCCGCTGGAACGCCTTCCGATCGTGCGGGCCGCGGGCGCCCGCATCGATACCAGAGAAGGCGCGGGCTGACGAGGCGCCGTCGGCAGGGGCCGGGCGTGGGAGGAGCTGCGGGCGAGCTGGCCCCACATCCGCGAGCGCCTCGCCGGCATGACCGCGCGCGCCCCCGAGGCGCGCCGTGTACCCCGCCCCGTAACTCGCGCTTCCTGGTCGCAATTTGATCCGCGGGCGAAGGTGGAGTCACTGCTAAAGGCGGCGGGCCTACCCCTCGGCCCCGACGCCCTCCGCCCCGCCTTCTCCACCGACCAGTACGGTGCGGCACGGCACCCCCAAGCGTGATCCGGTTGCCCCCCTCCGGGTTTAATGTGATCGCGGGGGCCAGTCTGGGCGGCGCGGTTCGCGCCGTACATCCGGCACCGCTTCTCCATCGGGGACCTGCTGCTGTGGGCCGCCCGCGACCCCGCGTCCACCACCGCCCTCCTCTAGGCTTCCACGCAAGTCGCGTGCGCTCCGTAAGAATCGGTAAAGCAATGCTAAGGCACAGGCCAGAGCCTGAGAGCGAGCTAAGTGGCCTCCTCCTCCGCCCCGTCCCCAGCTTCCGCCCCCCCGCCGCCCTCGCCGCCCTCGCCGTCCTCCTCCGCGGCCGCCGGAGCCGACGCCGGAGCCGACGCGTCGTCCGCGGCGGGCGCCGCCGCCGACTCTCCCTCGCCCCCGGCCGCCTCCGCCTCCGCCCCCGGCTCGGGCTCCGGGTGTGTCGCCTCCTCCGCCCCCGCGGGGGAGGCCGAGGCCCCCTCCGGCGGGGCCGGCGCCGCGTGCTCCTCCTCGGGGGCCGGCGGGGGCGGGGGCGGGGGCCGGGGCTTGGGGGCCGGCTTGACGAGGACGGCCTCCCCCGACGCGATGGAGCGCACCAGGCGCCTGCCCCCGCGTCAGCCGGAGAAGAAGAAGAAGGAAGAAGCCTCGGGATGCCCAGGCTTGGGTGGCCAAGGCGGCTTAGGCGCGGCGGCCTTAGGACAAGAAGCTCTAGCTCTAGAAAGCCTCGGAGCTGCGGGACTTCGAGCACGGGCGGGCGGGGGCACCGGTAGTCGACGAGGGCGTCGTCGGAGGCCACGCCGGCGCTCTGCAGCAGGTTGTCCACCTGCGGGGGCGTCGGCGGGGGCCCCGGCTGGAGCCGAAAGCGAGGCGCAGGGCAGCAAAGCGCAGGCGTAGGGGAGGAGCGGTCGGCGGCCAAGGCCAGGCGTGGCGTGTGCCGGAGCGGGGCCGGCGGGGGAGGGCCTTAGGCTGGGGCGCGGCCAAGGCGAAGTGGACTTAGGCTGGGGCGCGGCCAAGGCGAAGTCTGAAGCGGAGCGTGGCCCGAAGCGAAGGGTGGCGTATGGCAGGCAGAGCTCAGCCTAGAGTCGAGTCGGAGCGCAGGGCAAGGCCCAGGCTGGAGCAGAGCCTAGGAGAGCGCGTGCGGGCGAGCCTCGCTGTGGGAGAGCATGTTGGCCAGCTCCGTCAGCGCCCGCCGCAGCTCCCCCGCCGCGATCAGGCCCGTCTGAGAGAGCGCGCGCGCCGCGCGGCGCGTCAGGGGGAGAAGAGAGGCAGGAAGAGAGAGAGGAGTTTAAAGCGGCGGCGCACGCGGTCCGTGTCGAAGACCTTGAAGGCGTTGCAGACCTGGTCCAGCTCGGCCTCCGTGACTTGGTGCTCCATCAGCGCCCGGAACTGCGCCCGACGAGTTCGCAGCTGGCGAGTCAGCGGCGCGCGCTGGCGGGCGGTGGGCCAAGAGGGAAGGGCGCGCCTCGTCCATCTCGATGCCGCCGCTTCGGTTCGTGTCGGCGCTCGCGACGAGGGCCAGCAGCTGATCGGCAGAGTCGGCGCTGGCCGGCAGGGCAGGCGGCCTGGGCAGGCGAGGCGGCCGCACCTCCTCATCGCGGGGTTCGATGTTCAGCGCCTGCATGACGAGGCGAAGGTCCCGCGCGCCGATGCTACCCGTGCCCCACTTGTCCAGCAGCTCGAACATCTTTTTTACGGGGTCATCTTTGGCCGGGTCCTTCGGCTTGTCCGGCTTCTGCGGGGGGTTCAGCACTCGGGCTTCTCAGGGCGATTGAAGGTGAGGCACCTTCTGCACTGGGTTGGGCGGAAAGTGCGCCCCTTGCGCCCGCTGCGCCGCCTGACCCTGCTTGGGCGGCATGCTATCTTAGCTATGGGTCCCGTGCGGCGCTCACGGACACGCTGTTGGTCGATGAAACGTGAATAGAGCTGTTTATGACGGATCTGAGCGATGGCGAACTTTGGGAGCTGATTTTCAAGCACAGCTCGTAGAGCGCAGCTTGTAGAGCGCCTCTATGAGCAGCTGGGTGGTCTGAGACGCCTCGGGGGGAGGACGGCCCTCTCCGCTGGGTCTGGATCGGGTTCGCGGCGCCGGCGAATGCAAATGAGACCTGGCCGGTTTCGAGCCGGTGTCGCTTTGGCGTAGGACCATGAATCCCCGCGAGCTCGATCCCCGGTGCAGCTACAGGTCGCACACGGCGCTTCGGTACGCTTGACTACGCGCTGAGCGCGCCAGGCACCAACTTTCGCGCAGCTGCAGCGTCGTGGACGGACAGGAGACGTGCAGCGAGCTGCTTCGAGTGCTCAGGCGATGCCCCGAGGACTCCGACTGGGTGCGAGGACATGATTAATCGCGCAATCGCGCCCGGGCGCGGCGCGCGGGGTTCCTGGCCCGTACCCAGGAACCGTCGCCGTGCCGAACACCATCCGGACTTCTGACCGCGTGCGCAATGCAGGTGGAGGTGAAGAGAGTCGAGAAAGGCGAAAATACGGAGTCTGAGTTGCGGTGCGCCCCGAAATCGACTGGCCTTCAGTAGGCCTGCAGCTGCAGTTTGATTCACTTCTCACCGAGCCAGTAGGAAGGCGTTCCATTCCGCAATGTTCCCGGATGAATCCCGAGGAGTTCGGGAGTCGTTCGACAACCTCGCCAAACTTCTCGGCCTGCCGCCGCTCCCGCTGCCACCAAGCTCCCCACCCGCGCCCGCGCCGAAGCTTCCGGAGGCCAACACGGCGCGAGAGAAGAAGGAGCAATCGTTCTTCGATCGAGCGCGCAACTACTGGGACAGCTTGGAGCCGAAGCCCCGCCGCACGGAAGGCGAGCGGCCCTGCGCATGCACCGCGCGCGTCCCGTGCAGCTACAGCTGACTCGGGCCACAGAGCAGCTGCACCAGGAGTGGCAGGAAGGCCTGAACGAAGTGCTGGGGGACGGGCAGCGGAAGCAGGAGGGCCGCGCCTTCGACAAGAAGGACTACACCGACACGTAGGAACCGCTGAGCCGTAGCGACTGATATGTAAGCTCGCTATCTATGCCTGAATCTAAATCCTACACCAGTAGCTAGGCCTGGAACTGTGTCGCCTGTCCTCGATTTTCTGCTTAGCTACCTCAGATGTACGCTATGTAATACGGTACTCTCTGTACTCTAGCTCTAGCTCTCTACATTCTGGGCGGGCCGCAGGGCGGTAAGCTATGCAACCCGCTTGACCTGCAGGGGTCCAGCTCCGGAGTGGGGCCCGGGCGGGTCGGCCTGCTCGGGCTCGCGATCGGGCGCTGCCCCGCTCTGTCCGCCTCCCCCGCCGCCCCGGCGCCGGGCCCTGCACGCGGGGCAGGAGCCGCCGTAGGAGGCCCGCCTGTTCGGCGTGTCCGCCCACCTGAGGGAAGCGCTCAGCTAGAGCGGCTCCGATCAAATTCGAACCCAGAAACTCGAAAGCGCACTCATGGCTGCAGGCGGAGCAGAGCCACCAGGCGAGCATGGTTGAGTTGGCGCGCACGTTCCCCGCCCGCGCGTCCCCGTTCCGCGTCGGGTGCCATTCCGCCGCCAGCTCCGGCCGTGCCGCCTGCAGCGAGTTCTCCAGGGAGGCCACGCCCCGCCCACCCTGCCGCCCGCGTCAGCCGCCGGCGCCTGGCGCGGATTTGGCGCGGGGGAGGGAGGGGAATGAAGGCACGTGGCTGGAGCAGTAAGGACACGACTGCGCGCGAGGCGGCGGGGCAGCCGGTTAGCACAGCGCAGCAACGACCGAAGCCGCGGCTGGCTAGTCGAAAAGCGCACGGGCTCCTTGGACGACGTGCGGTCGCAGATGCGGGCCTGCCACCTGCAGAGTGTGCGCGTTCAACGGTTAGTCTACCCAAAGGCTTGGTGACCCAAGCTAAGGGGAAAGGCCGCAGGCCACCGTACCTGTGGTTCAGCGCACACTTCCACCTGCGCAGGAGAAGGCCCATGATCAGCTGAAAGCACTGCGGCAAACCGTTGAGCGTGCGTGGCGCCAGCGAACGAACCACGCGCTGCGCCCGGAGCCGTACGAGTGGTCCTCGGGCCGCGTCTCGTTGAGCTCGGCGCACCACTGGGCGGCCAGGTCCGGCCGCACGACACTCAGCCGGCGCTCCGCAAAGGGGGCGTCCCTCGGCGGGTAGCCGGGCCGCGGGGTGCTGCACGGAACGCCAACGCGTCAGAGCCCGTCGGAACGAGGATCGGGAGAGCAGGAAGGGTCGGCTGTGCACTTGATCTTGGAGCGCTTGCACGAGGGGCACCCGAGCGCGCCCTTGGGCCGCGTCCTGTCACCCGGTCTCGCCATGTAGTGGAACTGGCAGCAGGAGCACTGAAAGAAGAAGATCTCTTTCGAGCCCGCGCAGACTTCGCCCGCGCGCACGCCGTTGAGGTCCGCCGCCGCGTCGAACTCGCGGGCCACACGCGGGTCGACCTCCTCCAGGGAGCGACCGGGGCGCGGCTTCCTTCGCCGCCGACGGCGCTGATACGTTTCCTCCCACGGCATCCTCAGCTGGCCGTCCGTACGCGCCTCGGGTGCCTCGAGCTCCCGCCTTCGGTCTGATTCTAGAGGCCCGCGCGCGGCGGCAAAGGGCGACGATGAGGCCGAAGACACTTCCTGATGTTTGATTCGGAGCTGCAGGCGGGCCGGAGAGCCTCTCGCGCGCGGCGCAAGCTCTATCAGCGCTGGAGCGCCAGCTCCGGCTGCACGGGCGGCTGCGGTGCGCGGCGGCCTGGGAGTAGAACCAGCTGACAAAGATAACAGCTCACAGCCGAAGCGAGGGCTCAGTTGTGCACGGCGCCGTCGAAGTTTGCATACACGCGTGCCACCGATCAAGCTCGTGCCTCGTGGCGGGGCGGTCCACGAAAGACGCCTGCAGGTCGAACCAGCGGGCAGGCCCGCTAAAAACCCCAGGCGCTGCATGCCTGGAGCTAACACGCGCGCTGGCCGCTGCTATGCAGGCGTACCCCAGTTCGCGGCGCTTTCGCTCCTTCTGGGTCTTCGGGCAGCTTTGTTTACGTAGCGACTTGCTGTGCAAGCTACGTTTGGATGAACTTTGCGAGCAGGCTAACAGCTGCCCGGCCGAAGGCAATGATCCCACCAGCTGGCCCTCCAAGCTCGATCGCGAAGTAAGCATATAGGTCCCGAAAATTTCGAGCAAATCATACCTTCTCGGCCTTTTGGCTAAGATCAAGTGTAGTATCTGTTCTTCAAGGAGTGATATCCTTGACGCTACCAATGGTAGCTCGATATCACGATAATTTCTCTGTGGCGGCGGGATCACCTGGGCTTGCTCAGGCCCTGCCAGGGTTGCTGCGGAATCGCACTGCCTCCGCGGCGGCCCACCCTTTCTTCTCATACAAACAAATGAAAAACGAATCCGAAATATAGCTGGAAAAAGCTTGGTCATGACGCGGGCGCAGTCCATGACGCGGGCGCAGTCCATGCGCATGCCTGTAGCTCCGAAAAACACGGGTTCGATTCCGAAAGAGTCATTTCTGCAATCGCTCGATCAGCTGCGACCCAGCCGGCAGCCCATTGAGCGGCGCACTCGCAGTCTCTTCATAGCTTTAGCTATCGTGTGCATCATCTTCGAGCTTCGTCGCCCCCCGCACTTTCTCTAGCGCAGCTCGGGACGGCAGCGGCTTTTTGCGTGCCAGGTGCGACGCAGCCCTCCGAAAAGTTTCGTTGTGGTCCCTGGAGCGACGTGAGTGGTAATGGCGCGCGCTGGTGGCCTGCCGCTGCGCGTTCCTGTGCAGGTCGCGCAGCGGCTCCCGGACCTTAGCTTTGTTGGACCGCGAGGGCAATAGAACACGTGCGCCACGTTGGAGCATTGCCGCAGAATGCTCTTCCATGTGTCCAGCGGGAGATCGGCCTTTGCTGGAGCCGGCACTCCATTGCCGGCCGCCGAGCGAAGGTGCGGCGGCCGCGCCCTGCGGGAGTCCTATCACGTGCGTCCTCCCTGCTGCCTCTCCGCTTTTTACAGCCACACTACGCTCCCGCGGGCTGGGTGGCAAGCGCGCCTCGCCGTAACCGAGACCAGGCTGCAGCTGGACTATAGCTACGGCCGAGCCAAGGTGCGGCGGGGCGGGCGCGGGGGCGCCGAGCGCGCTGCCGCGCGCTATAGACCGATGCTGTCTCCTTCGAAGCGGGCGCTGGCTGCCCGACGCGCCGCGGGCGGCGAGCGCGCCTCGCCGTAACAGAGACCAGCGGGACTACGGCCGAGCCAAGGTGCAGCGGCCGCCTCGCGATCGGCGAGCGTCTGTCTTTCAGGCCAAGGCCCTGCGCACGGCTGCTCCAAGGCCCCGCACCTCCGGATCCTACGTGTCGGCACCACAGTGCACTGCAGCTGCTCCCCCGTGCGGGTCCTGGATCGGAGTCCACTCCCGGAGTCCGAAGCCTCAGGCCTACAGCAGGTCTAGGCGGCTCCATAGTAACGAACACCTGGCCGCCAGGCTTTTCGGGATCCCCTAGCTCCCGAGGCCAGAACCCACTTGGGTCCCGTGGCCGGCCGCCGGCGCCGCCAGCTTGCCCTCCAAGCTCGATCGCGAAGTAAGCATATAGGTCCCGAAAATTTCGAGCAAATCATACCTTCTCGGCCTTTTGGCTAAGATCAAGTGTAGTATCTGTTCTTCAAGGAGTGATATCCTTGACGCTACCAATGGTAGCTCGATATCACGATAATTTCTCTGTGGCGGCGGGATCACCTGGGCTTGCTCAGGCCCTGCCAGGGTTGCTGCGGAATCGCACTGCCTCCGCGGCGGCCCACCCTTTCTTCTCATACAAACAAATGAAAAACGAATCCGAAATATGGCTGGAAAAAGCTTCGAGCTGGTCATGAGGCGTAGCCCGCGCGGCCTGGCCGCTGAGCCGTCCCATTGAAGCCGCTACGCATGCTAATGCAGCCGGCCTCGGCCTGAGAGTCGGCCCGCGGCTGCGGGTTACTGAAGGGGATCTGCGTCGAGCTCGAGCTCTGCGCCGGCGCTGCGGCGCCGCAGCTACTAGTAGGCTGCTGACTGCAGCCGCTAAGCATGCGGGCCCCGGGCCGTGCGCGAAGACCAAGGGCCCGGGGCGAGCAGCGTCGGGGGTAATGGCTCGCCCTGGTGGATTCTAGCTCTAGTGTAAAAACGAAGCACGCTATGCGAGAGATCTGGAGACAGGGCGCGGCTATCGGGCGCTCTTCACGGGAGAGGCGGGGCCCCTGCGGGGCGAGGTGGAGTCGTGGGTCGGGCCCAGCGCGAGGTACGCCGCCAGGGCGCCGTTCGCGATGAAGCCGAACCCTGCCGTTGTTGCTTAGCAAACGTTGCTCGGCGTCAAATGAAATGAACGAGGGGGCGCACAGTTTATGCTGTTGAAGCCCATGTTGGCGTACAGGAAGCCGCCCAGGGAGGGCGCGATGATGCGCAGGCCGCTGTTCGCGGCCATGTTGAACCCCAGGATCGTCCCGCTGTCGCTCGGGGGTACAGCCTTCGTCTGCGGGGGTACAGGCGTTTAGGGGGAGGGGGAGGGGGGGCGGAGGGCGTTCGGAGGTGCGGACCAGGGCGCTCGTGATGATGGTCACTGGCGGAATCGGCCCGGCAGAGGGAAGCCGGCGTTAGAAAGGGGCACGCGCACGGAAAAGACAACGCGCGCGCGGGGGACGTCGGCCCCGAGCGCAGCGCACCGATGAGCGTCCCGCCGAAGATGCAAGGCAGCATGCAGACGCAGCTGCGGGAGCGCGTCAGGACGGGGTACGCTGCACACGAAAAAAGGCGCGGGGGCGCACAGGGTGATGATGCCCTCGCAGGCGGACATCGCCACGAAAGAGACGCCCTGGGCGCCGCGCCGCGTGAGGCGGGTACACGCATCACGGAGACGAAGGACGGGGGTAGCGCACCATGGAGGCGCAAGAGAGGACCATGAGACGGTGCTCGGGGTACCGCCGCACCAAGGCGCCCACTGTCGCGAGCGAGCGGGAGGCGCTCAGGCCCGTTCCAAAAACCTCCGGGGTCAGCGGCGTGGCGCTCACGTACCCATCGCGCCCTGCACGATGATCGATACTACGCCTACGTAGGACAGGACGTAGCTGGCGGGGGTACAGCGTAAGCGATGTTGCGGGGAAGGGGTGGCGGGGGGGGCGGGGCTGGGGGGCGGAGGGGCACCCGTTCTGCTGGGGGTTGAGCTGGAACTGCTCCACCGCGGCGATCGAGAAGATCGTCTGGAACATGGCGAAGGGGAAGCCGGAGATGGCCTTGACGATGAGGAGGGCGCGAACCTGCCAGGTGCGGGGGGCGGTCAGGGCGGCAACGGGCCCCGGCGGGGTTCGAGCCGGGCGCCTCCTTGGATTGGAGGAGGCGGGTGAAGCGGCCCAGGCGGAGCGGGGAGGTGGCGGGGGGCGCGCCGGCGGGGGCGGCGGGGGGGCCGAGGGGCGGCTTGGGGGGCGCGTCGGAGGAGGGGGCGGGGAGGAGGTCGGGGTGGAGGGAGGCGAGGGGGTCGGCGTCGGGGTCGTCCTCCGGGTGGATGCTCACCACCTTGTGCTTCGTTTGCTGCCGGCGCCCTCGTTGGGGGTTGAAGGGAGGGGCAGGAGCGGGGGGGCACGGGCCGGGCACCTTGGGGATGCCCCAGAAGATGACGGGCACGGTGAGCAGGGAGACGAGGGCGGCGAGCGCCGCCACGTTCTGCGCCCGCGCCGGCCCCGAGGCGCCCGGCATCAGCCGCCCCCTCGAGCTGAACCCGGCTAGAGGCCAGGAGCGCAGGAAGCCGAGGGCTCGGGAAGAGCTAAGAGGAGACGAGGAGGGCGGCGTCGCGTCCCCGGCTCCGGCGCGGGCGGGGCGGGGGCGGGCGGGACAGCATCAAAGGCGGCATCGCATGCTCCGGCTTCCTCCTCCTCGGGGCGCCGGCGCGGGGGCGCCGGCGGTTCCCTCCCTCGCGCCTCGGGGCGGGGCGGGGCGGGGCGGGGCGGGGCGGGGCGGGGCGGGGACCTGGTTGCCGAAGAACTTGGAGGCGAGGCCGCCCACGAAGGGGCCGAGGACGATCCCCTGCGCGCCCCCGCCCCCACCCGGGACGTCAGCCCCGCCGCCTCCGCTTCCCCCCGCTTCTAGCCTCTTTGGAAGCTCGCCGGAGAGACCGCTGCTCGGGGCGGGGCTCGGGCGGGGGCGCACGAGGCCGTAGCTGACGCCGAGGCGCCCGAGGGCCTCCGCGCGGTCGGCCGTCGTCGAGAGGTCCGTGATCACCATCTGCGCGCCCTGCGGGGGCGCGGCGGGAGGGGTTGGAGGACGAGGTGTGCGGGGGGCGGGGCGGAGCGCGGAGCATTGGAAGCCCGACGAAAGCGAAAGCTCAATTGGGGACGTTTGGGGGGAAGGAGGCGTGGTCGGGGCGGGAGGAGGGGGCGGGGGGGGGAGGGGGGGGGAGGGGGAGGGGGCGGGGGGGGAGGTGGCCGCGGGTGGGGCGGGCCGGGGGGCGGGCCGGGCCGGGGCGCGGCACCTGCATGGCGTGCTGGAAGAGCATGGGTACGCGCGAGAGGAAGAGCCACGTGATCGAGTCCGCCATCGCGAGGAGGGCGTACCCCGCCCCGCTCGCCGCGATCGCGAGCGTCTGAGGCAGGGGGGGCACGGTAGTCAGGAGTACGAGAGACGCCCGCGCGCTTCGGAGGGCGGCGCGGCCCCACGCACGAGGGCGATGCGGCCGCCGTGCGAGTCTGCGAAGCGGCCGTAGATAGGGCCTGCCAAGGGAGCTTAGCGATCCGACGCGGGTACGGCCAGGGATCAAGGAGGAGCGGACCACCCGCAAGCTGCGCGAGGCCGAAGGCCGAAGTGAGGTACCCGAACGTCTCCACATCGGCGCCCAGCGACTTGGACACGAAGGGCAGCGTGTTCTGCGGCCGCGCCGGGGCTCGCAACCGCGCGGCCCGAGCCAGCGAGCAGATGCCGGCGCAGTGCACCTGCTGGATCCAGAACGCGAGGCTGTACAAGAAGATCACAAAGTGGCAGAACCTGGGCGGGGCAGGGCCGTCAGCGCGGGCGGGAATGATTCGACCCTCCATATGAAGCAGCGCGGGGCTGGCCGCGGCGCTGCTCGTCTAGATATGCAGATTTCGATTGCGTTTCGGCCGATCGATATCGGGGCAATGTAAGAACTCGCTCCGGCACGCGCTTGCAATTGCTGCCAGCGGCCCTAGGAACCAACGCCGCGAACGCCCCGCGAGCATAGCTAGAGCCGACGTGCACATGCATCGCACGCACACAACAGGGCGGCGCTCGGTGTACATCTTGCCGGGTAGCGACGCGGCCGGCGGCGGCGGCGACGCGCTCCTTTCTTCCCGCTCACCCTTGCGTTTCATCGATATTGATCGTCCACCGCATCACCTCGCGCCGCAGAAGGGAGCCGCACAGCCCGCACCGCCTTCCCGGGTACGCGGCCGAATTTCAAGTGGTTTGGCGCGCTTTGTCTGGCACGATGAGGGGCGCCGCCAAGGAGGTCGGCATCTGCAAAGAGTGTATGGAGGCCGTGAAGCCCCTGGAAGGTGCTAACGTGCCTCTCGCCGAGGCGCGCCGCCGACGCTTGACGTTCTCGGCAGACCCGCCATCGAAGAAGGGCAACCCGTCGTATGCCGCTGTAAAATACTTCAGCGACCTGCGCGTGCAACCCGGCGAGAATGCGACGGGTGAGAGATGGCGCGCTCGCGGTCAAATTTGAAGGAGCGCTCAGCCCGTCCGCAGAGGAGACGCTGCGCTGCGGGGACTTCGGGCTCTGGTGGACCGGAGATGAGACGGGTTGCGACCGCACCATCATGAAGGCGCGCGGAACTGGAACGCCGCGCACGCTCAGTCGCGCTGACCTGTGACCACTCGGCCGACTCACAGGTGAAGTCGATCGAGATGAAAGTAGATCGCAATCGTAGGAAAGGAGAAAAGCTCCAGAAGCATTTCATGGCATGCGGGAGTTATTGCTTCACTCGACGGGAAGCCCTACGCGACGCCAGCAAAGACCTTCCTGAGCTCGCAGACGTGCTGCCGGCGCCGTTCTCTCCCGATGACGAGGTTTTTTACAGCCGCGCATGTGAGCCCTGTATCGCAGCGCTTCTCCCAGCGCTGCCACTGACTTGTGTTTTTAAAGCCGGGGAGATGCCAATTTGCGCGATGGCGGGAACTGTCACGGGTCCGCCCCTCCCCTCCGCTTGACTTCTTCATGCTGATTCTCGCCGACCGCAGTCCGGGCGGTGCGCCACAATCCGGACGATGCGCTACGACGGCAGTCCGCTCAGGTCCCGCACGACTACAAGGGCCACCAAGAGCACGAGTGCGCCCCGCAGCTGCTGCCTTTTCCCTCGCAGATCTTGCCCACGCTTGGCGCAGGTACATCGTGCGGCGTTCTGTGCAAATGCCCAGAAAGGACAGTGAGGTTTTTAAGGTCATCGGCATTGGATCTCTGACTGAGGATCATTTGGAGGATCTCGGCCTCTCCTGTGCGCCTCCCCCTCGCTCGCGTTCGTACGCTCCGCCGACGCCCTTGTGCATGTGCAGACCCGACGTCGGTCTCGCTGCGGCGCCAGAGCCATAAGCAGCACGAGGACTTGTCAGCCCTCGCCGCGGATCTCCAGAAGGACGGGAAACGCCGCCGCGTGTTCACGGTGAGCGCGCGGCGTCAGCGCAGCGCACCACCGCCGCCGCCCACGCAGCCCGCCTCGCGCCGATGCACCGCGTACGCAGGAACTGGCCGACCACCTTCGGGCCCCGGGCTCCTCCCCGCCGCCCCCTGCTGCCGCCCCGCGGCGGCGCGAGAAGTTGGAAGCTCCCTCGCCCAACGCCCACGCCGGCGAGGCGCCGCTGGAAGCCGCGGCCGCCGAGGAGCCGGCGAGGGCCGCCGAGGCCCCCTCCTCGCCCCCGGAGCCCGCGGTGGCGGCGAAGGCGATGGAGGCAGGCCCCTCGTCTCCGCCAAAGGGGGACGGCCCTTCCTCCCCGAGCAGCGACGGCGAGGCGAGCCCGGAGCACGTCCACAGCCTCCTCTCGCCGCCCTTCGGCAACACCGGGAGCCCGCCCTCGCCCCGGGTCCTCCCGCCCAGCCCCGTGCGCCGGATCCGCCGCCCCCGCCCGCTGCCAGGCGCGCCCCTGACGTTCGGTGCAGGTGCCGGGCCCCCAGGAGCTCTTGGAGCAGGCGGCCGGTGCGGAGGTCGCCGCGGCGCCGGCGGAGAGCCAGGCGGCGCTGCCCCGCCCGCAGCTCGCGGCCGAGGCGCAGGTGACGCACGACGAGTGGCCGGAGCCGGCGGTGGCGGCCGACCCGATGGTCGTCGAAGAGCCTGCAGGGTTCCCCGGCCCGCAGGCCAGCAGCGACAGCGGCAGCAGCGGCGGCGGCACCGGAGGCGCCGCTCAGGGCGAGGCCGAGTCCCCCGCGTCACCGCCCTCCGCGCTGGTGAGCCTCGCCTCCCTCCTCTCACGCGCCGCATCCTCTAACCTTTAAGTGAATCGCGGCAGGGGGAGTCGCCGGAGTGGCTGAGCCCCGTCGTCGTCATCGACGTGACGCCGGAAATGTCGCCTTCTCTGGCGGCGGCGCCGGCGCCGTTGGCTGGCGCCGAGGTGGCCCTGCCGGCTCGCCTTGTCGTCACCCTCTTCGGCGCGCCGGCCGCTGAGGCGAGTCCGGCGACCCAGGCCGCCCCGCCGCCGCCGCCGCTGTCGCTGGCGAGCGCGGTCGATTCGCCCGCGGAGGAGGAGGCGCCCCTTCCGCCTCCGGAGGAACCAGCGGCAGCGGCAGCCGAGACCGCTCCGGCAGCCGAGGCTGCGGCGTTACCGCTCGTCGAAGCGAGCCCGGTCGACTTGCCGGAGACAGAAGAGCAGCACGTGCGACCAGCGGGCGAGGCGGCACCGGAGTCCGAGGCGGCGTCGGAGGCCGAGGCGGTGCCGGCAGTCGCGGTCGCACCGGCAGTCGAGGCGGCGCCGGCAGTCGCGGCCGCACCGGCAGTCGAGGCGGTGCCGGTAGCGGAGGCGGCGCTGCGCTCGCCGGCGCCGGCCGCCGTGGGCCCGCTCGACTCACCGGCCCGCGCGGTTGCGGCCCTCATCCACCTCGAGCTCTCGCCGGAGGCTCCTCCGGCCCCGGAGGCGCCGCGGACTTCGGAGGTGGCGCCCTCCGCGCCCCAGCTGGCGCCCGCCGTGGCGAACCTGATCGAGCTCATCGATGCGGAGGCGGAGGAGATCGGGCTGGCCGCTCCGGAGCGCGTCCCGGCGGCCCCGGCGGCCCAGCCCGAGGGCCCCTTCCCCCCCTCTGGCGCCCTGGGAGTGTCCGTCTTCGGCTCCTCCTCCCCCGGCGCGGCCCCTTTCGCGCCCCGCCGCGCGCCGTCCCCGTCCCCGGGGCCCTCCTCCTCCCCGCCCCGCCCCCTTTCCCGTCCGCCCCTCTTCCCCGCGGCTCCGGCCAAGCGCTCGCCGCGCCGGCACATGTCGGGCGACTCGGACGACGAGAAGCCGCCGTCGCCCGGCCGCCGCCCGCCGGCGCCCTCCTCCTCGTCTTCCTCCTCCTCGTCCTCCTCCTCCTTCCGCTCCGTGCTCCGGACCGCGGGGACCGCCAAGCGACGCGGCAGCATCCGCTGGCGCAGCCCGCTCGAGGAGGTGAGCCGCGCTGCGCGGCGCGAGCGCTCCCGCTCGCCCCGCGCGCATCACGCCTGAGCGCCCTCCCTCAGGTAAGGGATTACGTGACCAAGGAGGAGGTCAAGCGGCTCGAGCAGGAGGAGGAGGAGGCGGAGGAGCGGGCGAAGAAGGAGCGGGGCGAGGCGATGCGGCAGGAGGCCGCCCGCCGGCGCGAGGCGGCGAGGCTCAGGAAGGAGGCGGAGGCAAAGGCTGAGGCCGCCGCCGCCGCCGCCGCCGCTGCCTCCTCCTCGACGGCGTCGATCTTCGCCGGCTCCAGCTCCGCCCCGGCCTCGCCCTCGCGCCTCCCGCTCGCCCCGCGGAACGGCACGCCGGCCCGGCCGGTCGGGGCCCCCGGCAGCCCCAGCGGGGCCCTCAAGCGCCCCGCGCTGGCCTCTTCGGCCCCGCCCTCGCCGCAGGCCGCCAAGCGTCCCCGAGCTCTCCCCCCCTCATCCGACAGCGGCGCCGACCGCGCAGCGACGTCCCCTGCTCCGATCCCGGCCGCCGCCGCGAGAGGCTCTCGGCTCCTCTCGGCCCCGGCAGCGCACGGCAGGGGCCAGGCCGTCGCCCCGTACCCCGCCCCCTGCGAGGCGTCGGACGCGGAGGACTGGGGGCGCGCGTCCCCCCCGAAGCGGGCGCCGCCGGCCAACTCATCCCGCGCTGCCAGCCGCCCCGCGGGGCCCCCGCCCGCCCTCGGCCGCGCGCCCGGCGGGGGCGGCCGCGCCCCGCGCCCGCCGCCTGAGCCCGAGCCCTCTGCCCCAGCGGCCCGTGCTCCTTGCCTCGGGCCCGCGTCCCCCCAAGCCCCTGGGGCCCTCACCCGCGTCGTCGCGCGCCTCGCCGGCCCCCGTGGCCCGCGGCTCGCCGCCCCCGCCCGCCGTCTCCGATGACAACGTCGACGTGCGTCCTGACCGCCTCACCCGCGCGCCCGCCTGAGGCCCCGCGCAGGACGACGGCGGCTCGCCCGGGCCGCACGGGTCCCCTCCCCTCAACCGCACCCTGCCCCGCATCGGTGCCCTGCTCACACCCCCCCCCCCCCCCTTCCCGCCTCGGCGCCGCATCCGCGGCTGACGCCCCGCGCGCCGGCCGCGCCGCGAAGCCTTCCTGGTGGAGCGGGGCGCCATCAGAAGGGAGGAGCGGGCCGTGGTCGAGGCGGCCGTACGCGCGGAGGCGGCCAGCGGGCGGTGGCAGGTCCGGCGGCAGATCAAGGCATGCGTCCCCACCGCCGCCGGCGCCTGGCCCTTCCGATTGCCGTCTGACGGTCCGCGGCGCAGAACATGGAGGCGACGGCGCTGCGGCTGGCGGCGCAGGGGTGCGACCTCCTCAGGATGTGCGGCTGCGAGCTCGACGGGGCCGGCCGCAGCTCGAGCCCCAGCGGCAGCGGCCCGAGCTCGAGCTCCAGCAGCGGCGCCGGCGCGAGCTCCGGCAGCCCGCCCGGCGCGGGTGCCAGCTCGAGCCCCAACGGCGCGGGCCCCAGCTCGAGCAGCGCCGGCGCTAGCTCGGGCCCCTGCGGCGGGAGCCCTCGCGATCGCGCGTTCGCAGACGAGGTCGAGGACCTGTAGCCGGAAGGTGCAGCTAGAGAGTCATCTGTGTAGATCCCTTGGATCGAGTCCGCACTCGCACCAACAAATTCGAACGCCATGTATACGTAGCTATAGCTAGCGCTAGCGCTTCGCGACATGCGGAAGCCGTATCTGGTATTGGTGTTATCTGATATAGGGATCGGAGATTCGTAGCAAGCATATGCCGCAGATATGATCACGTGCTACCGCAGACCTTGAGTTCGCTGCGCCGAAACCTGCCGCCTCGGGATCCGAACCGGTACTGATCCCGTCGGTTAGCGAAGGTGCAGGCCTACGCCTAGCTATAGGCCGTCTAGACCTCGAGCTCGCGTGCGTGCGCTGGATTAGTTGCCTTCCGGCACGCGCAAATCCAGGAGTCGCTAAGCCCAACTGCCGCTCCTTGAAACTAGGCGCCAGCTGCAGGCAGCGACACAGCGTCGCTTAGCGCACCGCAGTCCACACGAGAGCCATTTGGGCACGATTCTTGGTCCTTTTTGAGGCAAACTGCGCAGGCTCGTTGGAGGCTCCGACTGTTGTTTGTCAGCCTCTAATCTCGATCTGGCTGACGGCAGGGCGCCTCGAGCGGTCCGACACGCAGCCGGATCGGTGAGCCTATTCAGACACTTGTCATTGCACCACCGAGCCCGCTGCTCTGGGTCCAGCCATCTTACTGATCATGCTTGTGTTCTCGGCCTGGCAACATGCGCAGCCTCCGAGGCTCGACTCCCGCCGAACAGTGCCGGGAGCGAGCTTCTTCGCACGCTGATTTCGCGTAATCCAGTCCATACAATCGTCGTGCGCGTCGCGCCTCGCCGTCTAGGCGAGGGCCGGGCCGCACCGAAAGCATCAACGCTCAGACCCATTGTGCAGCGTCCACGATGTCGACGACGACGACGACGACGAGGCCCGACGATGGCTGCGCATGCTGCGGCATGACGTCGTACGCCAACGACGAGGTCGTCTATCCCCCGCTCCCGCAGTGGTGCGCGCCGCGCCGCGTCACCGAAGTGACCGCCGGATCGGGAGGCCCCTAGGGGCTGTCGCTCCTGCGCGGCCCGCTGGCATGACGCGCGGTGGCTGCGGCAGGTACAACAAACACGTTAAGTACGTGATGTGCGATGGCGGCGGCGACGGCGGCGGCGGCATCCCCGAAGGGAAGTTCACGATCCGCGAGGTCCGTTCGAGCTCGCATCTCCGGCCCGGCCCCATCGCGGCCGCCACGCCTCCGTCCCGAGCGGCTCGGTGTGCAGGCCGCCAGCGGCAAGTGCCTCTTCTTCGATTCGACGGCGGAGGCGGACGGGCTCTGGGCCCTCCGCGCTGCCGAGTGCAATTTCGCCGACCGTGCGCCCGCTCGCCCCCTGGCGTGCCCCTCCCGCCGGCTCCCGTCCGACCGCGTACCCGTCCCGCAGCCGAGCCGAAGTTCCTCTGGTCCTACGCCACGATCGACCCCGAGCACGAGGAGGCCCAGTACCGCGGCCTCGAGAACAACGTGCCCCCGCCCCTCCCCCGATCGAACATTGTACCCCCCACCCTCGCTGACGCCGGCGCCTCGCCGCGCTGCAGGGCAAGCACGTGGACCTCCCCGGCGCGTGGGAGGGGTACTACACGGAGGAGCAGGAGCCCCCGGCGCTCATCCGGGGTGGCCCGGAGCAGACGAGCTTCCCCGACCAGGAAATTTTGTAAGCGTAGCCTGCCATGCGCAGCCTCGTGCTCCTCTGCCGGCGGCCCGCTGAGACGCGCGCCGGGGGCCTCCTCCTCTCGCGCGCGCCCGGCCAGGTTCGAGCAGCTCTCGACGGACGAGACGGACGGGGACAAGACGCTCATCTGGATGAGGATGGGCGACACCGTCTGGACGTACGACGGCGACTCCGCGGCCGTCGAGCACGCCGCCCTGTGCGCTCTGTCGCAACCCTCCCGCCCGCTGCTGCTGCTGCGCCCGATCCGACTCACGGCCCGATCGCGCGCAGCGCCGACGGTCCCCCGACGCCGCAGCAGACCTTCGTCGTGTACCCCTCCGGCCGCCTGCCCTCGGCCGAAGCCGTACTCAGCGCCGACGTTCGGCTGGACGATGCGGCCCAGGAGGCCGAGCAGGACGAGGAGTACGAGATCGAGGAGGGCGCCGCCGAGGTGCGCCCCGGCCGGGCGGCGCCTGCGCCCTTCCGCCCTCCTCGGCGTTGCAATTGCCTGATGCGCGTTCCTGCCCGCAGGCCGAGGCCGCGGCGGTCGCGGCGGCCGAAGCCGCCGCCGCAGACTCCGTCGAGGCCCTCCCCGTCGCCTGAGCTCCTCAAGCTGCTGAGCGCCTAGCGCGGCTCATTGTAAATTTTTGGTTTATTCGAGCCGCCAGCCGCTTAGCTAGCCTAGTAGCCCACGGTGAATTTTTGAAGGCGGTGCATATGCATTGGCCTCGAGGCGCCGGCAAGCAGCCAGCTAGCGCCGCGGCGCTGCAGGGCGTCGCCTGAGCGCCTGGGACCGCAGCGCTTGTCCTTGCCGAAGCCAGCCCACGATCATGAAGCGCATATGTATATGCCGCTGACGTCGAGTCGACGCTGCAGCTGCGTGCACGTGAAGCTGGGAGGCGCTTCGAGCTGGCTGTACCCCCAGCTCCCGCCTTGAGTCCAATTGCAAGGCGCGGCGTACGCGTCCACCCGCCGCCCGGCCGCCGCACTCCTGCAGTGCCAGCCTTTGCGAGCGAGTAGAGAAGTGGGACCGGCGGCGTCCCCGCGTCCGCAACAGCCTAAACCCAGCAGGGAACCAGTTTGCAGCAGCGATGAAGGCGCTCGGCCGTGCGCTCAAACGCACGCTCACGGGCAAGGTGCCGATGAAGTGCGTCGAACGGCCTGCTTTTTGACACGCACCGCCGAAGCTCCTCCGACCCACAGCCGCCCGCCCTCCGCCCGTCCCTAACCGAGCACGCGTCGCAGGTACTCGTTCAACATCGTGCTTTCCTTCGGTGAGCGCCTGCGCCCCGCCCTGCCCGCCGCTCGCCGGACGGCTAACGCCCGCCGCAGCTCAAAACTTCCCGTGAGCGCCGCGCTCTGCGTGAGCGCCGCGCGAGTGCTGCGCTAAAGCCAAGCGCAGCTCGAGGATCCAAGGAACGATGGTGCAGACCGAGCTGAAGGTCGGCGCGCGCTTTTCGAAAACCAGTCGAGCCGCTGAGCCCCGCACAGCGGGGGACGAAGACGCGGGCCAGCGGCCCCGCGTCGATCCAGCAGCGCAACGGGAAGGAAATCGCCGTGTGGGAAGAAACGCTCTCAGTGACGGTCACGATGTGCGCCCCCCGCGGAGCCTCAACCCGCCCGCCTCGCTTCGCCGCGCCGCGGACCGACGCGGCGGGCAGGTTCAAGGACCAGCGCACGCACCAGTTCACAGAGAAGGAGGCGAAGATCAGCGTGCTGGCGGTGGAGGGCCCGGCCAAGCAGCGCGTGCTCGGGAGCACGTACCTGAACCTGGCGGAGTTCGTGCTGCCGGGCACGCAAGAGTTCCGCGAGACGCTCGTGCTCCCGCTCTCGAACTCGGCGAGCAAGCGGCAGCGCAAGTTCTCGCGTGGCGCCCAGAGCGCTCCCCACGACGCGGTGCTCCTCACGGCCACCATTCAGACATGGTGGCTCCAGGATTACAAGCGGCGGTCTGCCGAGCCGGCCCCCCTCCCCGCGCCCCGCCCGCCGCCGCTCAGCGGAGGGGGCGCAGGGACGACGCGTCGAGCCACCTCTCGGACCGCACGGGCGTCACCGCCACGACGGCGGGCGCCCTCGGGGCCGACACTGACTTCGGTGCTCTAGAGCTCGGCTGAGCGCCCGCCAGTCGCTTGAACCGACCCCGCCGGCCGCAGACGACTCGGATGTTGAGGACGCGGCCCCGGAACCCGACCAGGTGCCCCCTGCTGCCCGGCCCCCGCCGCCTCCTCCCCCCCTCCTTGCGCGGTCGAACCCCCGCTCGCAGTACCGTCGTCAGAACGGGCAGCCGGCCGGCCCGCCCGCGCCGGCCTGGCAGCAGCCGCCGCCCCAGCCGCAAGCGCCCCTGTGCGTGGGCCCGCCCGCCGGCCCCCTCGCTTTCCTCTTGCCCACGGCCGCGGCGCAGGGCGCAGCCGCTCATGGGATCAAACCGGCCCTCAATGGAGGGCTCGAGCCGGAGCCGGGGACTCTTCGGCGTGGATCCGGGCCCGGGCCCGGCGCAGACGCAGGCGCCGCCACAGTTCCGCCCCCCGCCCCCCGCGGGGCCGCCGCCGCCAGCGCCGCACCTTCAGCAGCACCCGCAGTCCGCGGCGGCGCCGTACCGGCCCCCGCCGCCGGCCGGCCCGCCTCCGCCGCAGCCGCAGCCGATCCCGCAGCCGATCCAGTCGTCCTACCGGCCCCCGCCGCAGCACGTGATGGGGGGCCACGCCGCCCCGCCCGCGCCTGCGCCCATCCAGCAGTCGTACCAGCCGCCGGCGCAGCCGTACCAGCCGCCGGGGCCGCCATACCAGCCGTCGGCGCAGCCATACCAGCCGCCGGGGCCGCCGGCGCCGCAGTTCCACCAGCCGCCGGGACCGCCGCCAGCCGCGAGCTACATGCCGGAGCCCGTCCCGACCCCCCAGAGCTCCTTCCGGGGCCGCGACCCGGCGCCCGTCTTCCGCCCCATCGGCGCGCCCGCCGGCGCCGTACCCGGCGAGCCGCCGCGCGTACCCGTCGCCCGGTCGCGCTCGGCCGACCCCGCCGCGTTCGGCAGCCCCGCCGACCGGCACGGGGGCCGATGGGCGCGGGGCCCGGCGCGCCGTTCCTGGGCGCCGGTCCGCCCCTCACGCCGGCGGGCAGCGGCGGGCGCGTGCGCAGCGCGTATGCCGCGGACGCGCCGGTCGGTTCGGGCCACCGGGGCACCTTCCAGCTGCAGGCGGAGCAGCCGGCGGCGCCCCTGCAGCAGCCCTCGCGCCCGTCGCTCGACCGCAGCGCCGCCGGCCCCGCCAGCGGGCGCCCCTCGCTCGACCGGTCGGCCTCGGGCGGGGCCCGACGGGCGGCGCCCCGGGCTCCGGCATCTTCCCCTCCACCTCAGCCCGCTCCTTCGTGCAGGCGCTGGGGCCTTCCCCGGAGGGGCCGCGGGCCCCGGGCCGGCGCTGGGCCCCACCTCCCTCGCCCCCGCCTTCTCGCACGCGCAGGCCCAGGTCGCCGGCCGGGCCGCCCAGTGGGAGGCGGGGCCGCAGCAGCGCTCGCTGGCCCCCGCGGGGCCGGCGCCGCCCCTGCGGCGGCCCGAGGGCCCCGGCTCCGACGGGCCGTCCCCCGCCGAGACGCCCCGCAGCGTGGCCGCGTACGGCCCGGGGCCCGGCATCTCCCCGGCCGCCCTCACCCGCGCCCTCACCGCCGCCCAGCAGGCCAGCCTCCCCCGCTCCCCTCCCTGTATCCCCCTAACGCCCCGGGCAGGCGGAGGCGGGGCAGCGCGAGGCCGAGCTCCGGCGCCTCCACGACCTCGAGGGGCGCGTCAAGGTCGGGCCCGCTCCCCCCCGCGCCCGCCTTCGCGAGCGCCGCCGCACGCTCGAGCGCCGCGGGCAACGCAGACGCTGTACCTGGCGAACGTGGAGCTGCAGCGGGAGCGGCAGCAGCTGCAGGAGGAGAAGGCGGCGATCGCCGCGCAGCTCAAGGCGGCCGAGGAGCGCGCCGCCTGGCTCCACGCCGACCGCGAGCGGCTGAACGAGCAGCTGAACCGGGGCGCCGCCAAGGACCAGCACCTGCGCGCCGCTGAGGAGGCCGTCTCCCGCGTCGAGCGGGAGCGCGACCGCATGGCCGGGGAGCTGCGGGCGGCGCGCGACACGGCGGGGCGCCAGCGGGCGACCTTCGAGGCCGAGCTGCGCGCCGCCGTCGAGCGCGCCTGGGCCGACAGCACCGAGCAGCACCGCGCCTCCGCCGCCCGCCTCGCCGACGAGAACGCCGCCCTCCGCGTTCGCGCACCCCCGCCCCGCCTCGCGCGTGCCCCCGGACCGAGGCCGTACCCCCGCAGCGGCGCGTGGACGAGCTCGCCGTGCTCGCGTCGGCGCCGCGGAGCCCCATGAAGGTGCCACCGCGTACCCCCCTTCCCGCATGCGCTGCGCGGCGTTTGACGCGGGCGGCGGGGCAGGCGCCGGCGCCGGCGAACGCGGGGGCGGGGCGGGTGGAGTTCGTGTGCGCGAAGTGCAAGATGGACCCCATGCGGCGCGGCACGTACACGCTCTCCGACGGGCGCTCCCTCGACGACGTTCGTGGCGCCTCAGATCTGAGACGGGGGAGGGGGTACAGCGCGTGCCTGAGAGTCCGTCCAGGTGGAGGACTTGATCGGGGCCAAGCTGGCGCTCGCCGAGGCGCACACGGTGCGCGATGCTGCACCTCTCACCGCACCCTCCCCCTCTCACGGGGGTACAGGACCTGCACGAGCTGCGGAACGCGATGGCGAAGATGAAGCGCCGGTCCAACGCGCTCGAGGACGAGATCCGCAAGGCCAAGGCACGCTCGCTTCCCTTCTGCCCCTGATTTTGCCCCGGCCGTCCAATTCCGAGTGTACCCGTGCCCGCAGCTGATCCTGGAGACGCACGTGCCGGGGTACAAGTCCTCGGACGAGGGTCTCTTCAGCGACCTGGGGAAGTGCCTCCCGCTGCTCTCGCAGCCCCCCGCCGACCTCTTCAAGTCGTAGCCGCGCCGGCGCCCGCCTTCCCGGCGCCCGCGGCGCGTCGCGCGCGGCCCTCTGCGGCTGTGGATCCCTCGAGCTGTGCATGTGGCTGCAGTTCTTTTGAGCTCGAGTTATCCAGCTGTCAGGCTGAGAGCTGAGGGCACTGCGGGCCTGCGGCACCGGGCCGGGGCCCGGGCCAGCGGCTCGAGACTCCATTCACAATTAAAGCCTTGAAGGCCGCCGGCCGCGGCCGGCCGCGGCCGGGGGACGTCGACGCAGCTGCATGCGCATGCGTAGGAGGCCGCATAAGCTTAGCTTCGAGCCTTGTTGGGCTGGCCTGATGCATGGGGCTTGGGCTTGGGCTTGCAATTGGGGTACAAGGCTCCGATGAGTTTTTTGAAGTGGTTTTTCGGTAAAATTCCGAACAGACACGCGCAGGCTTGTTGGATCGATCGATCGGCGGCAGGAGCTTGAGCAGCAGCACTGCGACAGCGCCTGCGGTGGCAGCAGTGCATACGCAGCAGCGCAGCGCTGCATCGGTCGAGCTCGAGGCAGTCCGCGGCCGTAAAATTGACCCAGGGGCGCGCCATATATACCGTACGCGTCGACGATCCTCGCCGGATCGTCGCCATGGAGCAGCCGGCGTTGCATTCCATCATCGGCGTCAGGTTCCTGCGCGTGGCCAAGCTCGTTGTCCGCCTCCTGAGGCTCCGCGCCGCGGCCGCGGCCGCCGGCCGCGGTGCCATACGCATCGGCAAGCGTGCGTACTCGTACAGTAGGATAGCAGCTGCAAGATCCAAGGCGCCGGCATGCGCAGCCGCGGCCGTACACGTGCCGCCCCGCGCGGTACCGGTCGCGCGGGTCCCGGCCCCGATCTCCGCGTGCATCCGCGCTACCCCGGCGCTCCGCTCGATCGTGCAGAAGATCGCCCTCGCGGGCGGCCTCCCCGAGGAGCGGCGACCTGGTGGTGCAGGCGTACGAGCGCCGGAGCGGCGAGCTGGCGGCGCGGGAGGCGATCTACCTGCTGCGGCACGAGAACTGCGAGCGCTTCCTCAAGGACGCGGGGCCCATGCGGGAGCTCGCCGCCCTCGCGGAGGCGATCGACGCGGACGAGGCATCGCAGCGGCACCTCGCGGCGCTGGACGAGATCTGGGCGATGGCCTTCGAGCGCAACCCCAAGGGCTCCAGCACGTACTACCGCCTCCTCGAGCGGCCCATGTCGATCGCCACCACTGCGGTACGCCCGCTGCCCTTGATCCCCGCACGCGCACCCATGCGCCTCGCGATCGTCCCCGCCTCGAGCTCATGATCACGCCCCGCCTCACGCCCCGAGCACGCGCAGGTCATGTTTTTGTACCATTAATTAGGCTCTCAAAATCTTAATCCTAAGCGTTTTTCTCTTGATCATGAGCTTAAGGTTGCAATTGTATTAGCTATCATACTATGATAGTATAGGAATAATACATATAGCTAGTGCTGCCAGGATGTACAGCCTAGGCCTCGTAGGCCGATGGTTCCGGCTTAAAGAGCCGCTTGCGTGTATACGTATATCATGATCATATGCATGATCATCGTAAATGATCGAACCTGCTGATTTCACATGCGCAGCTGCAGTCTTGACGCTAATATATTTTTTTCAGGATAGCCCAATTCTTGGGCGATGATGTTATTTTCAGTTAGCTAACCGTTGAACTTCATCGTATGCACTACCGGTTCGGACTGGGCCGAACTCTGGGTCAGCTCATGACCTGTGGCCGGTACACAGGGATAGGCGCTTCGACGCTAACTCTAAGCGTTCAGTGTGGCCTTGGGGGAGAGCTTGGGCGGGGTGTCCTTCTTGGGCTCGCGTTGGCGGTACGTAGTCGGTAGGGGGGGTGGGGGGGTGGGGTGGGGTGGGGGGTAGTACAGGCCTAGGGCGGTTGCACATCCCCCTATCTTTGGGCGTGAGGGCGCGGGGCGGGTGTCCCGGGGAGCCGGGATGGGGCGAGGTACGTAGGGGAGGGGTGAGCACAGGCTAGGTGGGGGCCCAGCTGGGCCGGGGCTAAGGTGCGGGGCGAGTGGCGGGGGTGGCCTGATCGGGGTCGTGAGCGCGCGCCTGGCATTGCTTCACAGAGCATACAGGACAGCTGTGAGTCTCGCCCGTGAGGGGAGCAAGGCCTTGAGGCCGCTCAGGTAAGAAGAAATGACTAAAGGAAAGAAAGAAAGAAAGGGGTGGCCGGGGGCCCCAACTCTAGGAGGGTCCTAGAGAGTCTACGCCGCTGCGTTGTCCGCCGCCGCGGCGCGGCGGCCGGCGAGCTAGGCCTCTACGGCGGCGGGGCCGCCGATGGCCGCCGTGAGCTCGGTGAGGAGCTTCTGGGTGGCCTGGTAGTTGGCGAGCGTGATGTTGGCCGGGGCGGGGCCGGGGGCGGGGCCGGGCCCGGGGCGGGCGCGGGGGCGGCGATCGGCGCGGGGGCGGCGGCGGCGGCTGCCGCGGCAGCGGCGGCGGCGGGGTGGGGCGCGGGGGCAGCCGGGGCGGCGGGGGCGGCGGCGCCGCCCTTGTTCTTCTTGCGCGCGTCGGGCCCGAGGCGCTCGGCCGCGCGCTGGCGGGACTTAATTTAGCTTGGCTGCGGCTGCGATCTTGGCGGCCTCCTCGTTGGTATACAGCTTCTACATATGCTTATGCATATGATCATGAGCTCAATTGCAAGGGCCTGGCGATGCGCTTGCGCGCATGGAGTATATATATATGGGCCGGCTGTCCTGGTTCCCTTGTTTAGAAATTTGCATAATGGATGCTTCAGGCCTGTGCACTGGCATGCAAGTTCTAGCTCGAGCGTGAGGAGGGTGCCCAGCTCCCTCGTGCAGTTAAAAGCTTTCGAATTGCTCCCCTAGGGGGCCAAGGACGTCCCAGAGCAGACGGGGGCCGACTTATTCGTGTGTATATCGATATCGCAGGCGCCCCCCAAGCTCGCCGACCGTATAGGAGGCTTGCATCGAGGGGGTGTCAAGGGGACCAGTCGTCTCGTGGGAGAGGGACTCGGGACCGGCGGGCATGAGGGGCGGGCGGCGCGGGGCCTGGCAGCGACCGCCGGGACGACTGGGAAGACTTCGACGGAGCCCGGGGATTCCGGGTCCGATAGTGGGCGAGCGTCATCCGGCTCGGACCCCACGAGGGCGGGTCCCGGCGAGGCCGGGCCCTGAGGCAGGCGAGCGCCGTCTGGCTCAGACCCCGCGGTGGTAGCTGGGCGAGCGTTTGAGTGCTCATGCGCCCGGGTATGCGTGGGGGTCGTCGGCTTGCATGCCGGCGCCAGCGGCGCCAGCAGAGGCGGCGTCGCAGCGGGGCGGGGAGCGGGGCGCACCGCCGCGTCTTGGGGCGTTTGCTCCGCGTCCCGCCAGAGGCCTGCGAGCGTCGCGCACGCGTCACGGAGAGCCAAGTGAGCGGGGGGATGCGGCCCCGTGGTTCTTGAGTGTCGTGCTGGCGCGGGCGGCCTCGCGCACGGGTCGCTGGCGTCGGCATGCTCTGTGGCAGTACGGGGCCGGCGTCAAAGTTCGTGGAGGAGGGGCGCGGGCGGAGGGCGTGAGCGACGGGCGCGGGGAGGGTCCCGCATGATCGGCGGCAGCGGAGCCGGGTGCGTTGGCGGAGCCGCGCGTCCGACTGCCGGAGTCGAGTCGAGTTGTGCGTCGTGCGCTGTAGACGTGAGCTCAGGCGAGCCGCGCATGCGCGGGTGGCAGGCGTTGGCGGGAAGGCGGGCGGAGCGAGGACGGGAGCTTAAATGAGCGTATGTTGGCTCTAGATGTGGTGTGGCGTCTCTCGGGCGCGCTCGGAGCGGCAGGAGAAGGCGGCGGGGATCGGCCCGTTTAAACACGTTACCGCGGGAGCTGGCGCGAGTCGCGGCGCCACCAGGGGCGCAACTGCTCTTCTAGATGTCTGTGGTGTCGCTGCGGCTGCCGTTGCCCGCCCGGCTGACCTGCTTTGCGCGTTCGGGCCGTGCTGGTCGTAGGGCGTCGGCGCCGCGAGTTTTGGGACCGGCCACGTGCAGTGCTAACAGGCACCCGCGTTAGGGAAGCCCCACTGCGCCGGCTTACTCGCTCGCGGGCCTTCGCGCAATTTTCCGGGGTACCGGAATCTCTCCTTGACGCTAATATATATATAATCAGATTTTCTAGATCTCTCCGAGTCTCTGCGTCCCCGGTCTCTTTGCATCTGCATCCACTTTCCCGGATCCGCTTGCAGGCCCCCTCGCCTCCAGAGCTCGCCATCACTTCGGCCTCCCTCGCCTCCGCTCTCGATTCTCCATACCCTTCGAATAGCCGCCTTCTCTCTCCTCCTCCGCCCTCCCTCCCCCCTCGAGCTCCGGGTCCTCGGCCTCTGCCCGCTTCCGAGTGTTGGCGAGACTGTCCTCTTTTCGGTCTCCCCGTCATTCCGGCTCCCTGCTCCCCTTCGGCGCCTCGGGTCCCATATGCGGGTCCTATCCCGCTTCCTGGCGCTCGTGAGATTCGCCGCCGGCGCCCTCGTCGGGCCCTTGCGCCCTCGAGCTCGTCTCTCTCTGCGCCGCCCATGGCCATGACCTCCGTGTCATCTGATCCGGCGCCACCCGACCTTTCTCCAGCTTCGCTGCCCTCTCTTCGGCGCCGGCAGCGATCCCCGTCACCTGCTCGCGGCCCTTCCCCTGCCTCCGACCCTTCCTCGGCCCCCTCCTCGCCTAGGCCTCTTCCGTCTCGTCGGCCCCCGCCGCATTCCCGTCGGCGGATCTCTCGATCGACCCTGGACTCTCCGCCTGCCACTGTCTGCGGGGTACCTCCGCCGCCGTGTTCGGCGCCGGCTGTCAGTACTTTGCTCGGTAGCTCCCCCGTCGTGGCTCCTCGGGGGCCTCTTCGTCGTCGTCGTTCGCTGGGTTCCGGCTCCGGGTCAGATTTCTCGCCGGGCTTACCTTCTCCTGGCTCTGCTCCTGGGCCCTCAGCTCCGGGACCGGCTTCCCCGATCTCCTCCCGGACTCGTGGTCGTACCCGTCGCCGGCTTGCCGAGCCTGCGGCTCCTTCTACTTCCCCCCGGCGGTTTGCCGGGCCGGACCCTCCGGCCTTTGTTCTTGATACCGGACTGCCGCCTTTGCCTTCGTCTTCTGCTTCGCTGGTCGCGATCGTATCCCGCCGGCGCCGGCGTACTTCTTCGTCTTCTAGTTTAGTTCGGTCTGGTTCGGATTCTGATCGTAGTGTTGATGCTAGAGTTAGTTTCAATACTAGCTATAGTCCTCGTGCTCGACCTGTTGTTCGCCGTCGTTTGCAGTTCGATTGCCCGCCTCGACCCTGGCCGGCTTTAGTGATTCCTTTGACTGTCCTTTTGCCTGCTCTTGATCCGCCTGCTCCGCCTCCTGTGTCCTCCTCGACCTCGTGCCGTAGCTCTGCCCTTTCGCATCGTCCTGCTTCGCCTCCGCCTCCATGTCGTCTTGTTGTTCCTCTTACTTGTCTTCTTCCTGTTATTTATCTTTCTCAATTTTGTCCCCCGCTTCTTAGTGATGTAATTCCTTCTGATATTGATGGTATCTCTAGCTCTGGCTCTTCTTCGTGTCAGTTATCCTCTGTCCCTAGATCTGCTCGATTTATCGTCTCTTCTCGCTATCGATCTGTCTCGAGCTCTGTGTCTTTCCTTTTTTATTGTCGATTTTGGCTCTTTGTCTTATCTTTCTTCGTGCTCTTGTCTTAGTTATTTTGCTTTTTTGTCTTTATGCCCCCTGGGCAGCCCCCGCAGTGCTGGTGTCTAGAGACTGTGGCCGGTAATTCACCAAAAAAAAACTCTGCAGCTGTGGCATTAAATATTTGCGCATGCAGTGCAGCTGGGCGCCGGGGCCTCGGATGAGCCCCCCAGGGCCTGGCCCCGAGCCTCGGAGGATCGGACCGGAGTACTCGTGAACTGCTGCTTGCAGTTTGCTTACAAATCACCTCGCGTGGCCTACCGTTATAATTACCGGCTGGGCGGCGGCGGCTAGAAAACGTAGCGCTCGAGCTCAAGCTCGGCGAGCGGGTCACCCTCGCCCTCCATCTCCATCAGGGCGCCAAGCGCCGGGCTGGCCAGCGCCGTCGGCGTCGCGGCGGGGCTCGCGAGCGGGAAAGGCGCCGGCGTCGCACCCGCGCAGTCCGGCCGCGGGCTGCTCGGCACGCTGCGCACCGGTACGGTACGGTGGCGGCCAATAATTATGATCAAGTGGGGCGCGATGCATTTGAAGGGAAACAATTGATACGTATACTCGCGGTTGATCGTTATATTTAGCGGGCTCTGCGCGCGCCGCGGTACTTGGGACCCGGGATCCGCGCGCGAAAATTGATGTTTGCGTCGAAAGCTCAACTTAGCTTAACTTAGTAAGCTTTTAAGGCCAGCGTTAGCGCTACAGTTAACGTTCGGACCTGTCGGCAAAGCCCGGGTGCGAGATATCAAACATGCGCTCGGGGAGGACGAAGGGGTTCCAAACACAGCACGGATCTGCGCATGCCGCAAAATCGTCGGGATCAATATCAGCGCGAGCGCAAAATTCAGATGATTTTCGAAACCATAAGGCACCTCCCAGCTCCCAGCTGCGCGAAATATCGTAAGCCGAGGCCCAAGATTCATTTCAAAACCTTGTACGCACCCGTTCGAGTAGCCGTCGCCATCCGAATCCTTTTCGCACAGCTCCTTTGTCCACTTGTGACCCGCACGCGCGAAATCCTCGCCGAAGACGTTTCGCGGGCCGCCGCCGAGCTTTCGAATTCACGCGCCTCAAAAGAGATTGCGCAACGCGTACGCGTTAAAGGTTGTTTCGCGCGCTTTCGCGCGCACCGCGTTCTCGTGCCCCACGCCGATCCAGGGAAGGCCGCCGCGCTTCACGAGGATGCCGTTCGGGATCAACGAAAGGTACCTGCGCCGACCCGTGCTCGCTCGCGATCGCAAAAGTCGCGTGCGTGGCGGGGCGACGGGCGCGCACATCGGAAACGCGGAGACGTTCAAGAAGACGCTGAGGAGCAGGATTACCGCAGCGGTTCCGCGAGGCATGGCCCGGCTGTTCAACGGTTGATTGTGTTTGTCTAAATTTGAGGGCGCTTCGAATTCCTTCTCTCCCTCTCCCTCCTATTTTCCTCTTTAGATTTAGTTCTCTCCTTTCAACGGTTATCTGACCCCACTCGCCCCCTGTTTCCCGCCGGCGCCGCCCTCCCCGCCCTTTCCGAGTCCTCTCTCGTCGACTTCTCCTTCGTCCTATCGTCGCTCGCGCATTTCGCAGAGCGGCGAGGCGCGGGAGGGATCGCGAGGAGGGGGGCCTAGAAGGGCCCGAAGCCGTCCCCCTCTGAGCCGTCGTCGTCGTCGTCGTCGGAGGCCGAGGCGGCCCGCACGGGCGGCCCCACGCCCCCCTCCGCGAACTCCACCAGCAGCCCGGGCCGCCCCTCCTGCAGCGTGAAACTGCACCCGTCCAGTGAGAAGGGCTGGAGATGGGAGAAGAGGAGAAAGGAGAGTACCGGAGGGACTCCTGCTCCGCTTCATCCAGAGCCGCCGCAGCCGCGCCGGCCACCCGCAGCCGCTGCCCGCCGCTTTCATTTCAGCGGCGCGAGAGCAATTGCAAAAGGGACCCGGCGGGACTAGAGCGCGAGCGCGCGCCTTCAGGGAGGGCATGGCGAGGATCGCGAAGGCGGCCTCTGGGAGGGGTACGGGGCTCGCGACGGCGAGCCGCTCGAGCCGGGGTACGTCCTGCAGGGACGGGCCCGGGGTATCAATGTGGGATCGGAGACACGGAGGGAGGAATGAAGGGGTACACAGGGGCGCGGCACCATCGCGAGGCGCTCGAGGATCGAGCAGGGGATTGGGGGGTGCTCGGGCGCACAGGCAAGCGTGACCCTGGGCGAGCCGGCGTGGGGGGTACAGGAGGAGCAGAACGGGGCGCGGATGCGGGGCGCTCACGTGCGGAGGGCGCCCCAGGCGGCGAGGGAGGTACCCGCCAGCGCCTCCAGGGCCCCCGGCGTCAGGTCCAGGTGCACAGCCTGGGAGCAGGGCGATCGGCGATGAGCAGAGAAGACAGGGACGAGAGCAGGCGTGCAAGGGACAAGAGAGCGGCGGGGCGGACCTGGAGGCTGCGGAGGGAGGGGAGGGTGGCGCAGAGGGCGCGCAGGGCCGCCTCCGAGGGCGCCGGCTGGCTCACCACCACCGCCTTCAGCGTCCCCGCCCCCTGCGACAGTGCGAGCGCAGCGCTCTGCGGCGCTCCTCCGGGGGTGGGGGTGCAGCAGCGCGGCGCACGGCGGCGAGCGGGCCGACGTCCGTGTCCTCGCAGAGGTTCACGCTGGCCTGCGGGGGAGGGGGGTACAGCCGAGTCAGGGGGTACGGCGCTCCGGTGTCGGGCGCGGGGCGCGGGCCTGCTCGAGGCGGGGCATGGAGCGGAGGAACGAGACGCCCTCGAGGTCGCACGCGAACGCGAAGCCTGCGGGGGGTGGGGGGGTGGGTGGGGGGTGGGGGGGGGGGAGGGAGGGAAAGAGGTCAGCTAGGGGGTAGGGGAGCCGGAGGGGGGTACGGCACTCTTCAGGTTGACGAGCTGCGCGAAGGGCTCCAGGTGGAAGCTGCCCGCCGTCGGCGCGACTGGAGGGGCGTTAGGGGGGTATGGGGCCTCGGGGGGAGGGGTACGCGCCCTGGAGTTATCGATGTGTGGGGAGGGGGGCAAGGACGGCGGGGTACGGGGTAAGGAGGCCTGTCGGGCGCGGGGAAAGGGGAACAAAACGGAGACTCGCCTGCTCGCCCGTCTCCGGCTGCCGGACCGGGTGAGTGAAGCGCAGTCCCCAGAGAAGTGGGGGGAGGACGGGGGTTACGGCACCTCGAAGAACTCGACGTCGAGCCTCTCGAGCGCCGTGAACTTCGAGAGGGACGCGATCGTTGCGATCTCCTCCTCCTGGGGGTACGGGGTTGACGGAAGCGGTACGGGGCTCGGGTGGGGTGCGCACGTCGCCGTCGTGGTAGACTGAGAACTGGAGGACGCGGAGGGTACAGGGGAGGCTAGTGGAGCGCTCCAGGGTCTGCTGCGTTGTCAGAGCCGGGGCGGAACGGGGGCGGTGGGGGTATGTGCGCGCCTGGAGCTGGGCGACGGTGAGTGGAAAGTGGACGAGTTCGAGGGTCTGGAGGGCGGGGGACAGGGACAGCAGGCCCAGGGAGGCCTGCGGGGGCATCGGAATGCCGGCCGGGGTACGCGGCAGGGAGAGGGGATGAGGCGGCGGGCCTGGAGGAGGGGGGAGCAGAAGGCCTCGGGGTAGTCCGTCAGCCTGGCAGGGGCAAGGGTTGGATTGGGCAGGGGATGGGGCTGGGGGAGGGTACGGACCGATCATAAGTCGTGCCGAGGTGGAGGTAGCGGAGCAGGGGGAAGTGGCGCAGGACGGGTACGGCGTCCAGGGGCATGCGGGAGGGCGGGGAATCCAAGGAGAGGTACAGGTGCTCGAGGGAGGGGCGGAATGCGGCGTGCAGGCGCCGGAGGGCGTCGTAGCTCATCCCGCGCCGCCCGCAGCGGATGCGTACCCCCTGCACGGCCTGGCGCGTCCGGGGCGGGAGGGATGCGAGCCGCGAGACGGCTGCGTCGCTCGGGCGCGGCAGGGCGAGCCTGCGCGGCGGTCATCGCTTGAGTTCCAGCGCGCACAGCGTCCGGCGCACCGCTCCCAGAGCGGCGGCTCCATCGCGAGCGCGCGGAAGCGCTGCGAGACGTGCGAGAGGCGGAGCAGCGCCTCGGGGCGCACGAGCACGTCCTCCTCGCGCGCGCCCGCCTCCTCCGCCTCATCCTCAGCGTCGCTATCGCTGTCGCTGCTCTCGCCGCTCGCGCTGCTGCGGCTGCTGCTCGTGTCGCTCCCGGGCCGCTTCCGCCTCGCGCCGGGGACCGGCCGCGCTGCGTAGAAGAGGATGCGGCACACGAGCGGGTCCGGCAGCACATCAAACGGGCTCTCTCCGCCAGCGATCGCCTCCGCTACGCTACCCGGCGCAAGCTGCGGCGCGCTCGGGCCCTCCGCGTCGCCGGTCAGGAAGCGCCACACGCCCGTCTCTCGTTTGGGAAGTCCAATCGATACTCCGCCTCGCACTCGAATAGTCTGCGGCTCCGCTTGGCCCCGAGCACGCGCGCGCCGCGCCCGGGCGCCGGGCGGGCCCGTCATGCCACGTATATACGGCACTGTGCTACGTACACCGGTACGCAACGACGCTGCAGCCGCGATGTGCCAGAGAGTGTACGTGTACCCCCACTCAAAGAAGCTCTGAAGCTGCTCTGAATTCGAAGCTCAGAAGCTGAGAAGCTCAGAACTCGAACGCGCAATGGCGTATAGGTGCTTTGCGGCGACGTTTTACCTCATACTCTTGACTGCTGACGCACAACCCTACAGGACGAACGCAAAGTCGATGTAAGCACTACGCCCCTTCGCGTCCCGCCGCTCACTCAGCGACCATTTTTTGTCAGGGCGGGGCTTGTTGACGGCCTCGTGCGGGAGGGCATCGTGAAAAGTAGGAAAGTCGAAGGCGTGCGCTTCCCGTCGCGGCGCCGATCCGGAACCCTCCGGCGCCCCTAATTAGCTTTTCACCCTCGAGCTCGCGCCTCGTGACGCTTGCGAATCGCGGCGCGCTGCGCAGACGTGCTGAGAAGGGTCGACCGCGGCGCATATGTCAAGCATCGCCACGAAGCTTATGAGGACCGGCCATCGGGGATCGGGCACGACGTCACGATCAGCGCTCCGCGTGCGCCGTTTAGTTTTTTGGAAGCCTGGCGCTCCGATCGCCGGCGCCGGCGCCAGCCTCGCGCTCATGATGCGCGCCGGCGCCCAGACATGCACGCGTACGCTCTGGAAGCGCTGGAGGGACACCTTCGCCCCAACTCCCGCGCGCTCGACGTCGGCAGGTGCGCCTTCCTGCGGCGCCGTCCTCCGTTCTGCGCGCGCGCCCGTCGAGGTCCGAGACCTGCCGCTGCAGCGGATCCGGATTCTTGACGGTCTGCATGGCGCTCATGGGGGCCGCCCGCGTAATCGGCATCGAGTGCGCCCCGCGATTCGCTGGTTTGACCCGATTTAATCCGCGATCTGATCCCTTTCTCCAGGTGCATCCCCGAGCTGGTGAACTCTAGCACGGCCGCGGTGCGCAGGGACCACCCCGAGCTCCTCGACAAGGGCCGCATCCGCTTCGTCCACGGCAACGGGTACAACGGCTTCCCCGAGGAGGGGCCGTACGACGCCATCCACGTCGGTGCGCCCTCGTACCCCCCGGGCCTTCCTTCCCCCTTCCCTGAACGCCCGCGAAGGCGCGGCGGCGCACGACGGGCTCCCGGCGGCCCTCGTCGAGCAGCTCGCCCCAGGAGGCCGTATGATCATCCCAGTGGGCAGCTCCATCACGGGGCAGAGCCTCGTGCAGGTCCGCTGCCGTAGGGCGCAAGCAACATAGCTTCCGGGGTGCAGTCCCAGAGTGTGACCGGCCGCGCGGCGCCGGCGCCAGGTCGACAAGAGCCACGACGGCCGCATCACAGAGACCGATCTCATGGGCGTCATGTACGTTCCCCTCTACCCCCACCCCGAGCAGGTGGCGCCCGTACCCCCCTCCCCTCCCTCCCCTCCTGTCTTCTTAAATTCGACATCTTCTCTGCTTCGAATTCTGCGCGACAGCGCGCACTGACGTCGACGTCGCAAGGTGCCGTCGGAGAAGACGCGCAAGCCTACCGGTGGGAAGCTCTCCGAGTACTGAGGCCCGGCCTTGAGCTTGCAATTGTACAGACGCCCCCCCTGCCCATGGCCACTGCCAGCACATGTACAGTCGATTGATATATCGCCGCTCCAATTTTGCACTCGATTCCGATCGAAAGTTCTCCAATTTCGCATTCGATTTCGAATTAGCAATATCTCGCTCGCGAACGTGTATTCGTATTTTCGATCGTATACGTAATATTAATATATATACTATCTCGCCCTATAGTTTCTTCTAAATGTTTCAATGTAGGAAGGCCCGCGCGCGCCGGCGCCGCGCCTAGGCCTGGCGCCGGCCGGCCGCCGGCCGAGCTCGAGCTCGCGATCGGAGAGTCGAGCTCGAGGGCCGGGCGCGCGCGCGCGCGCGGCGCGGGGGCGCCGCGCCGGCCGCGCGCGCGGCCGGCGCCGCGGCCGGTGCTGCAAGCCTGCAACTGGGCTGCCGGGTCGCAATTGCAATTGCAAGTTCCTCGCAACCCGCGGGCCGCGGCCGCGCACAGCACCGGTCAAATTGGCGGCGCCAGCCGACGCCTGCACGTACCCCCAAATAAACACATGGGTACCGTAGTACACTTGGGAACCAGCTGCTTGGCCCGCATGCTGAGCCAACGCCCGGCCGGCGCCGGCGCCGCGCGCCGGCCCCGCGCGCGGTTGCGCCGGGCCCCGAATTGCGAATTCGAAATTTAATTTTAACGGCTTGTTAATTTACAGAATTAAAAATGTTCATGGAAAGTGCTGCAATTTTAATTATATATTCCGAGCATACGTAATACGTAATGTTCAGCGACTGGGGTACATATTTGATTTCGTTCACGAGCACTTGCGCGCGCCGACGCCGGCGGCGCCGAGTCGGTTATATATCATAGTACATGCATATGTATATATTATTATTAACTATTACATATATGTGTTTTTCACTTCGGCTTATATAGACTCGTAGCTACTAGGCTATAGGTTAACGTTGCAAATTGGCAATTGCAATCGCAAATTAATTGCAGTACCATCCCGGAGGCCACGCGTGCACGGCCCCGGGAGCCTCGATCGGGAGTCGGGAAGCCGCCGGAGGCGCGCGCTCCTACCTGCATGGTGCGCATGCTAGGCTGGTAGCGCAGTGCGCATACGCGTACGAGTGTTGACGTCGCTGCTCAGCGGCTGGGCGTTCCGAAGTTCGACGCGTAGACTCATCGATATCGCCAACCCGGCATCAATTCGCCGACGCAGCAGCAGCGCAGGCTTTCAGCTCGTCGTGCGATTGCGCCCGGCGCGGCCTTGCAATTGGCGAGCAGCAGCTGTCTTGAGTTTCGGGGGACGCCCTGGAGGTCCGGATCTGGGATGGCGCGGCTTGCCCATCGTCCTTAGGGTGCGATCATTCCCAGTCAAGCATCAGCCGCAGTGCACCCGGCCCCTCGCCCGCAGTGCCCCGCGCCAGCCGCATGCGCAGGGCCCCGGGCCCCGCGGCCGCCACTTGGACGCATGCGCAAACATTGATCGGCATACGGCCGCGGGAGGCGATGCATTAGCTTCTAGCCCTGTCTAGATCTTTGAAGGGGAGAAACAGCTCTAGACTCTGAGAGATTGACAGCGGCGAGCTGACTGCCGCACCCCGAATGCGCAGGTGCTCTTGACTGCAACTGCGGAGGCCTAGGTGAGCTGGACCGGGCCGCGGTGATGGCAGCGGAGCAGCGAGCCAGCTCTTTTCGTCGCGCCTCGAGCTCGCCGGTGGCGAGCCTTACGCGTCGGCTTTCGCTCGGCCGCTCCGCGCCGCCCGAAGATGGGCCAGAGCGACGTGTTTCCTACATTTACACGCCGACACCCGAGCCCGCGGCGCCAGCCCCGGCGCCGGCTCGGCTGCAGGCTCTGAGTGGCCCGCCGGCGGCCGCACTCGAGTCGGATTCGATCAGGCGACGCGCCAGCATTGCGAGCGCGAGCCTGAGCAACCGCCCCGGCGCCCTCAGCACGGGCTTCGCGTCCGCCTTCGGCCCTGCCGCAGCGATGGCCAACGGTCCGACTGGCGGGAAGGCGTGGCCGCCGCAGCACGTGACAGCGTTTGACCTTGGGGACCCCGACGGAGGCACAGCCGAGGCCCCCGCGTACGGCGCCGAGGGCCATGACGACGCCGAGAGCGTTTCCGTGCCGGAGCCGCTCGCCAAGTTCGCGTCGCGTGCCGGTGCCGGCTGGTCCTGGCCAAGGTGACCCCTTGCGAGATTCAGGCCTCCCGGGGTCCGGTCCTATGCCTGGGCTGACGTCGACCCCCGCCCCGCCCCCTCAGGCCTCCCAGCGGCAGGGAAAGGCGCCCCGGTCCGCCTCCCCGGGCGGACCCCGCAGACTATATATATATATTCGAGCTCCTCACACTGCGCGCGCGCGCGACGCAGAGTCCTCGATAGCGCTGGATGCCGGGGTCGTCACCGACTCGCCACCCGACGTTGGCATACCGGGATCGCCCCCCGGACCCGACGTTTTGACATTCCGCAACTTCACGCCGGCGCTGAACGCCCCCGCGCGGGCCTCGCGGGACGGCCGCGATCGCAACCGGGACCCAGCGTCGGGGCCGGCGCGGCGCGCCTCGACCTCGCGCTCGGGGTCGGGGTCGCGCCGGAGGAAGGGGCGGGCGGGGCGGCGCTCGCTGCGGGACGGCCTGCGCCAGTGGTGGGCCGACGTGCCCCTCAAGCGCAAGCAGCTCTCCGTCGTCCTCTTCCTCCAGGCCCGCCCCGCCGCCCCCGCCGCCCCCGCCCCCCGCGAGCTCCCCCGCCCCCGCCCCTGAGCCCCAGGCCCGCAGGCGCTCGCGTTCTGCGCGATGGTCGCCGTCTTCGCGGCGGTCTTCACGACGGCGCACACCTCGCAGCTCGTCGAGCAGGCGCGCAGCGAGATCCTCATGAACGACATGGTCTACGGTGCGGCCGCGCCACCGGCGTCGCGGCCCCGCTCGCAGCGCGCCGGCTTGCACCCCCTTGGCCTCCCCGCTCGGCCCCTCACCGCGGTCGCGCAGACATCAAAGTGAACCAGATGGGTTTCGGCTACGCCGGTGCGCCCCGCGCCGCCTCTCCGGCCCCCGCAAACACCCGTGTCGAATGCTGATCAAATACCGCTCTGCCTGTTGCCCCTCCGGACCGCAGGGCAAGCGGAAAACGCGGATATTGTTGAGGCGGCGCGGCGGGGCCCCGCAGACGAGAGCGCGGCGGCAGCAGAGGCGCGGGCGCGGGCGAAAGCAGCGCTGGTGAACGAGATCGTCCGGCGCGAGATCGAGTGCGTCGCCTCTCGCGTTTAAATATGCAGCGCGCGATATTTGCGAGAGGCGCTATGGTTTCATCAAATAACTAGGTTTGAATTTCGAGCTGGTCTGATCGTGGCACGCCGCCCGTGGCGCCGCGCAGCGTGTCGAGTCTGGTGACGGCCGACGCGAAGGCGCCCGTCGTCATCGTGAGCAGCTTCCGGGACAGGCGCGGCGAGGCCCTCGGGCCGCGGCTCGCCGCCCTCGTCGCGCGCGCCATCCAGCACAACAAACAGGCGCGGCCCGGCCGACATTCGCAACTCTGCTGCGCTCTCGTCGCGAGCCTCGGGGGCGCGCGTGCGCAGGTGCGGGTGACGGCGCTGGTCTCGAAGGAGGAGCTGGCGGCCGAGGGGGCGCCCATCTCCGAGCGCTGCCCGCCCCACGCCCTCGTCCGGCCCGTCCACCCTCTAAATTCCTCCCCGCCGAATAAATTCCGACGCCCGCCGCGCCGCGCAGGATCATCGTTACGCCGGCAAGCAGCAGCCCGCGCCCGAAGGCGCGCGCCGCTCGGACATTGACGACGGCACGCGCGCGCGCGCATGCGCAGGTCTACGCGAGCGGGGACAAGTTCAAGCCCGTCGGCGTCCTCGTCGCCGCCGACGTCGTGCGCCCCGCCGTCGACGGAACTCGCTCGAAGTGCGCGCCGCGCCGCGCCGGGTCCGAGCGGCTGCGCAGGTGAACGGCAAGGGCGCCATTGTGCAGACCGCGATGGCCGCATTCAAGTCGGGCCACGTCGCCAGTGCGCCCGCAGCGCTTCCTGCGCTCGAGCTCCCGCGCTCTAGGTCTTTGGCGCGCGCCTCAATTTTGCGGCAGTCTATCAGCTGCGGACGCCCGGCTGCCCTCTCAACGACTACAGCTGCTACAGCCTCACCGTCGCCATGGGAGGTGCGGCCGCGCCGTCGGCGATGGTCCCAGCGGCGTGCACGTGCACGTACACCACGCGATCGCGAGCAGCGTCGCGTGGAGCGCGTGGGCGGTGCTGACGGCGCGGCCCTCGTCCCCGCAGAGGGCGACTCGGTCTTCCAGAGCAGCTCCCCGATCGAGGAGGCGGCGAAGGGCGTCCTCGTCGCCGCCGCCCGCGCCCCCGTCGCCAGCAGCAAGTCGGCCGCTTTCTACGTGCGCAGCCGCGCCGCTCTCACGCACCGGTTGTTGGCGTCGACGCCTCACGCTGCGAGGAACGGGCGGGGCGCAGGAGGGGAGCAGCGTGGGGGCGACGGTGACGGGGGAGATCACGGCGCGGGGCCAGGACTACACGGTGGCCGCCAGCTGCATCCTCGACGAGGGCGACAACGTCGTCGCCTTCCAGGCGCGCACACATCCCGCAGCTGCAGTCGACGGCGCCTCTGACCGCCGGCGGCGGCGGCGGGGCGCAGGTGCGGGGGATGTCGCAGGCGCGGGGCCACGAGTTCCTGCGCAACGGCATCGTCGTGTGCGCCGCGACGGGCGTCGCCCTCTTCGCCCTCTCCGCGGCCCTCGCGCTCTGGCTCGGGGGCACCATCCTGGAGCCCCTGCGCGCCCTCTACGAGGCCGTCGAGGACTTCTGGAACGGTGACTCCGAGCCCCCGCCCCCGCTCCTCGAATTCGACCGCACGTATAGACGCGCTTCCTGCCGGCCTCGCTGCGGTCCGCTGATCGTCGGCGCCGGGGCCGTCGGGGCGGGGGCAGACGAGTCGTCGATCTCATCGCGGCAGACGATGGGGCGGGCGTTCAGCCTGCGGGCGCAGGGGCGGGACGAGATCGGGCGCCTCACGGGCGCCTTCGGGCGCATGGCCTCCCGCATCAGCGAGGCCCGCCCCGCCCCGCCCGACCCGAGCCGCCGCCTCCGCCTCCCCGCGCTGGCTGACCGTCGCGCCATCGCTGCCCGCCCCGCGACACGCGCAGGCGTACTCGCGGATGCACGAGTCGCGGGTGAAGGCGGCCAACGAAGAGTACCGCACGCGCCTCATCATCGAGACCTCCAACGACGGTGCGCCGCGCGCCGCGCCCCCTTCACATTTCCTCCTTTGGCTCCAGCCTTTGCCGCGTCGCTCGGCCCCGCGAGCCCTGCCGACTCGCTTCCCTATCGCAGCCGTCTTCGTGATCGGGACGGACTGCGTGGTGCGCTGCCCGCCCTCCCCCGCGCCCCGCTCGCCCCCCGCCCGCCCCCCTCGAGCCGAGCCAAACGCGCCCGTGCGCGGCGGCAGGTGATCTCCTGCAACCACAGCGCCGTCCAAATGTTCGGGTACACCTCCGACGAGGTGCACGCCCCCCGTCCGACTCGCTCGGCCAGCGCGCCCCGCTCTGAGCAGCGGGGCCCCCAGCTCGTCGGCCAGAACGTGAACAAGATCATGCCCCCGGAGATCGCCGCCCAGCACGACTCCTACGTCAAGAAGTGAGTCTCGGGCCTTTGATTTCATAGCTGTACTGTAACATCGACATTAGCTATCTATCGCGCTGACTGGCCGGATCTCGCGCGCGCGCGCGCAGGCGGGTGACGAGCGGGCGGACGCTGCAGTCGCGGTTCGCGATCGTGCAGGGGCAGCGGCGCACGGGCGAGGTCTTCCCCCTCGAGCTCTCCATCAGGTGGGCCCCGCAAGGGGGCACGGGCGCGCCCCCGGCCCCCGCTCGAGCCGCCCTCACGCGCCCCGCAGCGAGATGAAGATCGGGGACGAGCACCTCTTCGTCGGCATGCTCCGCGGTCCGCGCGCCCTCCCCCGCCCCTGCCCCGCCCCGCCCCGCCCCGCCCCGCCGCTGTTTTAGCCCGCAGCTCGCTCGTCGCACTCCTCTGGCGTCCGATTCTTCCGCCCGAGCATCGCGAGCGACGTCTGACCTCGCGCCCCCCCGGCAGACATCACGGAGCGGAAGGAGATGGAGCGGCAGCTCGAGCGGGAGCGCCAGCGCGCCGAGAACCTCCTCAAGAACATGCTGCCCCCCTCGGTGAGCGAGCGCCGGCGCCGACCTCTTCACCGCGGGCGCTCGCCGCGCTGACGGGCCGCCCCGGGCAGATCGCGGAGCGGCTGAAGGACATGGCGGAGAGGGAGGCGGCCAAGGCGATGCGCTCCCGCCGCCAGTCCAAGGCCTACGGGCCGGGCTCCCCCATGTGCGCCTCCTCCTCGCCGCCTCTCGTCCCGGGTTGGGGTGGGGGGAGGCTGCCCGTGCTGACCGGCGCGCGCGTGGGGCGGCAGCGTCGGGAACGCGGCGCTCAACTCGGACGACGAGCTGGAGCCCCTCCCGGGCGCCCCGGGGCCCTCCTCCCGCCCGGGCCTCCACCGGGGCAGCCTGGACTCGAGCTCGAGCGGGCTGGGGCCGCGGGGCAGCCTGCGGAACATCGACCGGCAGCTGCTGGAGGGCGCCCTCACCATCGCCGACCGCTGCGACAATGTACCCGTCCTCTTCGCCGACATCGTGCGGGCCGCCTTCCCTTTCCAACCCTGCTCGAGGCCCGCCGGCCGCCCCCCGCTGAGGGGCCGGGCGCGCCTCCAGGTGAACTTCACGCCCCTCGCGAGCTCGATGGCCCCGGAGCGCCTCGTCCAGCTCCTCAACAGTGCGCGCGCCCCTGGCTACAGGCGCCTCCCCCGGCGCGGCCCGCTGAGGGGCCGGCCCCGCCCAGCTATCTTCATGGAGTTCGACGGCCTGGTGGAGCGGTTCGGCCTGGAGAAGATCAAGACGATAGGAGGTGCGGGGGCGAGGGCGGGAGGGGCCCCGCCGCCGCCGCCGCCGCGCCTCGCCCCGACGCGGCGCTCACCGCGGGGCGCCCCCGCGGCAGACGCGGTGATGATCGCCGGGGGCGTGCCCCCGGAGCTCCCGGGGGCCTTCCAGGCGCCCGAGAGCCGCAACAGCTCGGGGTCGGCGCGGCGCATGAACCGCGCGCGCCTCGCCTCCGGCGAGAGCGACCTCATCGACGCGCGCGCCGAGCCGCCCATCGTCCGCATGGCGGTGCCCCCTCTCTGTCCTTCCCTCCCTTGCCTCTCGGCCGAGCGCGCGCGCCGCGCAGCGCCTGGCGATCGCGATGCAGGAGTCGATCGCGCGGTTCAAGGGCGCCGACGGGCAGTCCTTCCGCATCCGCATCGGCATGCACGTCGGCACCGTCATCGCCGGCGTCATCGGCAAGCGCAAGATCATGTACGACCTCTGGTGCGCGGCGCCGTCCCCCCGTACCCCCATCCCCTTCCGCCCCCCGGCGCTGCCCGGGTCTCATCGGCCGTCTTCGTAGGGGGGACACCGTCAACATAGCGTCGAGGTCCGGACCGGCCCCACGGCGCGTCCCTCGGCGCGCGGGGCGGGCACTGATGGGCGGGCGGGCCGGGGGTGCAGGATGGAGTCCTCGGGCGAGCCGGGCCGGACGCAGGTCTCCGAGGAGTGCTTCGCCATCCTCAAGGGCAAGTTCGCGTTCGAGGTGCGCCCGTACCCCCCGCCCCACTCGTCCCCCGCCCCGGTCGCCACCCCCCCGCGCCCCGCGCCGCGCGGCATGGCCCGACGGGGCGGCGGGGCGCAGGACCGGGGCACGATCTTCGTGAAGGGGAAGGGGGAGCTGCACACGTACTTCCTGCTGAGCGCGCGGGGCCCCGGGGCCGCCAGCGATCGCCGCCTCCCGGACTTCTCCTCCGTCCTCCGCGCCCCCGAGGACCAGCACCCCATGCAGATCACCGTCCGCCGCGCCTCCGCCCTCACGGTACCCCCCCCCCCCCCCCCCCCGCCCTTCCCCTGATTGAGCCCCGCTAGGTTGGATCCGAGGCGGAAGAGGAGGAGAGGGGCAGGGATGCAGAGCGGGAGGGCAGCGTCATCCGGAGCCTCGAGTCGGTCCGCGGGCCCCCATGCCCAACTCGGCGTTCAGCCCCTTCTCGGAGCTCATCGATACCCTCCTCCACCCCGCAGATCGGCCCCGATCTCGAGGGCGTCGATTTCACGGTGTGGAGGTACCCCCCATCTGCTCTCCCCCAGCTCGTCCGGACCATGCTCGACCGCCTTGGGGTACGTGCACGCGCTCGCGCTTCCGATCTGATCCCGTACCCCCCTCACACCCGCTTTCGCCGCAGCTCATCAGCGCATGCAAGATCAGGACGCAGGAGCTCAGCGCGTTCATAGAGATCGCCCTCTGCTCCTACAGCGAGAAGAACCCGTTCCACGTGCGAGGCCGATCAAATCTGAGCGGGCCCCGCGCGGATTCGAACCCGGGCTCTCAGGACGCGTTCCACGCGGCGGACGTGATGCAGTTCGTGTACTGCTGCCTGACGACCGTCGTGCGGGGCCGGTGCGGCCTTTGCTCCGAGCTAAGCTGGTGGAGCTATAGCTAAGCGGGCGGGCCTCGCCCGGGGTGCAGGGGAAACCGGAGCCCGCGGAGCCCAGTGCTGATGGGCGCCCCCTCGAGCTCCTCGTCGGGGCCCTCGCCGTCGGCCCCCGGCTCGGCGCGGCGCTCGCAGCAGCCGGCGGCGGCCGTCCTCCGGGAGCTCGACCACGTCGACATGCTCGCCCTCCTCGTCGCCGCCCTCTGCCACGGTGCCCCCTCCCTCTCCCTTCCTTTTCCCTCCTTCTCCCTCCTCTCGCTGAGGGCGGGGTGTCTCAGACCTGGAGCACCCGGCGGTGTCGAACGCGTTCCTGGTGCGGACGCGGGCGCCGATGGCGCTGACGTACGCGAACTCGTCGCCGCTGGAGCGGCACCACGCCTTCCGCTGCCTGGCGCTGCTCGAGCGCAAGGACCTCGACATCGCCGCCGGCCTCCTCCCCGAGCAGCGCGCCCGCTTCACCCAGGCCCGCCCCCGCCCCCGGCCCCGCGCCCCGCCCCCTCCACCCCGCCCCTAACCCTCCAAGAGCCATTCGCAACTCTTGGCCCGCCCGCCCCGCGCCGCCTTGGCCTCGCTGACGTGTCGAGCGCCCGCAGCTGGTGCTGGACACGATCCTGGCGACGGACATGACCCTCCACGGCGAGTACATGACCGCCGTCCGCGCCCGCTTCGCCCCGGTGCGCCCCGAGCCACCCAGCGATCGCGAGCCTAGCCTCGGCTGGCCAGGGCACGCTCCCCAGAGCCCGCGCCCTCCATCCCCCTCCGCCTCGACTCGAGCCTAGTCTCGCTCGCCCTCCGCGCGGGCCGGCCCGGCGGGCCTGACGGGGGGGGGCAGGGGGAGGGCGGGCACGGGCACGGGGCGGCGGAGCCTGCGCGCTCCCGCTTCTCCCACCTCGACGACCGCACCCTCCTACTCGGCCTCCTAATCAAGGTACCCCACCCCCCCCCCCCCCCCCCGAACCGCCGCGGCTCAGCTTATCGTTCCCTTCCGCTTCCGCAGTGCGCCGACCTCGCGAACGGCTCTCGAGGCTTCGAAAACTCTCGCCACTGGGCCGAGCGCATCCAGCTCGAGTTCTTCGGTGCGCACGTACCCCCCGCCCTCGGATCCCCCCGCCCGATCCCCCGCGGCAGAGCAAGGGGCGCTGGAGGCGGAGCTGGGGCTTGACGTCACGCCGGGCTTCCTGGACAACGGCGAGCCGGAGCTGCTCAACGCCACCCGCCAGGTACCCCCACGCGAATGGCGGTACCCCCCCTTTCATCTGACCCTTCTCCCCCGCAGGTGGGCTTCCTGTCGGCGGTGACGGTGCCGCTCTTCGAGACGCTGGCGGGCCTGGTGCCCGAGGTCGGGAGCGAGTTCGCCGCCAACGCGCGCGCCAACGTCGCCCGCTGGCGCGAGGCCGCCGACGCCCTCCGCTCCAAGTCCCTCCTCAAGCCCTCCTGATCTCGATCATGAGCTTTGCGGGACAGTCCGAGGCCCATTTATCGTTATTTGCCCAGTTTCGCTGTAAAGAGAATACGTAGCACGTATATGCATGCCCCTGCAGCTGTTCAGTTACCCTGTTTTATTGCAGGCTTCAATCGCTGTTCATGATCAGCGATCACTCTGTGTCATGTCGTGTACTGCAGACATAGTATTAGTATGCCGCAGTGCACCCCATTTTGCGAGCTGTTTGTATTTATGTGTATATATTTAGATCTGTCATAGTATAGTACCGTAGTACTATTTGAGAGTTTAAGATGAGATCAGCTAGGCCTAGGTACTGGCTTGATTTAGTGATCTAGGGGACCACTCACGATAATAGACCCATTGTCGAAACTCGTTACACGGCCAAAGGGCTCATGTGATGGTCAGGAGTTCATCGGTTCCATTCTTTATTTATTATAGATTAAGTAATAACTAATTTCGCCCTTCGCATAGTCGATCAATCACCGCTCCCCGATGTATAATCAGTTTCTTATCCGTACTGTGTGAATTTTTTTCTTGAGAATTCTTCTTCGTGATTAGCCAGGCCACGATTTTCGCACTCAGCAGTTTCAGATTTGCTTGCTTCGAATTCGAACTCTGGATTCAATGAGTTCTGTAATCCCTTGTTTGCCAGCTTTGATTAGGCCGTAGACTTCACGTGCTAGTATACTATTCATTACTTCCAGTGTAGCTTCGATTCCAGGCCGCTGTAGCTGGACATGTCACAGTTCACGTGTAGCCTATAGCTAGTATAGATTGTAATTGGGAACTTGCTGAATATTTTTTTGTGTTACGTATACGTCGAAAATCCTGCTGCGGGGGCGAGAGTGCTAGCTAGCGTATATTCTAGATCTAGATCTATGATAGCGCGCTCCGGAGCCTGGCCATGGGACCATGTCGCAATTTTGCAATGTGCAGCTGCAGCTGCGGCTGCATGCGCAGCTGCATTTGAATTCGCAGCGCGAGCGACTCGGCGACCGCGCGCGCCGGGGCGACTAGTACTGGGCCGGCGCCATGCATGCGCGTAGCATATAGTGCGCATACATTTGCGCATGCGAACCCCAGTCAATCGATCAACCTATAGCTATGACCGATAAGATCTAGAAACTCATGCATATGCGCGCCGCGCGCGCCGGGGCGGGGACATGCGGTGGGGGGATGCAACCCGGCGCAGTCCGGGCGCCGAAGCCGTTAGCTATAGCATGAGGTGTAGCGCGCCTTACGGCGCGCCGCGCGCGGCCAAGGGGGGTACACCCACCATAGATCCAGGGGTGACCGGGATGAGATAGGATGGCAGCCACGGCGCGAGAAGAGCCGCAGGGCAGTAGTAGCCCTGCGCTACAACCATCCGCGCCATCTGCGGCGAGCTCGGCGCTCATTCAGCGAGTAGACTCCTTGCTCTCCACATTGGTGCCGAACAAGTGGACCGAATACAGCAGATTGCACGTGTTCAACTATGTCAAGTCGATCCTCGTTCGCGTCTTCCCAAACGTGACGGTGAGCTGCCTGGGTCGCTTTCGTATATGGAGCGCCAAGAGCGCCCGGGCGTGGCGGAGCTTCTGGACCAGTCGATAGGCCGAATCGCCCCGCGCGGGGCGGGCACGCTAGCCGCGCACCTTGCACGGTCCGCGCACAGGCCTTACGCGGTGCTGCAGGTCCTGCAGTTCGGCTCCGTGCCGCTGAAGACATATCTGCCTGACGGTGACATCGACGTTGGCTTCTTCGGCCTGCGCCTCGAGGAGGACTGGCCCCTCCGCCTCAAGAGCGCCATCGAGCGTGACGCGGCCAACCAGCAGAAGCTAGGCCATCCGCTGAAAGATGTAGCGTGCATCTTCGCCGAGGTGTGATTGTTGCCTCCGAGCACGCGGCCCCGGCGCTCCCATTCGCCGCTCATGACGATCTCTCCGTTGCCTGAGCTCGCCCGCGCAGGTGAAGGTCGTGAAGTGCATCTTGGGCACGATCATGGTGGACATTAGCTCAAATCAAACGGCCGGTCTCTGCACTTTGTGCTTCTTCGAGGAGGCGAGCCCACCGTCTGCTGAATCTCGCCACTCGTGCTAACGGTGGCGCGCCGCTTTCCGCTTAGGTCGACCGCCTGATTGACAAAGACCACCTGTTTAAGAGGAGCGTCATATTGATCAAGGCGTGGTGCTACTACGAGAGCAGGATACTTGGTTCGCAGATGGGTCTGATTTCGACCTACGCGCTGGAGACACTCGTGCTTTACATTTTCAACCGGTTTAACGATTCTTTGCATTATCCTATCGATGTTCGTGCATCGCCCCTCACGTAGAGCCGCTTGCGGCGGGCAACCTCCGCGGTTGCCGATGCTCGTTTGAACGTGCAGGTCCTCTATCGTTTCTTGGAGGAATTCAGCCAGTTCGATTGGGAGAAGTACGCGATTTCTATATGGGGCCCGATCGAGATTGGAGCGCTGCGGAACCTGCCTCGTGCGCCGCACCCCACGCCCCTCGCATCTCTTTCCTTCCTTTTCTGACCGGCGCCCGGGGGCCCGCGCGGCGTCTCAGTGCCGGAGCGGGCGTCGTGGGAGGTTGCGGAAGGCAAGGAGCCGCCGATCACGTCCAAGTTCATGACGTACATGCGGAGCATCTACACGGACTCGTTCGAGCGCCTCGGGGCCAACCGCCCGCACTACAAGCGACCGTCCGCGCCCCGCCCCGCCCCGCCCCGCCGCTCGCGCCGCCGCCGCCGCAGCGCTGACGCCGTGGCGCGCAGGGAGCAGCGGCAGTTCATGCTCAAGCACATGAACGTGGTGGACCCGCTCGTCCCCCACAACAACCTCGGGCGCTCCGTATCCTTGTCCAACCTCGCGAGGATACGGAGTGCCCTCGGGCTGGGCCGGCAGCAGCTCGCCTCGGTCCTCGACAAGGCGGCCCCCGAGGCGGCCGCTGCCCTGGACCAGTTCTTCACGTCGACGCATCGTCGGCTCCGAGGGGACGTCTGGAGCCGCTCGGACCTTGCTGGGATCCACCACCTGTGGAACTACGAGCGGTCCATGCTCTACTCGCTCGCGGTCACGGCCTCGGCCGCTCCCGCGCACGCCACCGCGACAGCCGCGGCGGCCGCAGCAGCAGCAGCGAACGCGCACATCGCTCGCATCCTGGCCGCCGCCTCTGCGGCGCACCTCCCCGCTCTTCTTCACCAACAGCAGGCCGCCGCAGCCGCCTACCTCCAGGCCTACGGGACTCTCCCCTCTTCCGCCTCCTCCGCCTCCTCCGCGTCCGCCGCCGCTGCCGTCCAGCCGGCCGCCCCCGCGCTCCCTTCCCCGTCCTCCCGGGGCGCGGCCGAGGCGGCGCGCGCGGCGGTCCTCTCTGCGATCGACGCGGCGGCGGCGGCGGCCTCGGGCGAAGGCGAGGCCTCGGGCAAGGGCGCTGGGGGCGAGCAGGCGCACCCGCCCGGCGCCGAGCACGCGCACTGGCACGGGCGCAACGGCGCCGTCAAGCCCCATCCGCAGCCGGCCTCCCCGCGGCCCGCCCGCGCCCTCCCGCGCCCCTGCCCCCTCCGGCCCCGGCTCCCCGGCGGCGCCTCCTCCTCCTCGGGCCGTCGCCCCGCCCCTGCCGGTCGTCCCCGCCCCGCCCACGGGCCCGCCCCCGCGCCCCCTCCGAGAGCTCTATCCCCGAAGAGCCGCCCATCCTCTTCGGCTCCGTGGACCCCGCCGAGCTCGCGAACGTCGTACCCCCTCCCTCCCGCCTCCCCGGCCTCCTCCTCCGCCTCCGGGCCTCCTCCGCTCGCCCCCGCCTGCGCCCGGCGCGCCGCGACCCCCCACCTCGCCCCGACGGCGGCCCCCGCCGCCCGCCCCAGCGCCGGCGCCGGCGGCGGCGCGAGGACCGGCACGTCGTCGCCGGCCTCGCGTGCCTCGGTCACCAGCCCGGGGCTGCAGGGGAGCTCTTCGGGGGAAGGGCCCCCCGAGGCGCGGCTGCCCCCCGCCGCCCAGCCGAGCGCCCCGTCCCTGTCCATCCACCTCCCCACGCCGCCTCACACCCCCGTCGTGCCCCTGCCCCGCTCCCCCGCCGCCTACCCCCACGGCTGGGAGGCCGATCCGCTCGCTGCCGCCGCCCGCCTCGCCATAAGGCACGCCCAGCAGCAGGCGGCGCAGCAGCAGCAGCAGCAGCCGGGGATCGTACCCCTGCAGCAGCCGCACCCCGTGCAGGCGGCGGCCTCCCAGATGCAGCAGGGGTACCTGGAGTACGGCCCCTCGGGGGCGGCGTCGCCCATGCCCCTGCCCTCGCCCTCGGCCTCGCCGGCCCCGCTCCCCGCGGCGCCCTCGCCGGTGCCGGCGCTGGCGCAGCAGCCCCTGGCGCCGCTCCTCTCGTCGATGCTGGAGAACATCCAGGGGCCCTTCACCTCGGCCTCGGGCGGCGCCGAGCGCGCCGACTACCTCGCCTCCGACCTCAAGGCCCGCCCTCTTCCCGCTCCGATCCGCGCCCCCCGCCGCGCCCCGCTCATCCTCCCTCGCTCGCGCGCGCGCAGGGGCTCCGCCAGAACGTCGAGCACCTGCAGACGATGTTCGCGCGGCGCGAGGGGCCCCCGACCTCCTCCCCCTCGGGCGGCGGCGGCGGCGGCGGGTACCGCCACGACCGGAGCATGACGCCCCCGCCCAGCGGCGCCCACGCTGGCTACGGAGGCGGCGGCGGCGGGGGGGGCGGCTACGGACGCGGGGGCGGCAACTACTACAGCCCGCAGGGGCAGTACGCCCGCGGCGGGGGCGATCGCTGGGCCTCGCAGGGCGGCGGCTCGCGGGGCGGGCCCCGAGGAGGCCAGTGGGGCGACGGCGGCGACGCCCAGGGCGGCTACCGCAGGGTGCCGCCCCAGCAGATGCAGCAGCAGCAGCAACAACAACACCAGCAGCAACACCAGCAACAACAGCAGCAGCAGCAGCAGCAGCAGCAGCAGCAGCAGCAGCATCCGATGCCGCAACCGCTGCAGCCGATGCCCCAACCCGCCGATCAGCAGCAGCCACAGCAGCAACAGCAGCCTCCGCAGCAGCAGCAGCAGCAGCAAGCGTCGACGACGAAGGAAGGCGCCAAAGAGCCTCCGCAGCAGCAGCAGCAGCAGCCGGCGCAGGGCCACTCGGCCAAGCAAAAAGGGGGCGCCTCCCCTCGGGGCTCCCTCCCCCTCCGCGCTCCTGGGTACGGCGTGCAGCAGCTTCAGAGCCCGCCGGGGTACCCGCAGCCGCTGCCGCAGGGGGGGTCGGCTAGGACGTCCCCCGGGCCCTCCCCGCGGCAGGAGGAGGCGGACTCCGCGGCCGCGCGCCCGGCGCCCGACGACGGCGGGCGCGAGGCGCCGCCCAAGCGCGAGGCGACGCCCCCGCCGGCCGCCCACCCGGCCACCGCCGCTCGGTCCGCCCCCGCTCCCCTTCAGAGTTTTGTCGCCTCTTACGCAGACCGCGCGGCTCACAGGGCTCTGCTGGCGCCATCTCGCCCGCGTATCGCGCCGGCCGCGGTGCCGGCGGGTCGGACGGGCGCGGCGGGGGCTCGGCGGGCTGGATCGGGGGCCGCGGGGCGGGGCCAGGGGCAGGGCCAGGCGCGGCGGGCGCTGCCGCCGACGGGGCTCAGCGGGATGCCGGCCAAGTGGGCGGACGTCAGGGACGGCCCCGTGCGGTGCGCTCTCTCGCTCTCTCTCTCCCTCCCCTCCCTTCGCGCCCGCCTCACGCCCGCGCCCGCAGCGGCGCCTCGGTGCCCTCGTCGCCCTCGGGACGCCGCGGACGCCGGGGGAGGCCCCCGCGCAGTCCCCCGCCGGCAGCAGCAGCGCCGCCGCCGACCGCGCCTCGCCCCGCCCGAGTCCTTCGAGGTCTCCATGCTCGACTTCCCGCCCCTGGGGGGGCCCGGGCCCCCTGCAGGCCCCGCCCCGCCCTCCAACGCCCCCCGCCCCGACCGCCTGGCGGCCCCAGCGCCGCGACGCCCGCCGCGACAGCGGGCCACCGGCCCCGCCCCGGCGACGCCGGCCGCGCCGCCCGCGGCCCCGAGGAGCCCCGGGAGGGCCGGGAGGCCAGGGAGGGCAAGGAGACGACGGCCAAGTACCGCCCGCCGGCGCTGCGCGGCGACCGCGAGGGCGGCGGGGCGGCCGGCGCGGCGGCGGCGGCGCCCGCGGGGCCCGCCCCGTCGCCCCGCGGCCCGTCGCCTGGCCCTGCAAGCCCCCGCCCCTCCCCGGAGCCCGAGCCCTCACCCGCTGCCGCCTCCTCCTCTTCCACCTCGACGCCCGCGGCCCCCGCCCCCACCCCCGCCCCCGCCGCGTCCCCGTCCCAGCCGGCGCCCCAGCCGCCTTCGAGAGAGGGGTCGGCGTGGGGCCCTCCCCTGGCCGGCGGGGCTGCGGCGCCCGCCGGCCGCGCCCCTACCCCCTCGAGGACGTCCCCCGTCCCGCACTAGTCACAGCGCTCTGCTACGCAACGCTTTTTCTGGCGACCTTTTTTCAAAAAACCTTTTTCGTGTTTGAATGAGCGGTTAGACGGTTAGCGTAGCTCTTAGTACAGTGGACGTAGCTTAGTCACTGATGGGGCAACTTCTGTGGGCGTGTAGTATGTATCACACCGAGACAGTTCACGTGCACGGGCCCCCGGCGTGCGCATGCATATGCGCACCATGGTCGTCGGGCCGCCTTCGAATTCGAATTCCGTACGCGCGCGTGCACGTGGCGCGCGCCGGCGTGGATATCGATCGATCCATATCGAGTCGACGTCCGTGCGCGCGTGTGCGCGTAATCATGGCGCACGTGGCCTGTACGTGTGAGCAATTGCGAGCGCTCAGCGGCTATAGCTTGCATGATCGGATTGCAACGCCGGAACGGCATTGCCGAAAATCCGGGTACGATGCGTTGCATTTTGATCGGAGGCTCGGAGCGTTGTTCGGGTCTGTTAGCTGTACTGCGGCAGCCGGCCAGCAGGCAGCTCGTATAGCTTTGGAGCGAGCGCGGTGACCTAGCCGTTCGGCGCGGCGCGGCGCCGGGATCCTCAGTCCGCTGGTCCAATATTAATTGCAATTGCAACTGCAGAAGCATCGCCACGGCGCCGGCGTGCCCTTCGCCCGATAGGCCGCGCAATCGGCATAAGTTGCAGCTAGGTACTGTTTTCACCAGTGGTCCAGCTGGGCGGCGTGCTAGCTATAGCGGAATTGGCCATGGCCGCGGCCGCGGCACGGCGGCCGGCGACTGCTCGGCCGCGCTGCCGAATGCTTGGAAACAGCGGGGGCTGCGCCAGCGCGGCCTCCGCGCCCGTCGCCGCCATGCTCCTCGCTTGCCTCCTCGCCTCGGCAGCGGCCGCAGGTGCGCCTGCGCCCGCCGCCGCGCGCCGCGCCGCGCCATCGAACAGTGCACTTACAGCGTGACGCAGACCTCGCGCTGCTGTCGCCCGGTAGCGGCGTGGGGACCATCCCGGTCAGCTCGCCCCCCGTGTCTGGGGCCAGCCTGACCGTGGAAGCGTGGATCTACCTTACCGTGCGCCGCCCTCGGCTTCGGCTGGGCCCGCGCGATTGCCCGCCAGCTTGACGCCCCGCCGCAGGCGGTCCCCGTTACGGGCTTCCGCCCCTTCCAGGTCTCCGTCAAAGTGAACAACCAGTACAGCTACACCGTGCGGCCGGGCCCGGCCCCGAGCCGCCTACCCACCGTCTAACCGGCGCTCCGCCTCACACTGGGGCGCGCGCGCGTGCAGCTCTACACGATATTCGATGGCGGTAGCTCTGCCGGCGAGCTCCGCGTCACCATCGAAGGGGAAGGGAACAACGGCTGGTTCAAGTACGAGGGCGTCAGCATGACCGGCTGGCCCCTGTGCGCGGCGCTCGCGCCGCCTGCCAGGCTGCCCCGCGCCTGACGACCCCCGCAGGAACACCTGGGTCCACGTCGCTGCCGCGGTCGGACCAAACGACTTCCTGCAACCGTGGGTGCGCATGCGCCCATCAGATGCCGTTGAAATTAAATCTAAATCCAGAACGCTGAGGGGTCGGCAGTTGAACGGGACGGAACAAGGCGGCTCGGACCCCGGCTGGGGCCTCAGCTCGAACGAGGCGGTCGCCGTCAGCAACACGACGCTCACGAGCCTCGGCGTGGGGAAGGCGACCGGCTTCAGGATCGAGTGAGCCTTCGTGTACCCTTGCGGCCGCCCGGCCGGATCCCTCTCACCTCGATCACGCCGCAGCGAGTTTCGCGTGTGGAAGAGCGTCCGAACCACGGCCCAGATCCAGGCGCGCCCCCCCCCCCCCCTCCCACCCCTCCCCTCCCCCTCTAGCCGGGTACCCCGATTAAACCGGGCTGCAGGCGGGGATGTCGGCGAAGGCGGACGGGACCAACGCGAACCTCCTCTACTACTTCACGTTCGACGAGGCGCGCCTTGAGTGCCGAGCGCCGTACCCCGCGGCCCGCAGCCACGCCCCGCCTCATGCCTCCGCAGGACGCTGTGAGCGGGAACGAGATCACGAACAGCGCCGGAGCCGGGTGCGAGCGGTTCACGGTGCTCGGGACCTCCGTGGTGGACGGGGGCAAGAGCGTCTCGGGCTTCACGGGCACGTGCGGGAACACCCCCACGCCCAGCCCTTCCCCCTCCCCCTCCCCCTCCCCCTCGCCCACCGCCTCCGCCACCCCCTCCCCTATCCCCACCCCAACCCCCGCCCCGGCCCCCGTCCCGGCGACGCCCACGCCCTTGCCGGCCGCCGCGCCGACCGCCACCCCCGCGCCGGCCTCTTCCGGCGGCGGGGGCGCCACGCCCACCCCGGCGACGACCTCTTCCGGCTCCTCCTCCTCCTCCTCCGGCGTGACGCCCACGCCGACGCCGTCCCCCAGCTCCAGCCCCGCCGTGCGCTCTGAGACCCCGCGCCCGCCCGCGCCGGCGCCGGCGCCTCAGCGCGGGGGGCAGGGGGCGGCGGGGGTGGAGTACGCGACGCTGGAGCTCACCTTCGCGACCTCCGCCTGCTCCGCCTTCCTCGCCTCCTTCAGCGCAGACGCCGTCCGGCCCCTCCCCTCCCGCCCTCTCTCCGCTTCCGCTGTCGCCAATCGAGCTTTCCTCAGTGGCTGAGCGAGGTCGTGGCGAAGTCTTTCCCGGGCAAGTCGGCCGCCGAGCGCGCCGCAATCGCCCTCCAGGCGCGCCCCGCCCCGCCTCGCCCCCGCCCACCCGATCGGTGTCGACGGCTCTGGCTGCGGGCGTTGGCTCACGCGGCGGCTTCCGGGGCCGGCGGGGGCGCAGATGGTGGTGGGGAACCTGCGCTGCGGCTCGGTCATCATCACCCTCACCCTCGTCAGGCGCGCCAGCCACCTCACCCTGCGAGGGCGTCCGTCCTAGGCCCAGGTCTGACGGGCCGCGCGCGCAGCCCCTCCTCGGGCTCCGCGAACGGGCGCTCGTACGAGACGCTCTCCTTCCTTGTCTCCGGCATCCAGGCGCGCCCGCGAGCCTCGGGCCCGCCGCTGGGTCTGACGCGGACGGGGCGGCCGGGGCAGGACGGCGTCAAGGCCGGCACGACGATCGCCGGCCTCTCCGCCGTCTCCGTCACGCAGGCGCGCGATCGCGAGCCGCCGCCGCCGCCGCCGCTCTGGTCGGCACCGCTCGCAATCGCGCGCGCGCTGACCGGCAGCGCAACAGATCGCCTCGGGGACAGCCGCGGCGACGGTCGGTGCGTCGGCGCCGCCCCTCTCGCCTCCCGCCCCGGCTTCCCATCTCCTGACCGTGGCTGCGCCGCGGCCGGCAGACGCGAGCGGGAAGTTCACGGGGGTGACGCCGTTGACCCCGGGCGGCGGCGCGGGATCCGCCTCCTCCTCCTCCTCCTCCTCGACGGCGGTCATCGCCGCGGCGGCCGGCGGCGGCGGCGGCGGCGCCATCCTCCTCCTTGGCGGCCTCCTCGCGTTCTACTTTGCCTACTGGCGCCGCCGCGGGCGCCGCGTCCGGGTCGACGACGCCAACAGGCCGGTCCGCGCCGCCGATCGCTCTAGAGATCATCCCCCGCTCGCCCTACCTGGCCTCTCGACGCCCAACGCGCGGGGCGCCCCCGGCCAGTTGACGGGGGAGCGGCCGGGGACGCGGGTGCGGCGGGCGGACACGAAGTCGGCGATCGACGAGGGCGCCTTCGACGACGAGAAGGCCGAGTCCAAGGCCAAGGCCTGGGACGCCTTCGTCGTGCGCCCCCGCCCGGCCCCTGCCCCTTTAATCTCCCGGGCCCCGGCGACCATCAAGCTTGCGGCGCGTCGCGCAGTCGTACTCGCACAAGGACGCGGAGCGCGTCTTCGCGTACGTCGACAGCCTCTCCAAGAAGGGCCTCAAGATCTGGTGCCTACGCGCGCGCGGCCCGTTTGCGAGGCCTGGGCCCCGGCCCCGGCCCCTGCGCAGCCGGAGCCGACGAGCGCCGCGCGCGCCCCGCAGGATCGACCGGGAGCTGGCGACCAAGACGGGCACGCGGTGGATGGAGCAGATCGGGGTGCGCGCGCGAGCGCGCGGCCGCCGGGGCCGGGGCCGGGCTGTGCCGCGCAGCTCCCCCGGGCCCGGCCCGCCCTCGCGCTCACTCTGGCACGGCGGCGCGCAGCGGGCGATGGAGCGGAGCGAGGTCTTCATCTGCTTCATGAGCCGCGTGCGCCCCCGCCGCCCTCCCCGCAGCGCTAGCCTCGCCCCCGCCGCCTCGCCCCCGACGACCCGCGCGCGCGCGCGTAGAACTACTTCGCCTCGCGCAACTGCGACGACGAGCTCCAGGTCCCCTCCCCGCCCCTCCCCTCCCCGCCCCTCCCCGGGCCCCGCCCCGTTGATCGGATATGCGGACGCCCGCGGGGGCCCCGCGTGCAGTACGCGCACCACATCCTGCGCATCCCCAAGTTCCCCGTCTTCATCGAGGACCCGGCCAAAGTCGACCTCCGCACCGACCACAAGGTGACCGGCGGCCCCGGGCCCGAGCCCCGCCGCGGCCTCGCCCCGCTCGCCTTCGATCGGGCGCTGACCGCGGCGCCCCCCGCAGATGATGCTCACGGTGCTGCTCGCATGCATATGGGCCTCAGATGAGCGCGGCGCTCCGCTCCTGACGGCGCGCGTGCCGCGCCCGCGCAGAGCGTGAACTGGACGGTGCAGGCGAAGGGGACCCGCGCCGCCATCGCCGACGCATGCGAGAAGCTCGTGCGCTCGCGAGCGCGCGCCCGGCCGGAGGATGGGGGTCCCGAGCTGCCCTGTCCTGTAATTAGATCTGACCGTCGCGATCGCGATCGCGGCGGGACCCCGCCCTGCCCCCAGGTCGTCGCCATCGCGGAGCAGATCAAGGCGAACAAGGCGGAGCGCGGCTCGGCCGACCCGGTGCCCCCCCGCCCCGACGCCCCCGCCCCCGCCCCCGATCGCCTCCGGATCCGCGCGAGGTCGGCAGCTCACGCGCGCGGCGCGCCGCCGTGGGCAGGCCAACGAGGTGGGGCCCTTCGCGGGCGAGGCGCACGGGGCCGTGGCGCTCGCGGCCGGCAAGGGCGACGCCGACGAGGAGGCGGAGGGGGCGCTGCCGGCCCCGCGGGCCCCCGGCCCGGCCTCGGCGGACCGGCCGCGGAACGCACAGCAGGGCTGGTCGGAGCGGATCGAGCAGGACGAGGAGGCGGTGCCCCGCCGGCAGGCGAGCCTCCTCCACGGCGAGACGCACGTCGAGGAGCTCGACAGCCACGACGCCAGGGCGTAGCGGCCCGGTCCGTCTCCCCGCGTCCCACGGTTGGCGCTAGCCCCGTTGCGACATGCACTCTCTTCCTCTAGATCGTTACTGTATGCGTAGCCTAGTAGCTCTAGTTTATATAATTAGTAGCTAACCGTTGAACTTCAACTTCGCTGTAGTTCAAGCCTTGTAGCCCCACTGTACATGTAGTTCAAGCATGCTTTTCTGCAATTGTTAGTTTGCATTTCAAGATTGTGCCTCAAGATTGTGTTTTAAGATTGCATTCATGTATTCTTGAAAAGAAAGAATTCGAACTACCCGGCTCCATTGAGAGCCAGCCTGTTCATGCCGCCCCGACCGTCCGGTACGGTCGGACCCCAGGATCAGCTGCAGATTCTAGATCTTGCATATGCATTGCAACATCGATTCAATGATTGCCAAACTGCCATCGATATCGCCGAGTCGATCATGAACTTGATCATGGTACGGTCCGAATTCGAATGTGCACGGGTTCGGCCCCGGCGCCCGCGGCCGCGGGCCCTGCCGCAGTGCGGGGCCGGGCCGATCCATGGCCAGTCAGCGCCGGGGGCGCCGCGCCGCTGCCAGGCTGATCATGCCATGATGAGCGTGCACTGATGCTGATGCATATGTGGCTTTGTAGTATGAGCTCGAGAGATTGCTTTTGCACAACATGTACAAAGCTGGACTTGGCGCACACGTATACACGAGTACTTGGTGCACGTGGTGACTCAAAGAGAGATGCATAGGGCACCGCAGTGGGGGCGGTCGCGGGGCGCGCGGGGAAAGGCGGAGTAAAAGAGCGGGGGTGGCGGCGGGGGCCGGGCCGGGGCTCAGGCGGGCCCGGGGCGGGGCGGGGAGGACTGCTGGAGGGCCATGCGGAGGGTGCGGGGCCCGTCGGCCCCCGCCACCTCCACCTCCACCTGCGCCCCGCCCCGCCCGTCGACTCCCCCCCGAGCCCCAGCGGCGCGGCGCGCGGGGCGGCGGGGGGCGCGCCTTGTCCCCCACCGAGTGCTTCTCGAGGACCTTGTAGAGCTCGTTCGCCTGCGCTCAGATCAGACCAGATCAGATCGGATCGGATCGGATCAGCTCAGATCGAGCGGGGTCGGGTCAGGCGGGCGGGACGCACAGTGGCGACCTTGACGCCGTCGACGCGCACGACGACGTCGCCCAGCGCCACGCCCCCGCCACCCTCCTCGCCCCGCCCGCCCCTCGCCCCCGCCCCGCCACCCGAGGGCGGGGCGCGCGCACCGGCGGGTGCCGCGCATGCCGGCCCGCTCGGCCTCGCTGCCGCGCGGCACGTCGATGACGAGGATGCCTGCGTGCGGCGCCTCGCTCGGCTGCGGGCACGCGGGGGCGCGGGTGCGTGGTCGTGCTGACCGTCGATGCCGAGGGCGCGGGCCTGGCGGTCCTCGGCGACGTACACCCCCAGCGTCGGCCGGATCACCCGCCCGTACTTCACCTGAGGGGGGCGGGGGGTGAGCGCGGGGCGGGCGGGGCGGCGGGGCGGGGCGCGGGGCACGCGCGATGGAGGAGACGACGTCGGCGACGGTGTCGACGGGGATGGCGAACCCGACCCCCGCCGACGCCCCCGACGCTGCGAGCCCCGCCCAGGAGGCCTCGCCCCCGCAGCGCCGGAGGGCGGGGCGGGGATAAAGGTGCGCGCGCACGGGAGTAGATGGCGGTGTTGATGCCGATGAGGCGGCCCTGGCTGTCCAGCAGCACGCCCCCCGAGTTCCCCGGGTTGATCGCCGCGTCTGCCCCCGCCGCCCCCCGGCCCACTTGAGCTCGAGGCCCAAGGCGGCGCGGGGCGCAGGGGGGGAGCGCATGAGGAGGCGCACCCGTCTGGATGACGCCCTGGATGGGGCGCCCCCCCACGGAGACGATCTCCCGCCCCAGCCCGCTGATCACCCCCATCTGGCCCCAGAGCGTCGGGCGCGGCGGGGCGAGACGGGGCGGGGCCGGGGGGATGAGAAAGGGGGCCCCGCACGGTGAGGGTGTGGTCGAGGCCGAAGGGGTTGCCGATGGCGTAGACGCGCTGCCCGACGAGCAGGTTGTCCGAGCGCCCCACCGGCACCGCCTTCAGCGCCCTCTCCGGCGCCTCGATCGAGAGCACCGCCACGTCCTGCCCCCACCCCTCAGCCCCGGCCCCGCGGCCCGGGGGTACACGGCCTGCGGGGAGGGGGGGTACGCGGGCCTTGTCCTGGTCGAAGCCGACGAGCTGCGCGTCGTACGTGTTCTGGTCCGACAGCGTCACCTTCGCCTCGTCCGCCCCCTGCCCCCGCCCCCCTCAGAGGGGTACCGCGCCGGCGGCCCCCGCGCCGGGGGTACCTTGATGACGTGGAAGCTGACGGCGCGGGGGGCGAGGCTTCAGTCGGGGAGGGCGACGCCGGCGGGGGAGGGCGCAGCGCACTTGGTGACGATGAACTTGCGGCCGCCCTCCTCGTAGACGAAGCCCGAGCCCGTGCCCTGCGGGCGCGGGGGCCTCGGCGGGGGTACGGAGAAGAACTCACGGGGGGGTACGGGGGTGCGGGAGCGGGGGACCTGGGGGATCTCGAGGACGTTGAGGGAGAAGGCGTCGCGCTGGACGGAGAGCGAGGCGATGAACACGACGCTCTCCGAGGACCGCCGGAAGAGCTCCACCGTCGCCCGCTGCCCCCGCCCCCCGCGTCGACCTCGCCCGCCGGCGCGGCGCGCGGGGGTGCGGGCGGGAGCGGGGGGCACCTCCTCGGCGTCGAGGTCCTTGCGGGAGGCGGCGGGGTCGGCCTGCGGGACGAAGCCGACGAGCATGGGCCGCTCCGGGAGCTCCACCTCGGGCCACTCGCCGGCCGCCTCCCGCATCGCCGCCTCCGCCTCGTGCTGCCGCGAGTCCGCCACCGCCGCCGGCAGCCACGGCTCCGCCGGCTCGGCCGCCAGCGGCGCCGCGTCTAGAACCGTGCAGGACGCGCCCAGCGCCGCCGCCGCCAGCGCCGCCAGCACTGCGCGACCCCTCCGCTTCTCCTTGTCCGCTCCATCCTTCGCCGATGAGGGCCTCCGCTCGCCGGCGCCGCGAGCTTCGTGCGATGATCTGGCCACGGAACCGGCGATCTGGTCAGGTCGATCGGGCAGCGATCGGGGCGTATGGTACATCGGCGCACTCGCAGAAGAAGCCCACTCGCCGCTGGAGCGGTTCCGCCGCTCGGCGCCTGCACCCGCGCAGACCGAAATTCCTGGAGTCTTCGACCGGCGCGCCGGGGGTCGCCGGTGCAAGTAATGAGCAAGCCCTGTGCTCGGGCCGCCGGAGAGAGGTCGCTGGGGCGGCAGGAACCGCGCTGACGAACATTGGCCTCTTTTTTTGTGAGCCGGGGTACGGGCGTCAGACTGCGAAAGATGGTGGCGGAGCAGGCGGGCAAGATCGGCCGGAAGGCCATTCCTATCATGTACGCCGACTCGATGACGGGCAAGCTCCCGCAAGTCATCGCGGCGGCAATGGCCTTCGTCGTCGCCCTCAACTTCGGCTTCAACTACGCAAAGAAAGGAACCGTGCGCTCCGTGTGCGCTTGCTTCACGCGTCCGCAGCGCTGACGCCGCCGCCCCGGCGACGCACAGATCTTCGACACGAGGCCCCTGAACTACATCGACGAGAACGAGAGGGCGGCGAAGGCGGCGAGCAAGTAGGCGGCAGGGCCGGCGGCCGGCCCTCGAGGCGGTGCCGGCGGCGCACGCCTCTGGCCGCGCGTTGCGTACTTTGCCCATCGGCCGGCGGCGCGCGCCCCCGCGCGAATGCTCAGTGTACAGTGATGTTTTTGCAATGCAGCAGCAACGTGTGGAGCAGCAGCTCGGCCCCCGCCGGGCCCCCGCGGTGACGCCATCCCGCGCGTCCAGCGCGGCCGCGCTTCGGGACGCAGCTGCAGCTTCGGGCCTTTCTGCGGCAGCTTCTGGTCGCAAATTTCTTTCTCCGAGCGAGGGCGCGCCGCGCGCCCTTGGCTTTGCATCCGCGGGGCGCGCGTCGACGTGCGGGATGGCCCCCTGGCTCTCCTCTTCAAGGTTCAACACGCGCAGCGCACCCTATCTCCTACCTAACACTGCATGCGAGGCGGCCATTCCAGAACGTGTGACGCTGCAGGGAGGTCATCGAGTGTCGCAGGCGCGGGTTGGGACGGGCCGGCCGCGGGCATGCCGATCTAGATCTGCTGGGCTCGTGCAGGCCGTCTGTTGCAGCGGACCCCCCGGCCCAGAGGTCGCTCGCGGGGACTCAGTGAGTCACGCATCCGCCGAGGCGAACGGACGTGCTCAGCGGCTGGGGAGCCGCGGATGGCCTGGGGAGCCGCGGCTGGCTGGAGTCATCGGCCGCGCGGGACAGCCGCAGCCGGGTGGAGCCTCGAGCCGAAGGACTGCGGGCTGCGGGCCGCGCCGCTGAAATGGCCGCCGCAGATCTAGATGACATCAAATGAGAGCGGTCCGATGTAGCAAGAACATCGAACGGCGTGTCTGTTGGGGTAATTATAAGCCTTGAAGGCATGTGCATGCGCACCAGGCTGCGCTGAAAGTCAAGCACCTAACTGTGTCTGTGTCCTGCGCGCATCCCGAACAGTGAGCATCCACGCGGACGAGTGCATGTGCGCCGCGACCGCGGCCGCATGGGCACGCGTACGAGCAGCTGCGAGAACGGCGATCCCAATGCTCGCAACGAGGTTACAAGCCTACGAGCCGCATGTGCGTCATCGAATGAGACTCTGAGAGCGCCTGCGCACTCGCCGACGTTGATCGCGGTGCCGCGTACGTCCGCATGCGCACGCACAGCCGCGACCTGAGCGAGGGAGCGCCAGTGAGCTGTGGAAATGGAGGCTGTGCCTTGAATTAGCTAGCCAAACGCGGACCGCCGTTCCCAAATTCAGCTTAAGGCGTCAGTTACGCTTGAGCCTCGGAGCTCTTCGTCGGTTGCGCTGGAGCTCTTGACAGTCTTCTAGCTGGCCCCGGAATAGTCGAACGCACAAGATTCGGTCTGATTCCGCATTGCATTCGCAATGTGAGTGCCGACGGGTACGCGCAGTAACAAGTAGGGCAGCGTTGATCAGTCGGGACTCGGGACGGACGGGCGCGTTGCCGAACCGAAGATGAAGCCGAGCGCGGAGGCCTTGGCCGGCCTGCTAAGGGACCTGCGGGAGATGGTCCCGGCGCGCGAGGTTCTCGAGAAGCTCGCGTCGGCCCCGTTCACTAGCGAAGAGGGCCAGGCGGCGGTGCTCGCAATGGTGAGCGCGACTCGTTTCGACACCTTCGCGCGCCCGGCGAGCCCCGCCTCACGCGTCGGCCGCCCAGCTCCAGGAGGACCCGATTATCTCCCGCTACCCGCCGAGCCGGCGATACGTGCAGAGCCTGCTGAAGTCGTACATGGATACTGTCGCCGCGGCCGGCGAGGAGTGCTCCGAGGCGCTGCTGGAAATCGCTATCGGCTCGGCGGGCCCCAACACGAAGGAGCGCATCTGCTACAAGAGCTACGATTCGGGCGTCGGGCGCCCGCCTATCACGCTGCGCCTCAGCGAGGACCTGAGCAACGTCGGTGCGCCCCACCGCGCCCCGGCCCCCGCGGGCCCGGTCGGTCCGGCGCGGCACGCGCCGACGCGTGCGGGCGGGGGGCGGGCGGGGCAGGGATGACCTCCTGGGAGGCCGGCTTCCTGCTGGCGGAGGTGATCATGCACAGGCCCGAGCTCACCCGCGGCCTCTCCGTCCTCGAGGCCCGCCCCCGCCCCGTCCGCCGGCCGGGCGGCCGCTCGGCGAGGGGCGCCCGCAGGTGGGCTCCGGCATCGGGCTGACGGGCGTGGCGGCGGCGCGCTGCGCGGAGGCGCGGGAGCTCTGGCTCACGGACTTCAGCGACGAGATCCTCCAGAACCTCGAGGGGAACCTCCGCATCAGTGCGCCCCGCCCGCCCCCGGCGCCCCGCGCCCCGCCCGCCCCGGCGCCCCGCGCCCCGCCCGCCCGCGCCCGCGGCCCCGCGCCCGCCGACCCGCCGTCTCGCCGCAGACGACGTGCCCTTTGTCAGGGGAGCCGGGGCGGACCCAGGGGGGGTACACACGGGGATCCTGGACCTCGAGAGCCCCGAGTCGATCGCCGCCATGCCCCCCTGCGACGTCCTCCTCGCCGCCGACATGGTGCGGCGTACCCCCTGCAGGGCGCGGGCGGCGCACGCCCTCCGACCGGGGCGCGCGGCGCGCAGGTGTACGACCCGCGGCTGACAGCGGGGCTGGTGGCGGCGATAGCGCGGCACTGCCGGGGGCGCGCGGGGGCCTTCGCGCTGGTGGCGTCGGCGGTGCGCAAGCCGAGCACCTTCGGGGGCTTCCTGGAGGGCCTGCGGGCGGCCGGGATGGCGACGGAGCCGGTCAACGTGGAGGCCGTCCGCCGCGTCTTCCGCTACCGGGTCGTCCAGGGGGCCACCCTCTCCCTCCTCCGCGTCTCCTGGGCCGCCCCGGAGCCCGACGACGACGGCCCCGCCGACGGCTAGCGGGTGCGGCGCCGGGCCGGGACGGGCCCCAGGGGTGCGCGCAGCTCCCCTCCGGCCTCGAGCTCGTCCCCTCCTATCCATGCGTATGGCCAGTGTGTTCATGCATGTGATCAGCCAACTTCTGTGTCTAGGCTATCGTGTAACTGAGTAAGTTGAGCTGCAGAGCGCAAGAGCGAGACACGTTAACGTTGCATGCGCATGTGCGCTGGGGAGGTTAACGTTCATGATCAACGGTTGGGCCGCGGCCGGGCCTCGTGGTCCGGGAAGGAATTCGAAGTGCCGCGGTGCGCTGGGGAGGTTCAAGTTCCGTTCAACGGTTGCAATTGGGCCGGGCCTGGTGGGTATGGGCAGGCCGGCCAGCTCGAGGCGCCGGCCTAGGTATGCCATGATCATGATGGGCACAGATCTAGAGGCAGTCCAGGCGCCGGCCGGAAGCTAAAATAAAGCGTCGACGTCGATATTCAAATTCATGATCGATGATCACGTTCGATGTCGATCGCAGCTGCGCATGCGCATGCCGCAGTGCGCTGGATCAAATTGGCGCGAAAAAAAAGTTTGAACTGGTACGCCGGCCGCCGTCGGCCCGCCGAGCCCCAAGCGCCTCCCAGACTGTCCCAGCGCGTTCTACGCCGCTTGAAGCTTGCAGCCGAGCGAAACGCATCCCAGGCACCGCCAGCGATGCCTGCGGAGGACGCGATGTCGCTGGATGAGGCCAGCCCGCCGCCTGCAGACCCGCACGACGTGGTCGTCGATGAGCTGCGCACAAGCCTTGCCGCCGAGCTGGCCCGCTTCCGCGAGCGCCGCCGGCGGGTCACGGAGGCGGCGCGCGCGGCTGCCGGGAACCCGCGCAGGCAGATCACGGACTACTTCAAGATCGCTGCCGCCGCCAAGAAGCGGCGACAGGCGGCGAGCGGCGGCCCGCAGCTTGCATTTGTCGCCCCGCGGCCCGCACCGGCGCCGTCCCCCGTGCCCAGCACGAGCGCGCTGGAGCTCTCCGAGCTGATGGAGGGCACCAGCGCGTCGCCACCGGAGATCGTGGATCTTGAGGAGGAGGAGGCCGAGGGCGACGAGCCCGACACGGCAGCCGGGTGCTACGCCGGCCTCGCCCGGTCCGCCCGCCCGGCGCCCGTTCGCGAGGCGCTCGCTCACGCACAAGCTGGCGCGCGCCGCAGGATGCTCGAGCGGCTGCGCGGGGAGGTCGGGCGGGCGCTGATCGCCGGCGGGGAGCTCTCGACGGCGGCGGCGGTCTTCGAGTCGGCGACGGAGGCGTGCCTCGGGCTGCTCGCCGACCACAGCGGCGACGAGGCGCTCGACTCCGCCGCCGAGCAGGCCATGCGCTCCGTCCGCTCCGCCGCCGCCGCCCTCTGGCCCGTGCGCCCGCCCCCGCCCGCCCGTCGCCCGCCCCGCCCGGCCGGCGCCGCCGGCGCTCAGGCGGCGGCAGCGGCTCGTGATGGACGGGGCGCTGCCGGCGGAGGAGCGGGAGCGGCTGGCGGCGCGGCTCGCGGGGTGGAGCGGGGCGGAGGGGACGCCTTCGCGACGGCCGCGCTGCTCGCGGGGCGCGGGTGGGGCGACCCCGCCCTGCGCCGCGCCATGCGGGCCCCCAGCGAGGCCGGCCCGACGAGGGCGAGGGCGAGGGCGAGGGCGAGGGCGGAGAGCTCCCGCCGGGCGAGACGCCCGCCTCCATCCGCGCCCGCGTCCGCTTCCTCAGCGAGACAGGCGCGCCCCGCCCGCGCCGCGCCGCCCGCCCTCGCCGCCCTGCTTCGGCCAACCGAGCCCGGGCACGCAGGGGAGCACGAAGCGGCGTTCTGGCTGGCGGCCGGGGCCGGCGAGTTCGCGGCGGCGGCGGCGTGCGGGATGCGCGGCGGGCGCGTGGCCGAGGCGCTCTGCGCCGCCCTCGAGCGCGTGCCGGAGGCGGCGGCGCTGGAGCGCATCGCCGCCGCCGCCGCCGCCGCCGGCTCCTTCTGGGGGCCCTTCTGGCTCCGCGCCCGCCTCGCCCGCGCCGCCCCGACGCCGCCGAGGCACGGCAGCGCTACGCCGCCCTCGTCCACGGGGCCGCCGACGCCCTCGCCGCCGCCCTCGGGCACCCGACGCGCCCCGCCGCCGCCGCCCCCGCCGGCCCGGGCGGGCCGGGCGAAGCGGGCGGGCCGGAGGGAAAGGAGGAGGCGCAGGCGGCGGGGCCGGTGGGGCGGGACGTCGGGGGCTCGCTGCTGCGGCTGGCGGCGGGGCGGCGGGCGGGCGCTGGCGGGCGAGGCGTGCGAGGCGGCGGCCTTCCGGCGCTGCGTGGAGTCCCTGGGGGACGCCCCGCACCTCCCCGCCGCCCTCGCCGCCGCCGAGTGCGCCGCCTGCCTCGCCCAGGCCGCCGGCCGCCTCACCCGCCCCGCCGCCGCCGCCGCCGCCGCCCGCCTCGAGGCCGCCGGCGACCCCGCGGCCGCCCTGCGCGCCCGGCTCGCCGCGGGCTGCGCACCCCGGCGACTGCGAGGCAGCGCGCCGGCTGCTCGCCCGGGCGCCCCCGCGGAGGTGCCGGCGCTGGCGGAGGCGGCGGCGGGGTACGCGGCGGGGGAGCCGTCCCCGGCGACGGTGCGGTGCGCGCGGCGGCTGCTGGACGCGGCGGCCGCCGCCGGCCACGCCGACGCCGCCGCGCGCGCCGCGGGCCGCCTGCTCGCCGCGCTCTACGCGCGGGCGGCGCGGGCGGCGGGGCCCGAGGCGGAGGAGGCGGGTGCGGGCGGGAGGAGGAGGACGAGGCGGCGGAGGCGGAGTGGCGGGAGCTGGACGCGCGGGAGGCCGAGGCGGCGGCCCGCGAGGCGGCCCGCGCCCGCCGCCAGCTGCCCGCCCCGGCCCTCCGCCGGGGAGGGCGAGGCCGCCCCGGGGCCCCCTTGCGGACGCGCTCGGCGAGGCGGGGCGGGGCGGGGGCGTGCCCGGGGAGGCCCCGGGCGCCCCCGCCCCGGAGTGGGAGCTCGGGCCCCTCACCCGCTGGCTCCTCGACCGGGTCCCCGCCCCGCACGCCCCCCGCCCCGCACCCCCTCCCTCACCCGCCCCCGCAGGCGGAGGCGGCCGCCCCGGAAGCGGCGTCCGAGTGCCTCGAGGGGGTCGATTGGGCGGGACGCTCCTCGGAGGCGGTCCGCCGCCTGCCCTCCGCTCGCCCCGCACCCGCCCTCCGCGTGCATCCTGAGGCAGAGCGCAGGCGGCGCGGGCCGTGGACCTGCCCTCGGTCGCCCGGGCGGCGGCCCTGGCGCGGGCGGCCGGCGACGGGCCCGCGCGGCGGCCCTCGCCCGCGCCTACGCGTGCCGCGTCGCCGTGGACCCCGCCGAGCACCGCGCCGCCGCCACCGCCTTCCCCTGCCCGCCCCCCGGCCCGCCCCTCGCCCGCCGGGCCCCGCGACGGCGCAGCCCTCCCCGCCATCCTCGCCGCCTCCGCATCCCTCTCCCCGGTCCGCGCCCGCGCCCGCCGCCCTCTGCTTTCCCTCCGAGCGCGAAAGCGAGCGCGGCGGCGGCAGGAGCGGGCGGAGGAGCGGGCGGCCCTCCGGCGCCTCGCCTTCCGCGCATGCCTCCTCTCCGTCGAGGGCCCCTCCCTCCAGGCGCGCGCGTACCCCCCTGGGCCTCCCCCCCCCTCGCCGGCTGACGGGGCGCAGCTGGCGTGGGCGACGATGAGCGCCGAGGAGCTCTCGGCGCACGTCGAGCCGCTGGCGGGCACCCCGCCGCCTGCCTCGCGGTCGCTGAGGCCTTCGCCGCCGCCGGCTGGCCCCGCCGCGCCCTCTCCGCCGCCTCCCGCGCCGTCCTCCGCGCCGCGCGCGCCGGCGCGGCCGGCGCGGCGACCCTCTGCGAAATAGAGGAGCGCTTCATGGGCCTCGCCGCCGCCGAGGGCTCCGGTCCGCCCTCCGCCCCGCCCGCCCCGCCGCCCGCCGCCGACGCGGCCGCAGCGGAGCAGCTCGCGGTCTCGCTGTGGGAGGCGCACCCCAGCCGGCGCTTCTGGGACGCGGTGCGGGGCGCCGCGGCGGACTGGCCGGCGGCGCGGGCGCGGCTGCTGCGGCGCTGGGCGGACAAGGCGTACGCCAACGCCGCCGACGCCTGCCGCGTCCTCGCCGACGAGCGGTGCGCCGCCCCGCCCCGCTGCTTCCTGCCCGAGGCTTCTCTCAGCGCCGCGCGGCGGGCAGGGAGTGGGCGGCGCTGGGGTACGCGCTGCGGGAGGCGGAGCGGCGGCCCGACTCGGCGCTCGCCGCCCTCGAGGGCCTCGCCCCGCCCTCGCCGCCCCGCCGCCCCGCCGCCCCCGCCGCCGTCCCCGCGGCGATGGGCCGCTGCGCCCGCGCGCACGCGGCGGCTGCCGCCGGGGCGCGGGCCGAGGCGGCGTGGGCCCGCTCCTCTCCGTCCTGCGCGCCCTGCGCGACGGTGGCGGGGCGGCGGGGCTGGCGGGGCGGCGGAGTGCGCGCGGGGCGCGGTGCTGGGCCTGCTGGACCGCGCGGAGGCCATCGACGACCCCTGCTTCGACCCCGCCCGCTTCGCCAAGGCGCGCCCTCTCGCCCCGCCCCGCCCCGCCCAAGCGGCCTGGCTTACCGCTGCGCTGCGGGGGCAGCTGCTGCTGGAGGCGCGGGCGGCGTGCGGGGGCGGCGGGGCCGGCGGCTGGCGCGAGTTCCTCGAGGGGCCCTGCGCCGCGCGCCGCGCGCCGCCGCCGCCGCCGTCCGCGCCCTCCCCGCCCTCGCCCCCGACCTCGCCGCTCCGCCGCCCCGCCGCGCCGGCTCCGAGGCGCCCGGCCCTCTCGCGGCACGCTGGCGGGCCGGCAGCCGCCGCCGCTCGCCCCGCTGCCGCCGGCCCCAAGCGGTCCGCGCCGACGGCGCCGGCGGCGGCGGCGGCGGCGGCCACCGCCAAGCAGGTTCCCAAGGCGGAGGCCGACCCGAAGCGAGCGCGCCTGTTTGCCTTTCTCTCGGGGCGCGGCTGACCGCGGCGCGGCCCCTCGACGGCGCGCGACGCCCCATCCCCGTTATGTCATATGCATCAACCATTTCTCTCTGCTTGAATTTGGCCACCTGGGGGTACAGCACGAAACAAACACAAGCGGGGTAAAACGCACGGTCCGGAAAAAGATCTAGAGGAGCGGCTAGCAGCGGCGCACGATCAGATCTAGATCTAGATCAGCGCCGATCATATGCATTAGGAGATCTAGAGCCATGCATATATATATGGCCCAGCATGCAGGTGTGCTAGCGCTTTTGCTTCGTATGTGCATGATGCCGATGACGCTGGCGAAAGATGTGATCGCCAAGCTCGTTGGCGGCGACTACTATAAATCATAAAGCTACGCAGCGTCTAGCTAAAGCTAGCGCCTGCCCTTCTTTGCGGAGCGGAGGCGCTTGAGGGCGTCCTTGTGCTTGCGCTTGAAGTCCTGCGTGAGGGCCCGCCGCTCCTCCCGCCACTTCTCCGGCCCCGCCCCGGGCCCCGCCCCTGCCCCCCCCGACCGCACGAACAGCAGGCTCGCGTCTCCGCCCCCCTCCTCCTCGCCGTACCCCTCCTCCTCGCCGTACCCCTCCTCCTCGCCGCCGCCGTAGCCTCCCCGACCCCAGCGGGGGCCCCACGCGCCCTCGCCGCCGCCGTCCTCGTCTCCTCCGAAGTCGCCGCCGGCCCCTCCGGCGCCCTTCGGCTTGGCGGCGGAGGACGGCCCCGCCGCCTTCCTGCGCCCCCAGCGGCCGCCCCTCAGCCGCGGGCGAGGCCGGCGCGCCGCGGCGCACGCGCGCGCGCACCGCTGGGCCCCGCCGGGGCGGCGGGCTCGGGCGGGCTGCGCCTTGCGGGCGGCGGCGCGCGGGGCGGACTGGGGCGCCTCCGCCGGCTCGTCCCCACCTTCGGGTCGGGTCGGGTCGGGTCGATCGGGCGAGAGGGGCGGGAGGGGCGGGGCGGGGCACTCGAAGAGCAGCTCCGAGTCGCGCAGGAGGGACGCCAGGTCCTGCCGCCCCCGCAACCCGCCCCGTCACCAGCCGCAGCCGGCTCGCCGGGCGGGGCGGGGTAAAGCTCGCCTGCTTCGGGCGGGGCCGGGGCGGGGGCGGGCCGGGCGGGCCGCCGAGGAGGGAGAAGGTCTCGCGAGACTCGGCGCCGAAGAAGATGCCCGGATGCCGGCCTGCCGCCCCGCCCCGCCCCGTCAGCCCGCGCCGAGCAGGGCCAGCGGGCGGGGGGCGGGCGGGCCTTCACGAAGCCCCCACGGTCACCGCCGCGGCGCCCACGCCGGCCGGCACCTCCGGCGCCGCCGGCAGCGGCGGGCCCTCCGCCCCGCCCTCGGCCGCCTCGGCCGCCGCCGCCGGCTTCTTCTGCTCCGGAGCGTCGCCCCGCGCGGCGGCCCGCGCCGCGTTGCGCGCGTCGCGCTTCGCCCGCTTGCGAGCCTTCCGCTCCTCCGCAGTCTCTCCCGCCTCTGCGGCTGCGGCAGGACCCAATTCGGCCCAGCCGCGAGCGGTCCTGGGCTTACTGCGCCACGCACCGGCCCCCTTTGGCGCATCGCCTGCGCCGGCCGCCGCCCCGCCCGCCGGGCCGCCGTCTGCGTACCCAGCGCTCAAGCGGGGGGCGCCTGCGGGGTGGCCGGGCGCACCCGGCGGCGCCACGAGGCCCTCATCGCCGGCCTTCTGCCTCCGCTTGCGGCCCTTCGCCTCCTCGGCCGACGCCGCCACCGCCTCCGGGGCCGGCTCAGCTGCAGCCGGGGCCGCTCTGGCGTCTCCCTCCCCGTCGCCCTCCGCGCCCTTGCGCCGCTTCCTCGCCTCCCGCCTGGGCGCCTCCGCCTCCGCCTCCCCCGCCGGCGGCGGCTCTGCTGCGGGGGCGCGTCGGCCGAGAGGGGCGCCCGGGGCTGCACAGGGGACGCACGGAAGGCCTCGCCTGGGGGCGAGCCCTCCGACTTGTCGCTCTTCCGCCCCTTCTCGGCCTTCTTCTCGGCGGCAGGCTTCGCGGCGGGCGGCGGCGGCTCTGCCCGAGGGCCCTTAGAGGGCCCGCGGCGATCGCGGGTCCTCAACCCCCCCGCTCACCTGAGCCCTCCGTCGCTCCCTCCTCCGCCTCCGCCGCCGCCTCCGACTTGCGAGCCTTCCTGTCCTTCTTCTTCTTCTTTTTGGGCGCCGGCTCCGGCGCCGCCTCTTCCCGCCTCTCCTCGTTCTCTGCCGATTCGGGGTCGCCCCTGCGCCTTGCCCTCACCCCCGCCGTGCCTGCAGGGCGCCGTCAGGCGGCGTCCTGATGGACGCAGCGCCGCGCGCGGCACGGCGCGCCTGTCTCCTCGACGGGCGCCGGCTCCGCCTGCTCCACTGGGGCCGGGGCCGGGGCCGGGGCCGGGGCCGGGGCGGGGGCGGGGGCCTTGGCGGCCCTCTCCTCGCGGAGGCGGCGCTGCTCGTCGCGGCGCTTGCGCGCTTCTTCCTTTCGCCGCCGCTCGTTCTCCAGCGCCCGCGCCCGCGCCTCCTCCCGCCGCTCCGCCGCTGCCCGGCCCCCAGCTCAGAGGCCCGCCCGCGCGCCGGCGGGGGCAATCGCACCGGTGAGCTGCCGCGGCGACGCCGCGGCGGCCGGGGCCGGCGCTGCGGGCGGCAGGGCGGCGTCAGAGGCGGCGCGCCCGGCGGGGGCGGCGGGGCAGGGCGGGGGCGTCGTGCCGGGGGCCGGGGCGCGCTCCCTCCGCATCGCCTCGATCAGCGCCCGCTCCGGCCCCGCCTCCTCCTCTTCCTCTGCATCCTTCGCCTCCTCCCCGCCCGCCCCCGCCCGCCCCTCCTCGCCGCCCTCCTCCGCGCCGCCGTACCCCGCCTGGCCGTCGTCCCCCGCGTCCTTGCTGGGGTCGTACCGCACGACCGACGGGAGCAGGCCCGACGGGGGTACAGGGCTGCCAGCAGGGGGGGGGGGAAGAGGGTCAGACCGAGGAGGGGTAAGGGCACAAGAGCGGAGCGCACGGGGCGGGGGCGGGGGCGGCCGGCCCTTCCGCCGGAGCCTCCTCGAGGTCCAGGAAGTCGAGCACCTGTACCCC